>CAKAJA020000262.1:600000-952033 GCA_916610235.2 Lasioglossum morio
ACGTTATACGTTATACGTTATACGTTATACGTTATACGTTATACGTTATACGTTGTACGTTATACGTTGTACGTTGTACGTTATACGTTATACGTTATACGTTATACGTTATACGTTATACGTTATACGTTATACGTTATACGTTATACGTTATACGTTATACGTTGTACGTTGTACGTTATACGTTATACGTTGTACGTTGTACGTTATACGTTGTACGTTATACGTTATACGTTATACGTTATACGTTGTACGTTATACGTTATACGTTATACGTTATACGTTGTACGTTATACGTTATACGTTATACGTTATACGTTATACGTTATACGTTGTACGTTGTACGTTATACGTTATACGTTATACGTTATACGTTATACGTTATACGTTATACGTTATACGTTATACGATATACGTTACACGTTATACGTTATACGTTATACGCTGTACGTTATACGCTGTACGTTATACGTTATACGTTATACGTTATACGTTATACGTTATACGTTATACGTTATACGTTATACGTTATACGTTATACGTTATACGTTATACGTTATACGTTATACGTTATACGTTATACGTTATACGTTATACGTTATACGTTATACGTTATACGTTATACGTTATACGTTATACGTTATACGTTATACGTTATACGTTATACGATATACGTTACACGTTATACGTTATACTTTATACGTTATACGTTATACGTTATACGTTATACGCTGTTCGTTATACGCTGTACGTTATACGCTGTACGTTATACGTTATACGTTAACGTTACACGTTGTACGTTGTACGTTGTACGTTATACGTTGAACGTTATACGTTGTACGTTATACGTTATACGTTATACGTTATACGTTATACGTTATACGTTATACGTTATACGTTATACGTTGTACGTTATACGTTGTACGTTGTACGTTATACGTTATACGTTATACGTTATACGTTATACGTTATACGTTATACGTTATACGTTATACGTTATACGTTATACGTTATACGTTGTACGTTGTACGTTATACGTTATACGTTGTACGTTGTACGTTATACGTTGTACGTTATACGTTATACGTTATACGTTATACGTTGTACGTTATACGTTGTACGTTATACGTTATACGTTATACGTTATACGTTATACGTTATACGTTATACGTTATACGTTATACGTTATACGTTATACGTTATACGTTATACGTTATACGTTATACGTTATACGTTATACGTTATACGTTATACGTTATACGTTATACGTTATACGTTATACGTTATACGTTATACGTTATACGTTATACGTTATACGTTATACGTTATACGTTATACGTTATACGCTGTACGTTATACGCTGTACGTTATAAGCTGTACGTTATACGTTATACGTTATACGTTATACGTTACACGTTGTACGTTGTACGTTGTACGTTATACGTTGAACGTTATACGTTGTACGTTATGCGTTATACGTTATACGTTATACGTTATACGTTATACGTTATACGTTATACGTTATACGTTATACGTTATACGTTATACGTTATACGTTATACGTTATACGTTATACGTTATACGTTATACGTTATACGTTATACGTTATACGTTATACGATATACGTTACACGTTATACGTTATACTTTATACGTTATACGTTATACGTTATACGTTATACGCTGTACGTTATACGCTGTACGTTATACGCTGTACGTTATACGTTATACGTTATACGTTACACGTTGTACGTTGTACTTTATACGTTATACGTTACACGTTGTACGTTATACGTTGTACGTTGTACGTTATACGTTGTACGTTATACGTTGTACGTTATACGCTGTACGTTATCCGTGGTATGTTATACGTTATACGTTATACGTTATACGTTATACGTTATACGCTGTACGTTATCCGTTATACATTATACTTCATACGTTATACGTTTTACGTTATACGCTGTACGTTATAAGCTGTACGTTATACGTTATACGTTAACGTTACACGTTGTACGTTGTACGTTGTACGTTATACGTTGAACGTTATACGTTGTACGTTATACGTTATACGTTATACGTTATACGTTATACGTTATACGTTATACGTTATACGTTATACGTTATACGTTATACGTTATACGTTATACGTTATACGTTATACGTTATACGTTATACGTTATACGTTATACGTTATACGTTATACGTTGTACGTTGTACGTTATACGTTATACGTTATACGTTATACGTTATACGTTATACGATATACGTTACACGTTATACGTTATACGTTATACGCTGTACGTTATACGCTGTACGTTATACGCTGTACGTTATACGTTATACTTTATACGCTGTCCGTTATACGCTGTACGTTATACGTTATACTTTATACGTTATACTTATACGTTATACGTTATACGTTATACGTTATACGTTATACGTTATACGTAATACGTTATACGTTATACGTTATACGTTATACGTTATACGTTATACGTTATACGTTATACGTTATACGTTATACGTTATACGTTATACGTTATACGTTATACGTTATACGTTACACGTTGTACGTTGTACGTTATACGTTGAACGTTATACGTTGTACGTTATACGTTATACGTTATACGTTATACGTTATACGTTATACGTTATACGTTATACGTTATACGTTATACGTTATACGTTATACGTTATACGTTATACGTTATACGTTATACGTTATACGTTATACGTTATACGTTATACTTTATACGTTATACGTTATACGTTATACGTTATACGCTGTTCGTTATACGCTGTACGTTATACGCTGTACGTTATACGTTATACGTTAACGTTACACGTTGTACGTTGTACGTTGTACGTTATACGTTGAACGTTATACGTTGTACGTTATACGTTATACGTTATACGTTATACGTTATACGTTATACGTTATACGTTATACGTTAAACGTTATACGTTATACGTTATACGTTATACGTTATACGTTATACGTTATACGTTATACGTTATACGTTATACGTTATACGTTGTACGTTGTACGTTATACGTTATACGTTATACGTTATACGTTATACGTTATACGATATACGTTACACGATATACGTTACACGTTATACGTTATACGTTATACGTTATACGCTGTACGTTATACGCTGTACGTTATACGTTATACGTTATACGTTATACGTTATACGTTATACGTTATACGTTATACGTTATACGTTATACGTTATACGTTATACGTTATACGTTATACGTTATACGTTATACGTTATACGTTATACGTTATACGTTATACGTTATACGTTATACGTTATACGTTATACGTTATACGTTATACGTTATACGTTATACGTTATACGTTATACGTTATACGTTATACGTTATACGTTATACGTTATACGTTATACGTTATACGTTATACGTTATACGTTATACGTTATACGTTATACGTTATACGTTATACGTTATACGTTATACGTTATACGTTATACGTTATACGTTATACGTTATACGTTATACGTTATACGTTATACGTTATACGTTATACGTTATACGTTATACGTTATACGTTATACGTTATACGTTATACGTTATACGTTATACGTTATACGTTATACGTTATACGTTATACGTTATACGTTATACGTTATACGTTATACGTTATACGCTGTACGTTATACGCTGTACGTTATAAGCTGTACGTTATACGTTATACGTTATACGTTACACGTTGTACGTTGTACGTTGTACGTTATACGTTATACGTTATACGTTATACGTTATACGTTATACGTTATACGTTATACGTTATACGTTATACGTTATACGTTATACGTTATACGTTATACGTTATACGTTATACGTTATACGTTATACGTTATACGTTATACGTTATACGTTATACGTTATACGTTATACGTTATACGTTATACGTTATACGTTATACGTTACACGTTGTACGTTGTACGTTATACGTTGAACGTTATACGTTGTACGTTATACGTTATACGTTATACGTTATACGTTATACGTTATACGTTATACGTTATACGTTATACGTTATACGTTATACGTTATACGTTATACGTTATACGTTATACGTTATACGTTATACGTTATACGTTATACGTTATACGTTATACTTTATACGTTATACGTTATACGTTATACGTTATACGCTGTTCGTTATACGCTGTACGTTATACGCTGTACGTTATACGTTATACGTTAACGTTACACGTTGTACGTTGTACGTTGTACGTTATACGTTGAACGTTATACGTTGTACGTTATACGTTATACGTTATACGTTATACGTTATACGTTATACGTTATACGTTATACGTTAAACGTTATACGTTATACGTTATACGTTATACGTTATACGTTATACGTTATACGTTATACGTTATACGTTATACGTTGTACGTTGTACGTTATACGTTATACGTTATACGTTATACGTTATACGTTATACGATATACGTTATACGATATACGTTATACGTTATACGTTATACGTTATACGTTATACGCTGTACGTTATACGCTGTACGTTATACGTTATACGTTATACGTTATACGTTATACGTTATACGTTATACGTTATACGTTATACGTTATACGTTATACGTTATACGTTATACGTTATACGTTATACGTTATACGTTATACGTTATACGTTATACGTTATACGTTATACGTTATACGTTATACGTTATACGTTATACGTTATACGTTATACGTTATACGTTATACGTTATACGTTATACGTTATACGTTATACGTTATACGTTATACGTTATACGTTATACGTTATACGTTATACGTTATACGTTATACGTTATACGTTATACGTTATACGTTATACGTTATACGTTATACGTTATACGTTATACGTTATACGTTATACGTTATACGTTATACGTTATACGTTATACGTTATACGTTATACGTTATACGTTATACGTTATACGTTATACGTTATACGTTATACGTTATACGTTATACGTTATACGTTATACGTTATACGTTATACGTTATACGTTATACGTTATACGTTATACGTTATACGTTATACGTTATACGTTATACGTTATACGCTGTACGTTATACGCTGTACGTTATAAGCTGTACGTTATACGTTATACGTTATACGTTATACGTTACACGTTGTACGTTGTACGTTGTACGTTATACGTTATACGTTATACGTTATACGTTATACGTTATACGTTATACGTTATACGTTATACGTTATACGTTATACGTTGTACGTTGTACGTTATACGTTATACGTTATACGTTATACGTTATACGTTATACGATATACGTTACACGTTATACGTTATACGTTATACGCTGTACGTTATACGCTGTACGTTATACGCTGTACGTTATACGTTATACTTTATACGCTGTCCGTTATACGCTGTACGTTATACGTTATACGTTATACGTTATACGTTATACGTTATACGTTATACGTTATACGTTATACGTTATACGTTATACGTTATACGTTATACGTTATACGTTATACGTTATACGTTATACGTTATACGTTATACGTTATACGTTATACGTTATACGTTATACGTTATACGTTATACGTTATACGTTATACGTTATACGTTATACGTTATACGTTATACGTTATACGTTATACGTTATACGTTATACGTTATACGTTATACGTTATACGTTATACGTTATACGTTATACGTTATACGTTATACGTTATACGTTATACGTTATACGTTATACGTTATACGTTATACGTTATACGTTATACGTTATACGTTATACGTTATACGTTATACGTTATACGTTATACGTTATACGTTATACGTTATACGTTATACGTTATACGTTATACGTTATACGTTATACGTTATACGTTATACGTTATACGTTATACGCTGTACGTTATACGCTGTACGTTATAAGCTGTACGTTATACGTTATACGTTATACGTTATACGTTACACGTTGTACGTTGTACGTTGTACGTTATACGTTATACGTTATACGTTATACGTTATACGTTATACGTTATACGTTATACGTTATACGTTATACGTTATACGTTGTAC
Source organism: Lasioglossum morio (assembly GCA_916610235.2). Taxonomy (NCBI): domain Eukaryota; kingdom Metazoa; phylum Arthropoda; class Insecta; order Hymenoptera; family Halictidae; genus Lasioglossum; species Lasioglossum morio. The sequence goes on from CAKAJA020000262.1 coordinate 606,109, forward strand.
GTTGTACGTTATACGTTATACGTTATACGTTATACGTTATACGTTATACGATATACGTTACACGTTATACGTTATACGTTATACGCTGTACGTTATACGCTGTACGTTATACGCTGTACGTTATACGTTATACTTTATACGCTGTCCGTTATACGCTGTACGTTATACGTTATACTTTATACGTTATACTTATACGTTATACGTTATACGTTATACGTTATACGTTATACGTTATACGTAATACGTTATACGTTATACGTTATACGTTATACGTTATACGTTATACGTTATACGTTATACGTTATACGTTATACGTTATACGTTATACGTTATACGTTATACGTTATACGTTACACGTTGTACGTTGTACGTTATACGTTGAACGTTATACGTTGTACGTTATACGTTATACGTTATACGTTATACGTTATACGTTATACGTTATACGTTATACGTTATACGTTATACGTTATACGTTATACGTTATACGTTATACGTTATACGTTATACGTTATACGTTATACGTTATACGTTATACGTTATACTTTATACGTTATACGTTATACGTTATACGTTATACGCTGTTCGTTATACGCTGTACGTTATACGCTGTACGTTATACGTTATACGTTAACGTTACACGTTGTACGTTGTACGTTGTACGTTATACGTTGAACGTTATACGTTGTACGTTATACGTTATACGTTATACGTTATACGTTATACGTTATACGTTATACGTTATACGTTAAACGTTATACGTTATACGTTATACGTTATACGTTATACGTTATACGTTATACGTTATACGTTATACGTTATACGTTGTACGTTGTACGTTATACGTTATACGTTATACGTTATACGTTATACGTTATACGTTATACGTTATACGATATACGTTACACGTTATACGTTATACGTTATACGTTATACGCTGTACGTTATACGCTGTACGTTATACGTTATACGTTATACGTTATACGTTATACGTTATACGTTATACGTTATACGTTATACGTTATACGTTATACGTTATACGTTATACGTTATACGTTATACGTTATACGTTATACGTTATACGTTATACGTTATACGTTATACGTTATACGTTATACGTTATACGTTATACGTTATACGTTATACGTTATACGTTATACGTTATACGTTATACGTTATACGTTATACGTTATACGTTATACGTTATACGTTATACGTTATACGTTATACGTTATACGTTATACGTTATACGTTATACGTTATACGTTATACGTTATACGTTATACGTTATACGTTATACGTTATACGTTATACGTTATACGTTATACGTTATACGTTATACGTTATACGTTATACGTTATACGTTATACGTTATACGTTATACGTTATACGTTATACGTTATACGTTATACGTTATACGTTATACGTTATACGTTATACGTTATACGTTATACGTTATACGTTATACGTTATACGTTATACGTTATACGCTGTACGTTATACGCTGTACGTTATAAGCTGTACGTTATACGTTATACGTTATACGTTATACGTTACACGTTGTACGTTGTACGTTGTACGTTATACGTTATACGTTATACGTTATACGTTATACGTTATACGTTATACGTTATACGTTATACGTTATACGTTATACGTTATACGTTATACGTTATACGTTATACGTTATACGTTATACGATATACGTTACACGTTATACGTTATACTTTATACGTTATACCTTATACGTTATACGTTATACGCTGTACGTTATACGCTGTACGTTATACGATGTACGTTATACGCTGTACGTTATACGTTATACGTTATACGGTACACGTTGTACGTTGTACGTTATACGATATACGTTATACGTTACACGTTGTCCGTTGTACGTTGTACGTTGTACGTTATACGTTGTACGTTATACGTTGTACGTTATACGCTGTACGTTATCCGTGGTATGTTATACGTTATACGTTATACGTTATACGTTATACGCTGTACGTTATCCGTTATACATTATACTTCATACGTTATACGTTTTACGTTATACGCTGTACGTTATAAGCTGTACGTTATACGTTATACGTTAACGTTACACGTTGTACGTTGTACGTTGTACGTTATACGTTGAACGTTATACGTTGTACGTTATACGTTATACGTTATACGTTATACGTTATACGTTATACGTTATACGTTATACGTTATACGTTATACGTTATACGTTATACGTTATACGTTATACGTTATACGTTATACGTTATACGTTGTACGTTGTACGTTATACGTTATACGTTATACGTTATACGTTATACGTTATACGATATACGTTACACGTTATACGTTATACGTTATACGCTGTACGTTATACGCTGTACGTTATACGCTGTACGTTATACGTTATACTTTATACGTTATACTTATACGTTATACGTTATACGTTATACGTTATACGTTATACGTTATACGTTATACGTTATACGTTATACGTAATACGTTATACGTTATACGTTATACGTTATACGTTATACGTTTTACGTTATACGTTATACGTTATACGTTATACGTTATACGTTATACGTTATACGTTATACGTTATACGTTATACGTTATACGTTATACGTTATACGTTACACGTTGTACGTTGTACGTTGTACGTTATACGTTGAACGTTATACGTTGTACGTTATACGTTATACGTTATACGTTATACGTTATACGTTATACGTTATACGTTATACGTTATACGTTATACGTTATACGTTATACGTTATACGTTATACGTTATACGTTATACGTTATACGTTATACGTTATACGTTATACGTTATACGTTATACGTTATACGTTATACGTTATACGTTATACGTTATACGTTATACGTTATACGTTATACGTTATACGTTATACGTTATACGTTATACGTTATACGTTATACGTTATACGTTATACGTTATACGTTATACGTTATACGTTATACGTTATACGTTATACGTTATACGTTATACGTTATACGTTATACGTTATACGTTATACGATATACGTTATACGTTATACGTTATACGTTATACGTTATACGTTATACGTTATACGTTATACGTTATACGTTATACGTTATACGTTATACGTTATACGTTATACGTTATACGTTATACGTTATACGTTATACGTTATACGATATACGTTACACGTTATACGTTATACTTTATACGTTATACGTTATACGTTATACGTTATACGCTGTTCGTTATACGCTGTACGTTATACGCTGTACGTTATACGTTATACGTTAACGTTACACGTTGTACGTTGTACGTTGTACGTTATACGTTGAACGTTATACGTTGTACGTTATACGTTATACGTTATACGTTATACGTTATACGTTATACGTTATACGTTATACGTTATACGTTATACGTTATACGTTATACGTTATACGTTATACGTTATACGTTATACGTTATACGTTATACGTTGTACGTTGTACGTTATACGTTATACGTTATACGTTATACGTTATACGTTATACGTTATACGTTACACGTTGTACGTTGTACGTTATACGTTGAACGTTATACGTTGTACGTTATACGTTATACGTTATACGTTATACGTTATACGTTATACGTTATACGTTATACGTTATACGTTATACGTTATACGTTATACGTTATACGTTATACGTTATACGTTATACGTTATACGTTATACGTTATACGTTATACGTTATACGTTATACTTTATACGTTATACGTTATACGTTATACGTTATACGCTGTTCGTTATACGCTGTACGTTATACGCTGTACGTTATACGTTATACGTTAACGTTACACGTTGTACGTTGTACGTTGTACGTTATACGTTGAACGTTATACGTTGTACGTTATACGTTATACGTTATACGTTATACGTTATACGTTATACGTTATACGTTAAACGTTATACGTTATACGTTATACGTTATACGTTATACGTTATACGTTATACGTTATACGTTATACGTTATACGTTATACGTTATACGTTATACGTTATACGTTATACGTTATACGTTATACGTTATACGTTATACGTTATACGTTATACGTTATACGTTATACGTTATACGTTATACGTTATACGTTATACGTTATACGTTATACGTTATACGTTATACGTTATACGTTATACGTTATACGTTATACGTTATACGTTATACGTTATACGTTATACGCTGTACGTTATACGCTGTACGTTATAAGCTGTACGTTATACGTTATACGTTATACGTTATACGTTACACGTTGTACGTTGTACGTTGTACGTTATACGTTATACGTTATACGTTATACGTTATACGTTATACGTTATACGTTATACGTTATACGTTATACGTTATACGTTATACGTTATACGTTATACGTTATACGTTATACGTTATACGTTATACGATATACGTTACACGTTATACGTTATACTTTATACGTTATACGTTATACGTTATACGTTATACGCTGTACGTTATACGCTGTACGTTATACGATGTACGTTATACGCTGTACGTTATACGTTATACGTTATACGGTACACGTTGTACGTTGTACGTTATACGATATACGTTATACGTTACACGTTGTCCGTTGTACGTTGTACGTTGTACGTTATACGTTGTACGTTATACGTTGTACGTTATACGCTGTACGTTATCCGTGGTATGTTATACGTTATACGTTATACGTTATACGTTATACGCTGTACGTTATCCGTTATACATTATACTTCATACGTTATACGTTTTACGTTATACGCTGTACGTTATAAGCTGTACGTTATACGTTATACGTTAACGTTACACGTTGTACGTTGTACGTTGTACGTTATACGTTGAACGTTATACGTTGTACGTTATACGTTATACGTTATACGTTATACGTTATACGTTATACGTTATACGTTATACGTTATACGTTATACGTTATACGTTATACGTTATACGTTATACGTTATACGTTATACGTTATACGTTATACGTTATACGTTGTACGTTGTACGTTATACGTTATACGTTATACGTTATACGTTATACGTTATACGATATACGTTACACGTTATACGTTATACGTTATACGCTGTACGTTATACGCTGTACGTTATACGCTGTACGTTATACGCTGTACGTTATACGTTATACTTTATACGTTATACTTATACGTTATACGTTATACGTTATACGTTATACGTTATACGTTATACGTTATACGTTATACGTTATACGTAATACGTTATACGTTATACGTTATACGTTATACGTTATACGTTTTACGTTATACGTTATACGTTATACGTTATACGTTATACGTTATACGTTACACGTTGTACGTTGTACGTTGTACGTTATACGTTGAACGTTATACGTTGTACGTTATACGTTATACGTTATACGTTATACGTTATACGTTATACGTTATACGTTATACGTTATACGTTATACGTTATACGTTATACGTTATACGTTATACGTTATACGTTATACGTTATACGTTATACGTTATACGTTATACGTTATACGTTATACGTTATACGTTATACGTTATACGTTATACGTTATACGTTATACGTTATACGTTATACGTTATACGTTATACGTTATACGTTATACGTTATACGTTATACGTTATACGTTATACGTTATACGTTATACGTTATACGTTATACGTTATACGTTATACGTTATACGTTATACGTTATACGTTATACGTTATACGTTATACGATATACGTTATACGTTATACGTTATACGTTATACGTTATACGTTATACGTTATACGTTATACGTTATACGTTAGACGTTATACGTTATACGTTATACGTTATACGTTATACGTTATACGTTATACGTTATACGTTATACGTTATACGTTATACGTTATACGTTATACGTTATACGATATACGTTACACGTTATACGTTATACTTTATACGTTATACGTTATACGTTATACGTTATACGCTGTTCGTTATACGCTGTACGTTATACGCTGTACGTTATACGTTATACGTTAACGTTACACGTTGTACGTTGTACGTTGTACGTTATACGTTGAACGTTATACGTTGTACGTTATACGTTATACGTTATACGTTATACGTTATACGTTATACGTTATACGTTATACGTTATACGTTATACGTTATACGTTATACGTTATACGTTATACGTTATACGTTATACGTTATACGTTATACGTTGTACGTTGTACGTTATACGTTATACGTTATACGTTATACGTTATACGTTATACGTTATACGATATACGTTACACGTTATACGTTATACGTTATACGCTGTACGTTATACGCTGTACGTTATACGTTATACGTTGTACGTTATACGTTATACGTTATACGTTATACGTTATACGTTATACGTTATACGTTATACGTTATACGTTATACGTTATACGTTATACGTTATACGTTATACGTTATACGTTATACGCTGTACGTTATACGTTATACGTTATACTTCATACGTTATACGTTTTACGTTATACGCTGTACGTTATACGCTGTAAGTTATACGCTGTTCGTTATACGTTATACGTTATACGTTATAGGTTATACGGTACACGTTGTACGTTGAACGTTATACGTTATACGTTGTACGTTATACGTTATACGTTGTACGTTATACGTTATACGTTGTACGTTATACGTTATACGTTATACCCTGTACGTTATACGCTGTACGTTATACGTTATACGTTATACGTTATACGCTGTACGTTATACGCTGTACGTTATACGCTGTACGTTATACGTTATACGTTATACGTTACACGGTGTACGTCGTACGTTCTACGTTATACGTTGTACGTTATACGTTATACGTTATACGTTGTACGTTATACGTTGTACGTTATACGTTTTACGCTGTACGTTATACGTTATACGTTATAAGTTGTACGTTGAACGTTATACGTTATACGTTGTACGTTATACGTTATACGTTGTACGTTATACGTTATACGTTGTACGTTATACGTTATACGTTATACCCTGTACGTTATACGCTGTACGTTATACGTTATACGTTATACGTTATACGCTGTACGTTATACGCTGTACGTTATACGCTGTACGTTATACGTTATACGTTATACGTTACACGGTGTACGTTGTACGTTGTACGTTATACGTTGTACGTTATACGTTATACGTTATACGTTGTACGTTATACGTTGTACGTTATACGTTTTACGCTGTACGTTATACGTTATACGTTATAAGTTGTACGTTATACGTTATACGTTATACGTTATACGTTATACGCTGTACGTTATACGTTATACGTTATACTTCATACGTTATACGTTTTACGTTATACGCTGTACGTTATACGCTGTAAGTTATACGCTGTTCGTTATACGTTATACGTTATACGTTATACGTTATACGTTATACGGTACACGTTGTACGTTGAACGTTATACGTTATACGTTGTACGTTATACGTTATACGTTGTACGTTATACGTTATACGTTGTACTGTATACGTTATACGTTATACCCTGTACGTTATACGCTGTACGTTATACGTTATACGTTATACGTTATACGCTGTACGTTATACGCTGTACGTTATACGCTGTACGTTATACGTTATACGTTATACGTTACACGTTGTCCGTCGTACGTTCTACGTTACACGTTGTACGTTATACGTTATACGTTATACGTTGTACGTTATACGTTGTACGTTATACGTTTTACGCTGTACGTTATACGTTATACGTTATAAGTTGTACGTTATACGTTATACGTTATACGTTATACGTTATACGTTATACGTTATACGTTATACGTTATACGTTATACGTTATACGTTATACGTTATACGCTGTACGTTATACGCTGTACGTTATAAGCTGTACGTTATACGTTATACGTTATACGTTATACGTTACACGTTGTACGTTGTACGTTGTACGTTATACGTTGAACGTTATACGTTGTACGTTATGCGTTATACGTTATACGTTATACGTTATACGTTATACGTTATACGTTATACGTTATACGTTATACGTTATACGTTATACGTTATACGTTATACGTTATACGTTATACGTTATACGTTATACGTTATACGTTATACGTTATACGTTATACGTTATACGTTATACGATATACGTTACACGTTATACGTTATACTTTATACGTTATACGTTATACGTTATACGTTATACGCTGTACGTTATACGCTGTACGTTATACGCTGTACGTTATACGTTATACGTTATACGTTACACGTTGTACGTTGTACGTTATACGATATACGTTATACGTTACACGTTGTCCGTTGTACGTTGTACGTTGTACGTTATACGTTGTATGTTATACGTTGTACGTTATACGCTGTACGTTATCCGTGGTATGTTATACGTTATACGTTATACGTTATACGTTATACGTTATACGCTGTACGTTATCCGTTATACATTATACTTCATACGTTATACGTTATACGTTATACGTTATACGTTATACGTTATACGTTATACGTTATACGTTATACGTTATACGTTATACGTTATACGTTATACGTTATACGTTATACGTTATACGTTATACGTTATACGTTATACGTTATACGTTGTACGTTGTACGTTATACGTTATACGTTATACGTTATACGTTATACGTTATACGTTATACGATATACGTTACACGTTATACGTTATACGTTATACGCTGTACGTTATACGCTGTACGTTATACGTTATACGTTATACGTTATACGTTATACGTTATACGTTATACGTTATACGTTATACGTTATACGTTATACGTTATACGTTATACGTTATACGTTATACGTTATACGTTATACGTTATACGTTATACGTTATACGTTATACGTTATACGTTATACGTTATACGTTATACGTTATACGTTATACGTTATACGTTATACGTTATACGTTATACGTTATACGTTATACGTTATACGTTATACGTTATACGTTATACGTTATACGTTATACGTTATACGTTATACGTTATACGTTATACGTTATACGTTATACGTTATACGTTATACGTTATACGCTGTACGTTATACGCTGTACGTTATAAGCTGTACGTTATACGTTATACGTTATACGTTATACGTTACACGTTGTACGTTGTACGTTGTACGTTATACGTTGAACGTTATACGTTGTACGTTATGCGTTATACGTTATACGTTATACGTTATACGTTATACGTTATACGTTATACGTTATACGTTATACGTTATACGTTATACGTTATACGTTATACGTTATACGTTATACGTTATACGTTATACGTTATACGTTATACGTTATACGTTATACGTTATACGTTATACGTTATACGTTATACGTTATACGATATACGTTACACGTTATACGTTATACTTTATACGTTATACGTTATACGTTATACGTTATACGCTGTACGTTATACGCTGTACGTTATACGCTGTACGTTATACGTTATACGTTACACGTTATACGTTGTACGTTATACGATATACGTTATACGTTACACGTTGTCCGTTGTACGTTGTACGTTGTACGTTATACGTTGTACGTTATACGTTGTACGTTATACGCTGTACGTTATCCGTGGTATGTTATACGTTATACGTTATACGTTATACGTTATACGTTATACGCTGTACGTTATCCGTTATACATTATACTTCATACGTTATACGTTTTACGTTATACGCTGTACGTTATAAGCTGTACGTTATACGTTATACGTTAACGTTACACGTTGTACGTTGTACGTTGTACGTTGTACGTTATACGTTGAACGTTATACGTTGTACGTTATACGTTATACGTTATACGTTATACGTTATACGTTATACGTTATACGTTATACGTTATACGTTATACGTTATACGTTATACGTTATACGTTATACGTTATACGTTATACGTTGTACGTTGTACGTTATACGTTATACGTTATACGTTATACGTTATACGTTATACGTTATACGATATACGTTACACGTTATACGTTATACGTTATACGCTGTACGTTATACGCTGTACGTTATACGCTGTACGTTATACGTTATACTTTATACGCTGTACGTTATACGCTGTACGTTATACGTTATATTTTATACGTTATACTTATACGTTATACGTTATACGTTATACGTTATACGTTATACGTTATACGTAATACGTTATACGTTATACGTTATACGTTATACGTTATACGTTATACGTTATACGTTATACGTTATACGTTATACGTTATACGTTATACGTTATACGTTATACGTTACACGTTGTACGTTGTACGTTGTACGTTATACGTTGAACGTTATACGTTGTACGTTATACGTTATACGTTATACGTTATACGTTATACGTTATACGTTATACGTTATACGTTATACGTTGTACGTTATACGATATACGTTATACGTTACACGTTGTCCGTTGTACGTTGTACGTTGTACGTTATACGTTGTACGTTATACGTTGTACGTTATACGCTGTACGTTATACGCTGTACGTTATACGCTGTACGTTATAAGCTGTACGTTATACGTTATACGTTATACGTTATACGTTACACGTTGTACGTTGTACGTTGTACGTTATACGTTATACGTTATACGTTATACGTTATACGTTATACGTTATACGTTATACGTTATACGTTATACGTTATACGTTATACGTTATACGTTATACGTTATACGTTATACGTTATACGCTGTACGTTATCCGTTATACATTATACTTCATACGTTATACGTTTTACGTTATACGCTGTACGTTATAAGCTGTACGTTATACGTGGAACGTTATACGTTGTACGTTATACGTTATACGTTATACGTTATACGCTGTACGTTATACGCTGTACGTTATACGCTGTACGTTATACGCTGTACGTTATACGTTATACGTTATACGGTACACGTTGTACGTTGTACGTTATACGATATACGTTATACGTTACACGTTGTCCGTTGTACGTTGTACGTTGTACCTTATACGTTGTACGTTATACGTTGTACGTTATACGCTGTACGTTATCCGTGGTATGTTATACGTTATACGTTATACGTTATACGTTATACGTTATACGCTGTACGTTATCCGTTATACATTATACTTCATACGTTATACGTTTTACGTTATACGCTGTACGTTATAAGCTGTACGTTATACGTTATACGTTAACGTTACACGTTGTACGTTGTACGTTGTACGTTATACGTGGAACGTTATACGTTGTACGTTATACGTTATACGTTATACGTTATACGTTATACGTTATACGTTATACGTTATACGTTATACGTTATACGTTATACGTTATACGTTATACGTTATACGTTATACGTTATACGTTATACGTTATACGTTATACGTTATACGTTATACGTTATACGTTATACGTTATACGTTATACGTAATACGTTATACGTTATACGTTATACGTTATACGTTATACGTTATACGTTATACGTTATACGTTATACGTTATACGTTATACGTTATACGTTATACGTTATACGTTACACGTTGTACGTTGTACGTTGTACGTTATACGTTGAACGTTATACGTTGTACGTTATACGTTATACGTTATACGTTATACGTTATACGTTATACGTTATACGTTATACGTTGTACGTTATACGATATACGTTATACGTTACACGTTGTCCGTTGTACGTTGTACGTTGTACGTTATACGTTGTACGTTATACGTTGTACGTTATACGCTGTACGTTATACGCTGTACGTTATACGCTGTACGTTATAAGCTGTACGTTATACGTTATACGTTATACGTTATACGTTACACGTTGTACGTTGTACGTTGTACGTTATACGTTATACGTTATACGTTATACGTTATACGTTATACGTTATACGTTATACGTTATACGTTATACGTTATACGTTATACGTTATACGTTATACGTTATACGTTATACGTTATACGATATACGTTACACGTTATACGTTATACTTTATACGTTATACGTTATACGTTATACGTTATACGCTGTACGTTATACGCTGTACGTTATACGCTGTACGTTATACGCTGTACGTTATACGTTATACGTTATACGGTACACGTTGTACGTTGTACGTTATACGATATACGTTATACGTTACACGTTGTCCGTTGTACGTTGTACGTTGTACCTTATACGTTGTACGTTATACGTTGTACGTTATACGCTGTACGTTATCCGTGGTATGTTATACGTTATACGTTATACGTTATACGTTATACGTTATACGCTGTACGTTATCCGTTATACATTATACTTCATACGTTATACGTTTTACGTTATACGCTGTACGTTATAAGCTGTACGTTATACGTTATACGTTAACGTTACACGTTGTACGTTGTACGTTGTACGTTATACGTTGAACGTTATACGTTGTACGTTATACGTTATACGTTATACGTTATACGTTATACGTTATACGTTATACGTTATACGTTATACGTTATACGTTATACGTTATACGTTATACGTTATACGTTATACGTTATACGTTATACGTTATACGTTATACGTTATACGTTATACGTTATACGTTGTACGTTATACGTTATACGTTATACGTTATACGTTATACGTTATACGATATACGTTACACGTTATACGTTATACGTTATACGCTGTACGTTATACGCTGTACGTTATACGCTGTACGTTATACGTTATACTTTATACGTTATACTTATACGTTATACGTTATACGTTATACGTTATACGTTATACGTTATACGTTATACGTAATACGTTATACGTTATACGTTATACGTTATACGTTATACGTTATACGTTATACGTTATACGTTATACGTTATACGTTATACGTTATACGTTATACGTTATACGTTACACGTTGTACGTTGTACGTTGTACGTTATACGTTGAACGTTATACGTTGTACGTTATACGTTATACGTTATACGTTATACGTTATACGTTATACGTTATACGTTATACGTTATACGTTATACGTTGTACGTTATACGTTGAACGTTATACGTTGTACGTTATACGTTATACGTTATACGTTATACGTTATACGTTATACGTTATACGTTATACGTTATACGTTATACGTTATACGTTATACGTTATACGTTATACGTTATACGTTATACGTTATACGTTATACGTTATACGTTATACGTTATACGTTATACGTTATACGTTATACGATATACGTTACACGTTATACGTTATACTTTATACGTTATACGTTATACGTTATACGTTATACTTCATACGTTATACGTTTTACGTTATACGCTGTACGTTATACGCTGTAAGTTATACGCTGTTCGTTATACGTTATACGTTATACGTTATACGTTATACGGTACACGTTGTACGTTGAACGTTATACGTTATACGTTGTACGTTATACGTTATACGTTATACGTTACACGGTGTACGTTGTACGTTGTACGTTATACGTTGTACGTTATACGTTATACGTTATACGTTGTACGTTATACGTTGTACGTTATACGTTTTACGCTGTACGTTATACGTTATACGTTATAAGTTGTACGTTGAACGTTATACGTTATACGTTGTACGTTATACGTTATACGTTGTACGTTATACGTTGTACGTTGTACGTTATACGTTGTACGTTATACGTTATACGTTATACGTTGTATGTTATACGTTGTACGTTATACGTTTTACGCTGTACGTTATACGTTATACGTTATAAGTTGTACGTTATACGTTATACGTTATACGTTATACGTTATACGCTGTACGTTATACGTTATACGTTATACGTTATACTTCATACGTTATACGTTTTACGTTATACGCTGTACGTTATACGCTGTAAGTTATACGCTGTTCGTTATACGTTATACGTTATACGTTATACGTTATACGGTACACGTTGTACGTTGAACGTTATACGTTATACGTTGTACGTTATACGTTATACGTTGTACGTTATACGTTATACGTTGTACGTTATACGTTATACGTTATACCCTGTACGTTATACGCTGTACGTTATACGTTATACGTTATACGTTATACGCTGTACGTTATACGCTGTACGTTATACGCTGTACGTTATACGTTATACGTTATACGTTACACGGTGTACGTTGTACGTTGTACGTTATACGTTGTACGTTATACGTTATACGTTATACGTTGTACGTTATACGTTGTACGTTATACGTTTTACGCTGTACGTTTACGTTATACGTTATAAGTTGTACGTTATACGTTATACGTTATACGTTATACGTTATACGTTATACGTTATACGTTATACGTTATACGTTATACGTTATACGTTATACGTTATACGTTATACGTTATACGTTATACGTTATACGTTATACGTTATACGTTATACGCTGTAGGTTATACGTTATACGTTATACGTTATACGTTACACGTTGTACGTTGTACGTTGTACGTTATACGTTGAACGTTATACGTTGTACGTTATGCGTTATACGTTATACGTTATACGTTATACGTTATACGTTATACGTTATACGTTATACGTTATACGTTATACGTTATACGTTATACGTTATACGTTATACGTTATACGTTATACGTTATACGTTATACGTTATACGTTATACGTTATACGTTATACGTTATACGTTATACGATATACGTTACACGTTATACGTTATACTTTATACGTTATACGTTATACGTTATACGTTATACGCTGTACGTTATACGCTGTACGTTATACGCTGTACGTTATACGTTATACGTTATACGTTACACGTTGTACGTTGTACGTTATACGATATACGTTATACGTTACACGTTGTCCGTTGTCCGTTGTACGTTGTACGTTGTACGTTATACGTTGTACGTTATACGTTGTACGTTATACGCTGTACGTTATCCGTGGTATGTTATACGTTATACGTTATACGTTATACGTTATACGTTATACGCTGTACGTTATCCGTTATACATTATACTTCATACGTTATACGTTTTACGTTATACGCTGTACGTTATAAGCTGTACGTTATACGTTATACGTTAACGTTACACGTTGTACGTTGTACGTTGTACGTTATACGTTGAACGTTATACGTTGTACGTTATACGTTATACGTTATACGTTATACGTTATACGTTATACGTTATACGTTATACGTTATACGTTATACGTTATACGTTATACGTTATACGTTATACGTTGTACGTTATACGTTATACGTTATACGTTATACGTTATACGTTATACGTTATACGTTATACGTTATACGTTATACGTTATACGTTACACGTTGTACGTTGTACGTTGTACGTTATACGTTGAACGTTATACGTTGTACGTTATACGCTGTACGTTATCCGTTGTACGTTATACGTTATACGTTATACGTTATACGTTATACGTTATACGCTGTACGTTATCCGTTATACATTATACTTCATACGTTATACGTTTTACGTTATACGCTGTACGTTATAAGCTGTACGTTATACGTTATACGTTAACGTTACACGTTGTACGTTGTACGTTGTACGTTATACGTTGAACGTTATACGTTGTACGTTATACGTTATCCGTTATACGTTATACGTTATACGTTATACGTTATACGTTATACGTTATACGTTATACGTTATACGTTATACGTTATACGTTATACGTTATACGTTATACGTTATACGTTATACGTTATACGTTATACGTTATACGTTATACGTTATACGTTATACGTTATACGTTATACGTTATACGTTATACGTTACACGTTGTACGTTGTACGTTGTACGTTATACGTTGAACGTTATACGTTGTACGTTATACGTTATACGTTATACGTTATACGTTATACGTTATACGTTATACGTTATACGTTATACGTTATACGTTATACGTTATACGTTATACGTTATACGTTATACGTTATACGTTATACGTTATACGTTATACGTTATACGTTATACGTTATACGTTATACGTTATACGTTATACGTTATACGTTATACGTTATACGTTATACGTTATACGTTATACGTTGTACGTTGTACGTTATACGTTATACGTTATACGTTATACGTTATACGTTATACGTTATACGATATACGTTATACGTTATACGTTATACGTTATACGCTGTACGTTATACGCTGTACGTTATACGTTATACGTTGTACGTTATACGTTATACGTTATACGTTATACGTTATACGTTATACGTTATACGTTATACGTTATACGTTATACGTTATACGTTATACGTTATACGTTATACGCTGTACGTTATACGTTATACGTTATACTTCATACGTTATACGTTTTACGTTATACGCTGTACGTTATACGCTGTAAGTTATACGCTGTTCGTTATACGTTATACGTTGTACGTTATAGGTTATACGGTACACGTTGTACGTTGTACGTTCTACGTTATACGTTGTACGTTATACGTTATACGTTGTACGTTATACGTTATACGTTGTACGTTATACGTTATACGTTATACCCTGTACGTTATACGCTGTACGTTATACGTTATACGTTATACGTTATACGCTGTACGTTATACGCTGTACGTTATACGCTGTACGTTATACGTTATACGTTATACGTTACACGTTGTACGTTGTACGTTGTACGTTATACGTTGTACGTTATACGTTATACGTTATACGTTGTACGTTATACGTTGTACGTTATACGTTTTACGCTGTACGTTATACGTTATACGTTATAAGTTGTACGTTGAACGTTATACGTTATACGTTGTACGTTATACGTTATACGTTGTACGTTATACGTTATACGTTGTACGTTATACGTTATACGTTATACCCTGTACGTTATACGCTGTACGTTATACGTTATACGTTATACGTTATACGCTGTACGTTATACGCTGTACGTTATACGCTGTACGTTATACGTTATACGTTATACGTTACACGGTGTACGTTGTACGTTGTACGTTATACGTTGTACGTTATACGTTATACGTTATACGTTGTACGTTATACGTTGTACGTTATACGTTTTACGCTGTACGTTATACGTTATACGTTATAAGTTGTACGTTATACGTTATACGTTATACGTTATACGTTATACGCTGTACGTTATACGTTATATGTTATACTTCATACGTTATACGTTTTACGTTATACGCTGTACGTTATACGCTGTAAGTTATACGCTGTTCGTTATACGTTATACGTTATACGTTATACGTTATACGTTATACGGTACACGTTGTACGTTGAACGTTATACGTTATACGTTGTACGTTATACGTTATACGTTGTACGTTATACGTTATACGTTGTACTGTATACGTTATACGTTATACCCTGTACGTTATACGCTGTACGTTATACGTTATACGTTATACGTTATACGCTGTACGTTATACGCTGTACGTTATACGCTGTACGTTATACGTTATACGTTATACGTTACACGGTGTACGTTGTACGTTGTACGTTACACGTTGTACGTTATACGTTATACGTTATACGTTGTACGTTATACGTTGTACGTTATACGTTTTACGCTGTACGTTATACGTTATACGTTATAAGTTGTACGTTATACGTTATACGTTATACGTTATACGTTATACGTTATACGTTATACGTTATACGTTATACGTTATACGTTATACGTTATACGCTGTACGTTATACGCTGTACGTTATAAGCTGTACGTTATACGTTATACGTTATACGTTATACGTTACACGTTGTACGTTGTACGTTGTACGTTATACGTTGAACGTTATACGTTGTACGTTATGCGTTATACGTTATACGTTATACGTTATACGTTATACGTTATACGTTATACGTTATACGTTATACGTTATACGTTATACGTTATACGTTATACGTTATACGTTATACGTTATACGTTATACGTTATACGTTATACGTTGTACGTTGTACGTTATACGTTATACGTTATACGTTATACGTTATACGTTATACGTTATACGATATACGTTACACGTTATACGTTATACGTTATACGCTGTACGTTATACGCTGTACGTTATACGTTATACGTTGTACGTTATACGTTATACGTTATACGTTATACGTTATACGTTATACGTTATACGTTATACGTTATACGTTATACGTTATACGTTATACGTTATACGTTATACGCTGTACGTTATACGTTATACGTTATACTTCATACGTTATACGTTTTACGTTATACGCTGTACGTTATACGCTGTAAGTTATACGCTGTTCGTTATACGTTATACGTTATACGTTATACGTTATACGGTACACGTTGTACGTTGAACGTTATACGTTATACGTTGTACGTTATACGTTATACGTTGTACGTTATACGTTATACGTTGTACGTTATACGTTATACGTTATACCCTGTACGTTATACGCTGTACGTTATACGTTATACGTTATACGTTATACGCTGTACGTTATACGCTGTACGTTATACGCTGTACGTTATACGTTATACGTTATACGTTACACGGTGTACGTTGTACGTTGTACGTTATACGTTGTACGTTATACGTTATACGTTATACGTTGTACGTTATACGTTGTACGTTATACGTTTTACGCTGTACGTTATACGTTATACGTTATAAGTTGTACGTTGAACGTTATACGTTATACGTTGTACGTTATACGTTATACGTTGTACGTTATACGTTATACGTTGTACGTTATACGTTATACGTTATACCCTGTACGTTATACGCTGTACGTTATACGTTATACGTTATACGTTATACGCTGTACGTTATACGCTGTACGTTATACGCTGTACGTTATACGTTATACGTTATACGTTACACGGTGTACGTTGTACGTTGTACGTTATACGTTGTACGTTATACGTTATACGTTATACGTTGTACGTTATACGTTGTACGTTATACGTTTTACGCTGTACGTTATACGTTATACGTTATAAGTTGTACGTTATACGTTATACGTTATACGTTATACGTTATACGCTGTACGTTATACGTTATATGTTATACTTCATACGTTATACGTTTTACGTTATACGCTGTACGTTATACGCTGTAAGTTATACGCTGTTCGTTATACGTTATACGTTATACGTTATACGTTATACGTTATACGGTACACGTTGTACGTTGAACGTTATACGTTATACGTTGTACGTTATACGTTATACGTTGTACGTTATACGTTATACGTTGTACTGTATACGTTATACGTTATACCCTGTACGTTATACGCTGTACGTTATACGTTATACGTTATACGTTATACGCTGTACGTTATACGCTGTACGTTATACGCTGTACGTTATACGTTATACGTTATACGTTACACGGTGTACGTTGTACGTTGTACGTTACACGTTGTACGTTATACGTTATACGTTATACGTTGTACGTTATACGTTGTACGTTATACGTTTTACGCTGTACGTTATACGTTATACGTTATAAGTTGTACGTTATACGTTATACGTTATACGTTATACGTTATACGTTATACGTTATACGTTATACGTTATACGTTATACGTTATACGTTATACGCTGTACGTTATACGCTGTACGTTATAAGCTGTACGTTATACGTTATACGTTATACGTTATACGTTACACGTTGTACGTTGTACGTTGTACGTTATACGTTGAACGTTATACGTTGTACGTTATGCGTTATACGTTATACGTTATACGTTATACGTTATACGTTATACGTTATACGTTATACGTTATACGTTATACGTTATACGTTATACGTTATACGTTATACGTTATACGTTATACGTTATACGTTATACGTTATACGTTATACGTTATACGTTATACGTTATACGATATACGTTACACGTTATACGTTATACTTTATACGTTATACGTTATACGTTATACGTTATACGCTGTACGTTATACGCTGTACGTTATACGCTGTACGTTATACGTTATACGTTATACGTTACACGTTGTACGTTGTACGTTATACGATATACGTTATACGTTACACGTTGTCCGTTGTACGTTGTACGTTGTACGTTATACGTTGTATGTTATACGTTGTACGTTATACGCTGTACGTTATCCGTGGTATGTTATACGTTATACGTTATACGTTATACGTTATACGTTATACGCTGTACGTTATCCGTTATACATTATACTTCATACGTTATACGTTTTACGTTATACGCTGTACGTTATAAGCTGTACGTTATACGTTATACGTTAACGTTACACGTTGTACGTTGTACGTTGTACGTTATACGTTGAACGTTATACGTTATACGTTATACGTTATACGTTATACGTTATACGTTATACGTTATACGTTATACGTTATACGTTATACGTTATACGTTAACGTTACACGTTGTACGTTGTACGTTGTACGTTATACGTTATACGTTATACGTTATACGTTATACGTTATACGTTATACGTTATACGTTATACGTTATACGTTATACGTTATACGTTATACGTTATACGTTATACGTTATACGTTATACGTTATACGTTATACGTTATACGTTATACGTTATACGTTATACGTTATACGTTATACGTTGTACGTTGTACGTTATACGTTATACGTTATACGTTATACGTTATACGTTATACGTTATACGATATACGTTACACGTTATACGTTATACGTTATACGCTGTACGTTATACGTTATACGTTATACGTTATACGTTATACGTTATACGTTATACGTTATACGTTATACGTTATACGTTATACGTTATACGTTATACGTTATACGTTATACGTTATACGTTATACGTTATACGTTATACGTTATACGTTATACGTTATACGTTATACGTTATACGTTATACGTTATACGTTATACGTTATACGTTATACGTTATACGTTATACGTTATACGTTATACGTTATACGTTATACGTTATACGTTATACGTTATACGTTATACGTTATACGTTATACGTTATACGTTATACGTTATACGTTATACGTTATACGTTATACGTTATACGTTATACGTTATACGTTATACGTTATACGTTATACGTTATACGCTGTACGTTATACGCTGTACGTTATAAGCTGTACGTTATACGTTATACGTTATACGTTATACGTTACACGTTGTACGTTGTACGTTGTACGTTATACGTTGAACGTTATACGTTGTACGTTATGCGTTATACGTTATACGTTATACGTTATACGTTATACGTTATACGTTATACGTTATACGTTATACGTTATACGTTATACGTTATACGTTATACGTTATACGTTATACGTTATACGTTATACGTTATACGTTATACGTTATACGTTATACGTTATACGTTATACGTTATACGTTATACGTTATACGATATACGTTACACGTTATACGTTATACTTTATACGTTATACGTTTTACGTTATACGCTGTACGTTATAAGCTGTACGTTATACGTTATACGTTAACGTTACACGTTGTACGTTGTACGTTGTACGTTATACGTTGAACGTTATACGTTGTACGTTATACGTTATCCGTTAGACGTTTTACGTTATACGTTATACGTTATACGTTATACGTTATACGTTATACGTTATACGTTATACGTTATACGTTATACGTTATACGTTATACGTTATACGTTATACGTTATACGTTATACGTTATACGTTATACGTTATACGTTATACGTTATACGTTATACGTTACACGTTGTACGTTGTACGTTGTACGTTATACGTTGTACGTTATACGTTGTACGTTATACGCTGTACGTTATCCGTGGTATGTTATACGTTATACGTTATACGTTATACGTTATACGTTATACGCTGTACGTTATCCGTTATACATTATACTTCATACGTTATACGTTTTACGTTATACGCTGTACGTTATAAGCTGTACGTTATACGTTATACGTTAACGTTACACGTTGTACGTTGTACGTTGTACGTTATACGTTGAACGTTATACGTTGTACGTTATACGTTATACGTTATACGTTATACGTTATACGTTATACGTTATACGTTATACGTTATACGTTATACGTTATACGTTATACGTTATACGTTATACGTTATACGTTATACGTTATACGTTATACGTTATACGTTATACGTTATACGTTATACGTTATACGTTATACGTTATACGTTATACGTTATACGTTATACGTTACACGTTGTACGTTGTACGTTGTACGTTATACGTTGAACGTTATACGTTGTACGTTATACGTTATACGTTATACGTTATACGTTATACGTTATACGTTATACGTTATACGTTATACGTTATACGTTATACGTTATACGTTATACGTTATACGTTATACGTTATACGTTATACGTTATACGTTATACGTTATACGTTATACGTTATACGTTATACGTTATACGTTATACGTTATACGTTATACGTTATACGTTATACGTTATACGTTATACGTTGTACGTTGTACGTTATACGTTATACGTTATACGTTATACGTTATACGTTATACGTTATACGATATACGTTACACGTTATACGTTATACGTTATACGCTGTACGTTATACGCTGTACGTTATACGTTATACGTTGTACGTTATACGTTATACGTTATACGTTATACGTTATACGTTATACGTTATACGTTATACGTTATACGTTATACGTTATACGTTATACGTTATACGTTATACGTTATACGCTGTACGTTATACGTTATACGTTATACTTCATACGTTATACGTTTTACGTTATACGCTGTACGTTATACGCTGTAAGTTATACGCTGTTCGTTATACGTTATACGTTATACGTTATACGTTATACGGTACACGTTGTACGTTGAACGTTATACGTTATACGTTGTACGTTATACGTTATACGTTGTACGTTATACGTTATACGTTGTACGTTATACGTTATACGTTATACCCTGTACGTTATACGCTGTACGTTATACGTTATACGTTATACGTTATACGCTGTACGTTATACGCTGTACGTTATACGCTGTACGTTATACGTTATACGTTATACGTTACACGGTGTACGTTGTACGTTGTACGTTATACGTTGTACGTTATACGTTATACGTTATACGTTGTACGTTATACGTTGTACGTTATACGTTTTACGCTGTACGTTATACGTTATACGTTATAAGTTGTACGTTGAACGTTATACGTTATACGTTGTACGTTATACGTTATACGTTGTACGTTATACGTTATACGTTGTACGTTATACGTTATACGTTATACGTTATACGTTACACGTTGTACGTTGTACGTTGTACGTTATACGTTGAACGTTATACGTTGTACGTTATGCGTTATACGTTATACGTTATACGTTATACGTTATACGTTATACGTTATACGTTATACGTTATACGTTATACGTTATACGTTATACGTTATACGTTATACGTTATACGTTATACGTTATACGTTATACGTTATACGTTATACGTTATACGTTATACGTTATACGTTATACGTTATACGTTATACGTTATACGATATACGTTACACGTTATACGTTATACTTTATACGTTATACGTTTTACGTTATACGCTGTACGTTATAAGCTGTACGTTATACGTTATACGTTAACGTTACACGTTGTACGTTGTACGTTGTACGTTATACGTTGAACGTTATACGTTGTACGTTATACGTTATACGTTATACGTTATACGTTATACGTTATACGTTATACGTTATACGTTATACGTTATACGTTATACGTTATACGTTATACGTTATACGTTATACGTTATACGTTATACGTTATACGTTATACGTTATACGTTATACGTTATACGTTATACGTTATACGTTATACGTTATACGTTACACGTTGTACGTTGTACGTTGTACGTTATACGTTGAACGTTATACGTTGTACGTTATACGCTGTACGTTATCCGTGGTATGTTATACGTTATACGTTATACGTTATACGTTATACGTTATACGCTGTACGTTATCCGTTATACATTATACTTCATACGTTATACGTTTTACGTTATACGCTGTACGTTATAAGCTGTACGTTATACGTTATACGTTAACGTTACACGTTGTACGTTGTACGTTGTACGTTATACGTTGAACGTTATACGTTGTACGTTATACGTTATACGTTATACGTTATACGTTATACGTTATACGTTATACGTTATACGTTATACGTTATACGTTATACGTTATACGTTATACGTTATACGTTATACGTTATACGTTATACGTTATACGTTATACGTTATACGTTATACGTTATACGTTATACGTTATACGTTATACGTTACACGTTGTACGTTGTACGTTGTACGTTATACGTTGAACGTTATACGTTGTACGTTATACGTTATACGTTATACGTTATACGTTATACGTTATACGTTATACGTTATACGTTATACGTTATACGTTATACGTTATACGTTATACGTTATACGTTATACGTTATACGTTATACGTTATACGTTATACGTTATACGTTATACGTTATACGTTATACGTTATACGTTATACGTTATACGTTATACGTTATACGTTATACGTTATACGTTATACGTTGTACGTTGTACGTTATACGTTATACGTTATACGTTATACGTTATACGTTATACGTTATACGATATACGTTACACGTTATACGTTATACGTTATACGCTGTACGTTATACGCTGTACGTTATACGTTATACGTTATACGTTATACGTTATACGTTATACGTTATACGTTATACGTTATACGTTATACGTTATACGTTATACGTTATACGTTATACGTTATACGTTATACGTTATACGTTATACGCTGTACGTTATACGTTATACGTTATACTTCATACGTTATACGTTTTACGTTATACGCTGTACGTTATACGCTGTAAGTTATACGCTGTTCGTTATACGTTATACGTTATACGTTATACGTTATACGGTACACGTTGTACGTTGAACGTTATACGTTATACGTTGTACGTTATACGTTATACGTTGTACGTTATACGTTATACGTTGTACGTTATACGTTATACGTTATACCCTGTACGTTATACGCTGTACGTTATACGTTATACGTTATACGTTATACGCTGTACGTTATACGCTGTACGTTATACGCTGTACGTTATACGTTATACGTTATACGTTACACGGTGTACGTTGTACGTTGTACGTTATACGTTGTACGTTATACGTTATACGTTATACGTTGTACGTTATACGTTGTACGTTATACGTTTTACGCTGTACGTTATACGTTATACGTTATAAGTTGTACGTTGAACGTTATACGTTATACGTTGTACGTTATACGTTATACGTTGTACGTTATACGTTATACGTTGTACGTTATACGTTATACGTTATACCCTGTACGTTATACGCTGTACGTTATACGTTATACGTTATACGTTATACGCTGTACGTTATACGCTGTACGTTATACGCTGTACGTTATACGTTATACGTTATACGTTACACGGTGTACGTTGTACGTTGTACGTTATACGTTGTACGTTATACGTTATACGTTATACGTTATACGTTATACGTTGTACGTTATACGTTTTACGCTGTACGTTATACGTTATACGTTATAAGTTGTACGTTATACGTTATACGTTATACGTTATACGTTATACGCTGTACGTTATACGTTATACGTTATACTTCATACGTTATACGTTTTACGTTATACGCTGTACGTTATACGCTGTAAGTTATACGCTGTTCGTTATACGTTATACGTTATACGTTATACGTTATACGTTATACGGTACACGTTGTACGTTGAACGTTATACGTTATACGTTGTACGTTATACGTTATACGTTGTACGTTATACGTTATACGTTGTACTGTATACGTTATACGTTATACCCTGTACGTTATACGCTGTACGTTATACGTTATACGTTATACGTTATACGCTGTACGTTATACGCTGTACGTTATACGCTGTACGTTATACGTTATACGTTATACGTTACACGGTGTACGTTGTACGTTGTACGTTACACGTTGTACGTTATACGTTATACGTTATACGTTGTACGTTATACGTTGTACGTTATACGTTTTACGCTGTACGTTATACGTTATACGTTATAAGTTGTACGTTATACGTTATACGTTATACGTTATACGTTATACGTTATACGTTATACGTTATACGTTATACGTTATACGTTATACGTTATACGTTATACGCTGTACGTTATACGCTGTACGTTATAAGCTGTACGTTATACGTTATACGTTATACGTTATACGTTACACGTTGTACGTTGTACGTTGTACGTTATACGTTGAACGTTATACGTTGTACGTTATGCGTTATACGTTATACGTTATACGTTATACGTTATACGTTATACGTTATACGTTATACGTTATACGTTATACGTTATACGTTATACGTTATACGTTATACGTTATACGTTATACGTTATACGTTATACGTTATACGTTATACGTTATACGTTATACGTTATACGTTATACGATATACGTTACACGTTATACGTTATACTTTATACGTTATACGTTATACGTTATACGTTATACGCTGTACGTTATACGCTGTACGTTATCCGTTATACATTATACTTCATACGTTATACGTTTTACGTTATACGCTGTACGTTATAAGCTGTACGTTATACGTGGAACGTTATACGTTGTACGTTATACGTTATACGTTATACGTTATACGCTGTACGTTATACGCTGTACGTTATACGCTGTACGTTATACGCTGTACGTTATACGTTATACGTTATACGGTACACGTTGTACGTTGTACGTTATACGATATACGTTATACGTTACACGTTGTCCGTTGTACGTTGTACGTTGTACCTTATACGTTGTACGTTATACGTTGTACGTTATACGCTGTACGTTATCCGTGGTATGTTATACGTTATACGTTATACGTTATACGTTATACGTTATACGCTGTACGTTATCCGTTATACATTATACTTCATACGTTATACGTTTTACGTTATACGCTGTACGTTATAAGCTGTACGTTATACGTTATACGTTAACGTTACACGTTGTACGTTGTACGTTGTACGTTATACGTGGAACGTTATACGTTGTACGTTATACGTTATACGTTATACGTTATACGTTATACGTTATACGTTATACGTTATACGTTATACGTTATACGTTATACGTTATACGTTATACGTTATACGTTATACGTTATACGTTATACGTTATACGTTATACGTTATACGTTATACGTTATACGTTATACGTTATACGTTATACGTAATACGTTATACGTTATACGTTATACGTTATACGTTATACGTTATACGTTATACGTTATACGTTATACGTTATACGTTATACGTTATACGTTATACGTTACACGTTGTACGTTGTACGTTGTACGTTATACGTTGAACGTTATACGTTGTACGTTATACGTTATACGTTATACGTTATACGTTATACGTTATACGTTATACGTTATACGTTGTACGTTATACGATATACGTTATACGTTACACGTTGTCCGTTGTACGTTGTACGTTGTACGTTATACGTTGTACGTTATACGTTGTACGTTATACGCTGTACGTTATACGCTGTACGTTATACGCTGTACGTTATAAGCTGTACGTTATACGTTATACGTTATACGTTATACGTTACACGTTGTACGTTGTACGTTGTACGTTATACGTTATACGTTATACGTTATACGTTATACGTTATACGTTATACGTTATACGTTATACGTTATACGTTATACGTTATACGTTATACGTTATACGTTATACGTTATACGATATACGTTACACGTTATACGTTATACTTTATACGTTATACGTTATACGTTATACGTTATACGCTGTACGTTATACGCTGTACGTTATACGCTGTACGTTATACGCTGTACGTTATACGTTATACGTTATACGGTACACGTTGTACGTTGTACGTTATACGATATACGTTATACGTTACACGTTGTCCGTTGTACGTTGTACGTTGTACCTTATACGTTTTACGTTATACGTTGTAAGTTATACGCTGTACGTTATCCGTGGTATGTTATACGTTATACGTTATACGTTATACGTTATACGTTATACGCTGTACGTTATCCGTTATACATTATACTTCATACGTTATACGTTGTACGTTATCCGTTGTACGTTATAAGCTGTACGTTATACGTTATACGTTAACGTTACACGTTGTACGTTGTACGTTGTACGTTATACGTTGAACGTTATACGTTGTACGTTATACGTTATCCGTTATACGTTATACGTTATACGTTATACGTTATACGTTATACGTTATACGTTATACGTTATACGTTATACGTTATACGTTATACGTTATACGTTATACGTTATACGTTATACGTTATACGTTATACGTTATACGTTGTACGTTGTACGTTATACGTTATACGTTATACGTTATACGTTATACGTTATACGATATACGTTACACGTTATACGTTATACGTTATACGCTGTACGTTATACGCTGTACGTTATACGCTGTACGTTATACGTTATACTTTATACGTTATACTTATACGTTATACGTTATACGTTATACGTTATACGTTATACGTTATACGTTATACGTAATACGTTATACGTTATACGTTATACGTTATACGTTATACGTTATACGTTATACGTTATACGTTATACGTTATACGTTATACGTTATACGTTATACGTTATACGTTATACGTTATACGTTACACGTTGTACGTTGTACGTTGTACGTTATACGTTGAACGTTATACGTTGTACGTTATACGTTATACGTTATACGTTATACGTTATACGTTATACGTTATACGTTATACGTTATACGTTATACGTTATACGTTGTACGTTATACGTTGAACGTTATACGTTGTACGTTATACGTTATACGTTATACGTTATACGTTATACGTTATACGTTATACGTTATACGTTATACGTTATACGTTATACGTTATACGTTATACGTTATACGTTATACGTTATACGTTATACGTTATACGTTATACGTTATACGTTATACGTTATACGTTATACGTTATACGTTATACGTTATACGATATACGTTACACGTTATACGTTATACTTTATACGTTATACGTTATACGTTATACGTTATACGCTGTTCGTTATACGCTGTACGTTATACGCTGTACGTTATACGTTATACGTTAACGTTACACGTTGTACGTTGTACGTTGTACGTTATACGTTGAACGTTATACGTTGTACGTTATACGTTATACGTTATACGTTATACGTTATACGTTATACGTTATACGTTATACGTTATACGTTATACGTTATACGCTGTACGTTATACGTTATACGTTATACTTCATACGTTATACGTTTTACGTTATACGCTGTACGTTATACGCTGTAAGTTATACGCTGTTCGTTATACGTTATACGTTATACGTTATACGTTATACGGTACACGTTGTACGTTGAACGTTATACGTTATACGTTGTACGTTATACGTTATACGTTATACGTTACACGGTGTACGTTGTACGTTGTACGTTATACGTTGTACGTTATACGTTATACGTTATACGTTGTACGTTATACGTTGTACGTTATACGTTTTACGCTGTACGTTATACGTTATACGTTATAAGTTGTACGTTGAACGTTATACGTTATACGTTGTACGTTATACGTTATACGTTGTACGTTATACGTTGTACGTTGTACGTTATACGTTGTACGTTATACGTTATACGTTATACGTTGTATGTTATACGTTGTACGTTATACGTTTTACGCTGTACGTTATACGTTATACGTTATAAGTTGTACGTTATACGTTATACGTTATACGTTATACGTTATACGCTGTACGTTATACGTTATACGTTATACGTTATACTTCATACGTTATACGTTTTACGTTATACGCTGTACGTTATACGCTGTAAGTTATACGCTGTTCGTTATACGTTATACGTTATACGTTATACGTTATACGGTACACGTTGTACGTTGAACGTTATACGTTATACGTTGTACGTTATACGTTATACGTTGTACGTTATACGTTATACGTTGTACTGTATACGTTATACGTTATACCCTGTACGTTATACGCTGTACGTTATACGTTATACGTTATACGTTATACGCTGTACGTTATACGCTGTACGTTATACGCTGTACGTTATACGTTATACGTTATACGTTACACGGTGTACGTTGTACGTTGTACGTTATACGTTGTACGTTATACGTTATACGTTATACGTTGTACGTTATACGTTGTACGTTATACGTTTTACGCTGTACGTTTACGTTATACGTTATAAGTTGTACGTTATACGTTATACGTTATACGTTATACGTTATACGTTATACGTTATACGTTATACGTTATACGTTATACGTTATACGTTATACGTTATACGTTATACGTTATACGTTATACGTTATACGTTATACGTTATACGTTATACGTTATACGCTGTACGTTATACGTTATACGTTATACGTTATACGTTACACGTTGTACGTTGTACGTTGTACGTTATACGTTGAACGTTATACGTTGTACGTTATGCGTTATACGTTATACGTTATACGTTATACGTTATACGTTATACGTTATACGTTATACGTTATACGTTATACGTTATACGTTATACGTTATACGTTATACGTTATACGTTATACGTTATACGTTATACGTTATACGTTATACGTTATACGTTATACGTTATACGTTATACGATATACGTTACACGTTATACGTTATACTTTATACGTTATACGTTATACGTTATACGTTATACGCTGTACGTTATACGCTGTACGTTATACGCTGTACGTTATACGTTATACGTTATACGTTACACGTTGTACGTTGTACGTTATACGATATACGTTATACGTTACACGTTGTCCGTTGTACGTTGTACGTTGTACGTTATACGTTGTACGTTATACGTTGTACGTTATACGCTGTACGTTATCCGTTGTATGTTATACGTTATACGTTATACGTTATACGTTATACGTTATACGCTGTACGTTATCCGTTATACATTATACTTCATACGTTATACGTTTTACGTTATACGCTGTACGTTATAAGCTGTACGTTATACGTTATACGTTAACGTTACACGTTGTACGTTGTACGTTGTACGTTATACGTTGAACGTTATACGTTGTACGTTATACGTTATACGTTATACGTTATACGTTATACGTTATACGTTATACGTTATACGTTATACGTTATACGTTATACGTTATACGTTATACGTTATACGTTATACGTTATACGTTATACGTTATACGTTATACGTTATACGTTATACGTTATACGTTATACGTTATACGTTATACGTTATACGTTATACGTTACACGTTGTACGTTGTACGTTGTACGTTATACGTTGAACGTTATACGTTGTACGTTATACGCTGTACGTTATCCGTGGTATGTTATACGTTATACGTTATACGTTATACGTTATACGTTATACGCTGTACGTTATCCGTTATACATTATACTTCATACGTTATACGTTTTACGTTATACGCTGTACGTTATAAGCTGTACGTTATACGTTATACGTTAACGTTACACGTTGTACGTTGTACGTTGTACGTTATACGTTGAACGTTATACGTTGTACGTTATACGTTATACGTTATACGTTATACGTTATACGTTATACGTTATACGTTATACGTTATACGTTATACGTTATACGTTATACGTTATACGTTATACGTTATACGTTATACGTTATACGTTATACGTTATACGTTATACGTTATACGTTATACGTTATACGTTATACGTTACACGTTGTACGTTGTACGTTGTACGTTATACGTTGAACGTTATACGTTGTACGTTATACGTTATACGTTATACGTTATACGTTATACGTTATACGTTATACGTTATACGTTATACGTTATACGTTATACGTTATACGTTATACGTTATACGTTATACGTTATACGTTATACGTTATACGTTATACGTTATACGTTATACGTTATACGTTATACGTTATACGTTATACGTTATACGTTATACGTTATACGTTATACGTTATACGTTATACGTTATACGTTATACGTTATACGTTATACGTTATACGTTATACGTTATACGTTATACGTTATACGTTATACGTTATACGTTATACGTTATACGTTATACGTTATACGTTATACGTTATACGTTATACGTTATACGTTATACGTTATACGATATACGTTACACGTTATACGTTATACTTTATACGTTATACGTTATACGTTATACGTTATACGCTGTTCGTTATACGCTGTACGTTATACGCTGTACGTTATACGTTATACGTTAACGTTACACGTTGTACGTTGTACGTTGTACGTTATACGTTGAACGTTATACGTTGTACGTTATACGTTATACGTTATACGTTATACGTTATACGTTATACGTTATACGTTATACGTTATACGTTATACGTTATACGTTATACGTTATACGTTATACGTTATACGTTATACGTTATACGTTATACGTTATACGTTATACGTTGTACGTTGTACGTTATACGTTATACGTTATACGTTATACGTTATACGTTATACGTTATACGATATACGTTACACGTTATACGTTATACGTTATACGCTGTACGTTATACGCTGTACGTTATACGTTATACGTTATACGTTATACGTTATACGTTATACGTTATACGTTATACGTTATACGTTATACGTTATACGTTATACGTTATACGTTATACGTTATACGTTATACGTTATACGTTATACGTTATACGTTATACGTTATACGTTATACGTTATACGTTATACGTTATACGTTATACGTTATACGTTATACGTTATACGTTATACGATATACGTTACACGTTATACGTTATACTTTATACGTTATACGTTATACGTTATACGTTATACGTTATACGTTGTACGTTGTACGTTATACGTTGTACGTTATACGTTATACGTTATACGTTGTACGTTATACGTTGTACGTTATACGTTATACGTTATACGTTATACGTTATACGTTATACGTTATACGTTATACGTTATACGTTATACGTTATACGTTATACGTTATACGTTATACGTTATACGTTATACGTTATACGTTATACGTTATACGTTATACGTTATACGTTATACGTTATACGTTATACGTTATACGTTATACGTTATACGTTATACGTTATACGTTATACGCTGTACGTTATACGCTGTACGTTATAAGCTGTACGTTATACGTTATACGTTATACGTTATACGTTACACGTTGTACGTTGTACGTTGTACGTTATACGTTGAACGTTATACGTTGTACGTTATGCGTTATACGTTATACGTTATACGTTATACGTTATACGTTATACGTTATACGTTATACGTTATACGTTATACGTTATACGTTATACGTTATACGTTATACGTTATACGTTATACGTTATACGTTATACGTTATACGTTATACGTTATACGTTATACGTTATACGTTATACGTTATACGTTATACGATATACGTTACACGTTATACGTTATACTTTATACGTTATACGTTATACGTTATACGTTATACGCTGTACGTTATACGCTGTACGTTATACGCTGTACGTTATACGTTATACGTTATACGTTACACGTTGTACGTTGTACGTTATACGTTATACGTTATACGTTACACGTTGTCCGTTGTACGTTGTACGTTGTACGTTATACGTTGTACGTTATACGTTGTACGTTATACGCTGTACGTTATCCGTGGTATGTTATACGTTATACGTTATACGTTATACGTTATACGTTATACGCTGTACGTTATCCGTTATACATTATACTTCATACGTTATACGTTTTACGTTATACGCTGTACGTTATAAGCTGTACGTTATACGTTATACGTTAACGTTACACGTTGTACGTTGTACGTTCTACGTTATACGTAGAACGTTATACGTTGTACGTTATACGTTATACGTTATACGTTATACGTTATACGTTATACGTTATACGTTATACGTTATACGTTATACGTTATACGTTATACGTTATACGTTATACGTTATACGTTATACGTTATACGTTGTACGTTGTACGTTATACGTTATACGTTATACGTTATACGTTATACGTTATACGATATACGTTATACGTTATACGTTATACGTTATACGCTGTACGTTATACGCTGTACGTTATACGCTGTACGTTATACGTTATACTTTATACGCTGTACGTTATACGCTGTACGTTATACGTTATACTTTATACGTTATACTTATACGTTATACGTTATACGTTATACGTTATACGTTATACGTTATACGTAATACGTTATACGTTATACGTTATACGTTATACGTTATACGTTATACGTTATACGTTATACGTTATACGTTATACGTTATACGTTATACGTTATACGTTATACGTTATACGTTATACGTTACACGTTGTACGTTGTACGTTGTACGTTATACGTTGAACGTTATACGTTGTACGTTATACGTTATACGTTATACGTTATACGTTATACGTTATACGTTATACGTTATACGTTATACGTTATACGTTATACGTTATACGTTATACGTTATACGTTATACGTTATACGTTATACGTTATACGTTATACGTTATACGTTATACGTTATACGTTATACGTTATACGTTATACTTTATACGTTATACGTTATACGTTATACGTTATACGCTGTACGTTATACGCTGTACGTTATACGTTATACGTTAACGTTACACGTTGTACGTTGTACGTTGTACGTTATACGTTGAACGTTATACGTTGTACGTTATACGTTATGCGTTATACGTTATACGTTATACGTTATACGTTATACTTTATACGTTATACGTTATACGTTAAACGTTATACGTTATACGTTATACGTTATACGTTATACGTTATACGTTATACGTTATACGTTATACGTTATACGTTGTACGTTGTACGTTGTACGTTGTACGTTATACGTTATACGTTATACGTTATACGTTATACGTTATACGATATACGTTACACGTTATACGTTATACGTTATACGCTGTACGTTATACGCTGTACGTTATACGTTATACGTTATACGTTATACGTTATACGTTATACGTTATACGTTATACGTTATACGTTATACGTTATACGTTATACGGTATACGTTATACGTTATACGTTATACGTTATACGTTATACGTTATACGTTATACGTTATACGTTATACGTTATACGTTATACGTTATACGTTATACGTTATACGTTATACGTTATACGTTATACGTTATACGTTATACGTTATACGTTATACGTTATACGTTATACGTTATACGTTATACGTTATACGTTATACGTTATACGTTATACGTTATACGTTATACGTTATACGTTATACGTTATACGTTATACGTTATACGTTATACGTTATACGCTGTACGTTATACGCTGTACGTTATAAGCTGTACGTTATACGTTATACGTTATACGTTATACGTTACACGTTGTACGTTGTACGTTGTACGTTATACGTTATACGTTATACGTTATACGTTATACGTTGTACGTTATACGTTATACGTTATACGTTATACGTTATACGTTATACGTTATACGTTATACGTTATACGTTATACGTTAAACGTTATACGTTATACGTTATACGTTATACGTTATACGTTATACGTTATACGTTATACGTTATACGTTATACGTTATACGTTGTACGTTGTACGTTATACGTTATACGTTATACGTTATACGTTATACGCTGTACGTTATACGCTGTACGTTATAAGCTGTACGTTATACGTTATACGTTATACGTTATACGTTATACGTTACACGTTGTACGTTGTACGTTGTACGTTATACGTTATACGTTATACGTTAAACGTTATACGTTATACGTTATACGTTATACGTTATACGTTATACGTTATACGTTATACGTTATACGTTATACGTTATACGTTATACGTTATACGTTATACGATATACGTTACACGTTATACGTTATACGTTATACGCTGTACGTTATACGCTGTACGTTATACGCTGTACGTTATACGTTATACTTTATACGCTGTACGTTATACGCTGTACGTTATACGTTATACTTTATACGTTATACTTATACGTTATACGTTATACGTTATACGTTATACGTTATACGTTATACGTTATACGTAATACGTTATACGTTATACGTTATACGTTATACGTTATACGTTATACGTTATACGTTATACGTTATACGTTATACGTTATACGTTATACGTTATACGTTATACGTTATACGTTACACGTTGTACGTTGTACGTTGTACGTTATACG
The DNA here is from genome assembly GCA_916610235.2 of Lasioglossum morio. Lineage (NCBI taxonomy): Eukaryota > Metazoa > Arthropoda > Insecta > Hymenoptera > Halictidae > Lasioglossum > Lasioglossum morio. The sequence continues at coordinate 642,566 of CAKAJA020000262.1, forward strand.
TTGAACGTTATACGTTGTACGTTATACGTTATACGTTATACGTTATACGTTATACGTTATACGTTATACGTTATACGTTATACGTTATACGTTATACGTTATACGTTATACGTTATACGTTATACGTTATACGTTATACGTTATACGTTATACGTTATACGTTATACGTTATACGTTATACGTTATACTTTATACGTTATACGTTATACGTTATACGTTATACGCTGTTCGTTATACGCTGTACGTTATACGCTGTACGTTATACGTTATACGTTAACGTTACACGTTGTACGTTGTACGTTGTACGTTATACGTTGAACGTTATACGTTGTACGTTATACGTTATACGTTATACGTTATACGTTATACGTTATACGTTATACGTTATACGTTATACGTTATACGTTAAACGTTATACGTTATACGTTATACGTTATACGTTATACGTTATACGTTATACGTTATACGTTATACGTTATACGTTGTACGTTGTACGTTATACGTTATACGTTATACGTTATACGTTATACGTTATACGATATACGTTACACGTTATACGTTATACGTTATACGCTGTACGTTATACGCTGTACGTTATACGCTGTACGTTATACGTTATACGTTATACGTTATACGTTGTACGTTATACGTTGAACGTTATACGTTGTACGTTATACGTTATACGTTATACGTTATACGTTATACGTTATACGTTATACGTTATACGTTATACGTTATACGTTATACGTTATACGTTATACGTTATACGTTATACGTTATACGTTGTACGTTGTACGTTATACGTTATACGTTATACGTTATACGTTATACGTTATACGATATACGTTACACGTTATACGTTATACGTTATACGCTGTACGTTATACGCTGTACGTTATACGCTGTACGTTATACGTTATACTTTATACGCTGTACGTTATACGCTGTACGTTATACGTTATACTTTATACGTTATACTTATACGTTATACGTTATACGTTATACGTTATACGTTATACGTTATACGTAATACGTTATACGTTATACGTTATACGTTATACGTTATACGTTATACGTTATACGTTATACGTTATACGTTATACGTTATACGTTATACGTTATACGTTATACGTTATACGTTATACGTTACACGTTGTACGTTGTACGTTGTACGTTATACGTTGAACGTTATACGTTGTACGTTATACGTTATACGTTATACGTTATACGTTATACGTTATACGTTATACGTTATACGTTATACGTTATACGTTATACGTTATACGTTATACGTTATACGTTATACGTTATACGTTATACGTTATACGTTATACGTTATACGTTATACGTTATACGTTATACGTTATACGTTATACGTTATACGTTATACGTTATACGTTATACTTTATACGTTATACGTTATACGTTATACGTTATACGCTGTTCGTTATACGCTGTACGTTATACGATGTACGTTATACGTTATACGTTAACGTTACACGTTGTACGTTGTACGTTGTACGTTATACGTTGAACGTTATACGTTGTACGTTATACGTTATACGTTATACGTTATACGTTATACGTTATACGTTATACGTTATACGTTATACGTTAAACGTTATACGTTATACGTTATACGTTATACGTTATACGTTATACGTTATACGTTATACGTTATACGTTATACGTTGTACGTTGTACGTTATACGTTATACGTTATACGTTATACGTTATACGTTATACGATATACGTTACACGTTATACGTTATACGTTATACGCTGTACGCTGTACGTTATACGCTGTACGTTATACGTTATACGTTATACGTTATACGTTATACGTTATACGTTATACGTTATACGTTATACGTTATACGTTATACGTTATACGTTATACGTTATACGTTATACGTTATACGTTATACGTTATACGTTATACGTTATACGTTATACGTTATACGTTATACGTTATACGTTATACGTTATACGTTATACGTTATACGTTATACGTTATACGTTATACGTTATACGTTATACGTTATACGTTATACGTTATACGTTATACGTTATACGTTATACGTTATACGTTATACGTTATACGTTATACGTTATACGTTATACGTTATACGTTATACGTTATACGTTATACGTTATACGTTATACGTTATACGTTATACGTTATACGTTATACGTTATACGTTATACGTTATACGTTATACGCTGTACGTTATACGCTGTACGTTATAAGCTGTACGTTATACGTTATACGTTATACGTTATACGTTACACGTTGTACGTTGTACGTTGTACGTTATACGTTATACGTTATACGTTATACGTTATACGTTATACGTTATACGTTATACGTTATACGTTATACGTTATACGTTATACGTTATACGTTATACGTTATACGTTATACGTTATACGTTATACGTTATACGTTATACGTTATACGTTATACGTTATACGTTATACGATATACGTTACACGTTATACGTTATACTTTATACGTTATACGTTATACGTTATACGTTATACGCTGTACGTTATACGCTGTACGTTATACGCTGTACGTTATACGCTGTACGTTATACGTTATACGTTATACGGTACACGTTGTACGTTGTACGTTATACGATATACGTTATACGTTACACGTTGTCCGTTGTACGTTGTACGTTGTACGTTATACGTTGTACGTTATACGTTGTACGTTATACGCTGTACGTTATCCGTGGTATGTTATACGTTATACGTTATACGTTATACGTTATACGTTATACGCTGTACGTTATCCGTTATACATTATACTTCATACGTTATACGTTTTACGTTATACGCTGTACGTTATAAGCTGTACGTTATACGTTATACGTTAACGTTACACGTTGTACGTTGTACGTTGTACGTTATACGTTGAACGTTATACGTTGTACGTTATACGTTATACGTTATACGTTATACATTATACGTTATACGTTATACGTTATATGTTATACGTTATACGTTATACGTTATACGTTATACGTTATACGTTATACGTTATACGTTGTACGTTGTACGTTATACGTTATACGTTATACGTTATACGTTATACGTTATACGATATACGTTACACGTTATACGTTATACGTTATACGCTGTACGTTATACGCTGTACGTTATACGCTGTACGTTATACGTTATACTTTATACGTTATACTTATACGTTATACGTTATACGTTATACGTTATACGTTATACGTTATACGTTATACGTTATACGTTATACGTAATACGTTATACGTTATACGTTATACGTTATACGTTTTACGTTATACGTTATACGTTATACGTTATACGTTATACGCTGTACGTTATACGCTGTACGTTATAAGCTGTACGTTATACGTTATACGTTATACGTTATACGTTATACGTTACACGTTGTACGTTGTACGTTGTACGTTATACGTTATACGTTATACGTTAAACGTTATACGTTATACGTTATACGTTATACGTTATACGTTATACGTTATACGTTATACGTTATACGTTATACGTTATACGTTATACGTTATACGTTATACGATATACGTTACACGTTATACGTTATACGTTATACGCTGTACGTTATACGCTGTACGTTATACGTTATACGTTATACGTTATACGTTATACGTTATACGTTATACGTTATACGTTATACGTTATACGTTATACGTTATACGTTATACGTTATACGTTATACGTTATACGTTATACGTTATACGTTATACGTTATACGTTATACGTTATACGTTATACGTTATACGTTATACGTTATACGTTATACGTTATACGTTATACGTTATACGTTATACGTTATACGTTATACGTTATACGTTATACGTTATACGTTATACGTTATACGTTATACGTTATACGTTATACGTTATACGTTATACGTTATACGTTATACGTTATACGTTATACGTTATACGTTATACGTTATACGCTGTACGTTATACGCTGTACGTTATAAGCTGTACGTTATACGTTATACGTTATACGTTATACGTTACGCGTTGTACGTTGTACGTTGTACGTTATACGTTATACGTTATACGTTATACGTTATACGTTATACGTTATACGTTATACGTTATACGTTATACGTTATACGTTATACGTTATACGTTATACGTTATACGTTATACGTTATACGTTATACGTTATACGTTATACGTTATACGTTATACGTTATACGTTATACGTTATACGTTATACGTTATACGTTATACGTTATACGTTATACGTTATACGTTATACGTTATACGTTATACGTTATACGTTATACGTTATACGTTATACGTTATACGTTATACGTTATACGATATACGTTACACGTTATACGTTATACTTTATACGTTATACGTTATACCTTATACGTTATACGCTGTACGTTATACGCTGTACGTTATACGCTGTACGTTATACGTTATACGTTATACGTTACACGTTGTACGTTGTACGTTATACGATATACGTTATACGTTACACGTTGTCCGTTGTACGTTGTACGTTGTACTTTATACGTTGTACGTTATACGTTGTACGTTATACGCTGTACGTTATCCGTGGTATGTTATACGTTATACGTTATACGTTATACGTTATACGTTATACGCTGTACGTTATCCGTTATACATTATACTTCATACGTTATACGTTTTACGTTATACGCTGTACGTTATAAGCTGTACGTTATACGTTATACGTTAACGTTACACGTTGTACGTTGTACGTTGTACGTTATACGTTGAACGTTATACGTTGTACGTTATACGTTATACGTTATACGTTATACGTTATACGTTATACGTTATACGTTATACGTTATACGTTATACGTTATACGTTATACGTTATACGTTATACGTTATACGTTATACGTTATACGTTGTACGTTGTACGTTGTACGTTATACGTTATACGTTATACGTTATACGTTATACGATATACGTTACACGTTATACGTTATACGTTATACGCTGTACGTTATACGCTGTACGTTATACGCTGTACGTTATACGTTATACTTTATACGCTGTACGTTATACGCTGTACGTTATACGTTATACTTTATACGTTATACTTATACGTTATACGTTATACGTTATACGTTATACGTTATACGTTATACGTTATACGTAATACGTTATACGTTATACGTTATACGTTATACGTTATACGTTATACGTTATACGTTATACGTTATACGTTATACGTTATACGTTATACGTTATACGTTATACGTTATACGTTACACGTTGTACGTTGTACGTTGTACGTTATACGTTGAACGTTATACGTTGTACGTTATACGTTATACGTTATACGTTATACGTTATACGTTATACGTTATACGTTATACGTTATACGTTATACGTTATACGTTATACGTTATACGTTATACGTTATACGTTATACGTTATACGTTATACGTTATACGTTATACGTTATACGTTATACGTTATACGTTATACGTTATACGTTATACTTTATACGTTATACGTTATACGTTATACGTTATACGCTGTTCGTTATACGCTGTACGTTATACGCTGTACGTTAAACGTTATACGTTAACGTTACACGTTGTACGTTGTACGTTGTACGTTATACGTTGAACGTTATACGTTGTACGTTATACGTTATACGTTATACGTTATACGTTATACGTTATACGTTATACGTTATACGTTATACGTTATACGTTAAACGTTATACGTTATACGTTATACGTTATACGTTATACGTTATACGTTATACGTTATACGTTATACGTTATACGTTGTACGTTGTACGTTATACGTTATACGTTATACGTTATACGTTATACGTTATACGATATACGTTACACGTTATACGTTATACGTTATACGCTGTACGTTATACGCTGTACGTTATACGCTGTACGTTATACGTTATACGTTATACGTTATACGTTGTACGTTATACGTTGAACGTTATACGTTGTACGTTATACGTTATACGTTATACGTTATACGTTATACGTTATACGTTATACGTTATACGTTATACGTTATACGTTATACGTTATACGTTATACGTTATACGTTATACGTTATACGTTGTACGTTGTACGTTATACGTTATACGTTATACGTTATACGTTATACGTTATACGATATACGTTACACGTTATACGTTATACGTTATACGCTGTACGTTATACGCTGTACGTTATACGCTGTACGTTATACGTTATACTTTATACGCTGTACGTTATACGCTGTACGTTATACGTTATACTTTATACGTTATACTTATACGTTATACGTTATACGTTATACGTTATACGTTATACGTTATACGTAATACGTTATACGTTATACGTTATACGTTATACGTTATACGTTATACGTTATACGTTATACGTTATACGTTATACGTTATACGTTATACGTTATACGTTATACGTTATACGTTATACGTTACACGTTGTACGTTGTACGTTGTACGTTATACGTTGAACGTTATACGTTGTACGTTATACGTTATACGTTATACGTTATACGTTATACGTTATACGTTATACGTTATACGTTATACGTTATACGTTATACGTTATACGTTATACGTTATACGTTATACGTTATACGTTATACGTTATACGTTATACGTTATACGTTATACGTTATACGTTATACGTTATACGTTATACGTTATACGTTATACTTTATACGTTATACGTTATACGTTATACGTTATACGCTGTTCGTTATACGCTGTACGTTATACGATGTACGTTATACGTTATACGTTAACGTTACACGTTGTACGTTGTACGTTGTACGTTATACGTTGAACGTTATACGTTGTACGTTATACGTTATACGTTATACGTTATACGTTATACGTTATACGTTATACGTTATACGTTATACGTTAAACGTTATACGTTATACGTTATACGTTATACGTTATACGTTATACGTTATACGTTATACGTTATACGTTATACGTTGTACGTTGTACGTTATACGTTATACGTTATACGTTATACGTTATACGTTATACGATATACGTTACACGTTATACGTTATACGTTATACGCTGTACGTTATACGCTGTACGTTATACGTTATACGTTATACGTTATACGTTATACGTTATACGTTATACGTTATACGTTATACGTTATACGTTATACGTTATACGTTATACGTTATACGTTATACGTTATACGTTATACGTTATACGTTATACGTTATACGTTATACGTTATACGTTATACGTTATACGTTATACGTTATACGTTATACGTTATACGTTATACGTTATACGTTATACGTTATACGTTATACGTTATACGTTATACGTTATACGTTATACGTTATACGTTATACGTTATACGTTATACGTTATACGTTATACGTTATACGTTATACGTTATACGTTATACGTTATACGTTATACGTTATACGTTATACGTTATACGTTATACGTTATACGTTATACGTTATACGTTATACGTTATACGTTATACGTTATACGCTGTACGTTATACGCTGTACGTTATAAGCTGTACGTTATACGTTATACGTTATACGTTATACGTTACACGTTGTACGTTGTACGTTGTACGTTATACGTTATACGTTATACGTTATACGTTATACGTTATACGTTATACGTTATACGTTATACGTTATACGTTATACGTTATACGTTATACGTTATACGTTATACGTTATACGTTATACGTTATACGTTATACGTTATACGTTATACGATATACGTTACACGTTATACGTTATACTTTATACGTTATACGTTATACGTTATACGTTATACGCTGTACGTTATACGCTGTACGTTATACGCTGTACGTTATACGCTGTACGTTATACGTTATACGTTATACGGTACACGTTGTACGTTGTACGTTATACGATATACGTTATACGTTACACGTTGTCCGTTGTACGTTGTACGTTGTACGTTATACGTTGTACGTTATACGTTGTACGTTATACGCTGTACGTTATCCGTGGTATGTTATACGTTATACGTTATACGTTATACGTTATACGTTATACGCTGTACGTTATCCGTTATACATTATACTTCATACGTTATACGTTTTACGTTATACGCTGTACGTTATAAGCTGTACGTTATACGTTATACGTTAACGTTACACGTTGTACGTTGTACGTTGTACGTTATACGTTGAACGTTATACGTTGTACGTTATACGTTATACGTTATACGTTATACATTATACGTTATACGTTATACGTTATATGTTATACGTTATACGTTATACGTTATACGTTATACGTTATACGTTATACGTTATACGTTATACGTTGTACGTTGTACGTTATACGTTATACGTTATACGTTATACGTTATACGATATACGTTACACGTTATACGTTATACGTTATACGCTGTACGTTATACGCTGTACGTTATACGCTGTACGTTATACGTTATACTTTATACGTTATACTTATACGTTATACGTTATACGTTATACGTTATACGTTATACGTTATACGTTATACGTTATACGTTATACGTAATACGTTATACGTTATACGTTATACGTTATACGTTTTACGTTATACGTTATACGTTATACGTTATACGTTATACGTTATACGTTATACGTTATACGTTATACGTTATACGTTACACGTTGTACGTTGTACGTTGTACGTTATACGTTGAACGTTATACGTTGTACGTTATACGTTATACGTTATACGTTATACGTTATACGTTATACGTTATACGTTATACGTTATACGTTATACGTTATACGTTATACGTTATACGTTATACGTTATACGTTATACGTTATACGTTATACGTTATACGTTATACGTTATACGTTATACGTTATACGTTATACGTTATACGTTATACGTTATACGTTATACGTTATACGTTATACGTTATACGTTATACGTTATACGTTATACGTTATACGTTATACGTTATACGTTATACGTTATACGTTATACGTTATACGTTATACGTTATACGTTATACGTTATACGTTATACGTTATACGTTATACGTTATACGTTATACGTTGTACGTTATACGTTATACGTTATACGTTATACGTTATACGTTATACGTTATACGTTATACGTTATACGATATACGTTACACGTTATACGTTATACTTTATACGTTATACGTTATACGTTATACGTTATACGCTGTTCGTTATACGCTGTACGTTATACGCTGTACGTTATACGTTATACGTTAACGTTACACGTTGTACGTTGTACGTTGTACGTTATACGTTGAACGTTATACGTTGTACGTTATACGTTATACGTTATACGTTATACGTTATACGTTATACGTTATACGTTATACGTTATACGTTATACGTTATACGTTATACGTTATACGTTATACGTTATACGTTATACGTTATACGTTATACGTTATACGTTATACGTTATACGTTATACGTTATACGTTATACGTTGTACGTTGTACGTTATACGTTATACGTTATACGTTATACGTTATACGTTATACGATATACGTTACACGTTATACGTTATACGTTATACGCTGTACGTTATACGCTGTACGTTATACGTTATACGTTATACGTTATACGTTATACGTTATACGTTATACGTTATACGTTATACGTTATACGTTATACGTTATACGTTATACGTTATACGTTATACGTTATACGTTATACGTTATACGTTATACGTTATACGTTATACGTTATACGTTATACGTTATACGTTATACGTTATACGTTATACGTTATACGTTATACGCTGTACGTTATACGTTATACTTTATACGCTGTACGTTATACGCTGTACGTTATACGTTATACTTTATACGTTATACTTATACGTTATACGTTATACGTTATACGTTATACGTTATACGTTATACGTAATACGTTATACGTTATACGTTATACGTTATACGTTATACGTTATACGTTATACGTTATACGTTATACGTTATACGTTATACGTTATACGTTATACGTTATACGTTATACGTTATACGTTATACGTTATACGTTATACGTTATACGTTATACGTTATACGTTATACGTTATACGTTATACGTTATACGTTATACGTTATACGTTATACGTTATACGTTATACGTTGTACGTTATACGTTATACGTTATACGTTATACGTTATACGTTATACGTTATACGTTATACGTTATACGTTATACGTTATACGTTATACGTTATACGTTATACGTTATACGTTATACGTTATACGTTATACGATATACGTTACACGTTATACGTTATACTTTATACGTTATACGTTATACGTTATACGTTATACGCTGTTCGTTATACGCTGTACGTTATACGCTGTACGTTATACGTTATACGTTAACGTTACACGTTGTACGTTGTACGTTGTACGTTATACGTTGAACGTTATACGTTGTACGTTATACGTTATACGTTATACGTTATACGTTATACGTTATACGTTATACGTTATACGTTATACGTTATACGTTATACGTTATACGTTATACGTTATACGTTATACGTTATACGTTATACGTTATACGTTATACGTTATACGTTATACGTTATACGTTATACGTTGTACGTTGTACGTTATACGTTATACGTTATACGTTATACGTTATACGTTATACGATATACGTTACACGTAATACGATATACGTTATACGGTGTACGTTATACGCTGTACGTTATACGTTATACGTTATACGTTATACGTTATACGTTATACGTTATACGTTATACGTTATACGTTATACGTTATACGTTATACGTTATACGTTATACGTTATACGTTATACGTTATACGTTATACGTTATACGTTATACGTTATACGTTATACGTTATACGTTATACGTTATACGTTATACGTTTTACGTTATACGTTCTACGTTATACGTTATACGTTATACGTTATACGTTATACGTTATACGTTATACGTTATACGTTACACGTTGTACGTTGTACGTTGTACGTTATACGTTGAACGTTATACGTTGTACGTTATACGTTATACGTTATACGTTATACGTTATACGTTATACGTTATACGTTATACGTTATACGTTATACGTTATACGTTATACGTTATACGTTATACGTTATACGTTATACGTTATACGTTATACGTTATACGTTATACGTTATACGTTATACGTTATACGTTATACGTTATACGTTATACGTTATACGTTATACGTTATACGTTATACGTTATACGTTATACGTTATACGTTATACGTTATACGTTATACGTTATACGTTATACGTTATACGTTATACGTTATACGTTATACGTTATACGTTATACGTTATACGTTATACGTTATACGTTATACGTTATACGTTATACGTTATACGTTATACGTTATACGTTATACGTTATACGCTGTACGTTATACGTTATACTTTATACGCTGTACGTTATACGCTGTACGTTATACGTTATACTTTATACGTTATACTTATACGTTATACGTTATACGTTATACGTTATACGTTATACGTTATACGTAATACGTTATACGTTATACGTTATACGTTATACGTTATACGTTATACGTTATACGTTATACGTTATACGTTATACGTTATACGTTATACGTTATACGTTATACGTTATACGTTATACGTTATACGTTATACGTTATACGTTATACGTTATACGTTATACGTTATACGTTATACGTTATACGTTATACGTTATACGTTATACGTTATACGTTATACGTTATACGTTATACGTTATACGTTGTACGTTATACGTTATACGTTATACGTTATACGTTATACGTTATACGTTATACGTTATACGTTATACGTTATACGTTATACGTTATACGTTATACGTTATACGTTATACGTTATACGTTATACGTTATACGTTATACGATATACGTTATACGTTATACGTTATACTTTATACGTTATACGTTATACGTTATACGTTATACGCTGTTCGTTATACGCTGTACGTTATACGCTGTACGTTATACGTTATACGTTAACGTTACACGTTGTACGTTGTACGTTGTACGTTATACGTTGAACGTTATACGTTGTACGTTATACGTTATACGTTATACGTTATACGTTATACGTTATACGTTATACGTTATACGTTATACGTTATACGTTATACGTTATACGTTATACGTTATACGTTATACGTTATACGTTATACGTTATACGTTATACGTTATACGTTATACGTTATACGTTATACGTTGTACGTTGTACGTTATACGTTATACGTTATACGTTATACGTTATACGTTATACGATATACGTTACACGTTATACGTTATACGTTATACGCTGTACGTTATACGCTGTACGTTATACGTTATACGTTATACGTTATACGTTATACGTTATACGTTATACGTTATACGTTATACGTTATACGTTATACGTTATACGTTATACGTTATACGTTATACGTTATACGTTATACGTTATACGTTATACGTAATACGTTATACGTTATACGTTATACGTTATACGTTTTACGTTATACGTTCTACGTTATACGTTATACGTTATACGTTATACGTTATACGTTATACGTTATACGTTATACGTTACACGTTGTACGTTGTACGTTGTACGTTATACGTTGAACGTTATACGTTGTACGTTATACGTTATACGTTATACGTTATACGTTATACGTTATACGTTATACGTTATACGTTATACGTTATACGTTATACGTTATACGTTATACGTTATACGTTATACGTTATACGTTATACGTTATACGTTGTACGTTGTACGTTATACGTTATACGTTATACGTTATACGTTATACGTTATACGATATACGTTACACGTTATACGTTATACGTTATACGCTGTACGTTATACGCTGTACGTTATACGTTATACGTTATACGTTATACGTTATACGTTATACGTTATACGTTATACGTTATACGTTATACGTTATACGTTATACGTTATACGTTATACGTTATACGTTATACGTTATACGTTATACGTTATACGTTATACGTTATACGTTATACGTTATACGTTATACGTTATACGTTATACGTTATACGTTATACGTTATACGCTGTACGTTATACGTTATACTTTATACGCTGTACGTTATACGCTGTACGTTATACGTTATACTTTATACGTTATACTTATACGTTATACGTTATACGTTATACGTTATACGTTATACGTTATACGTAATACGTTATACGTTATACGTTATACGTTATACGTTATACGTTATACGTTATACGTTATACGTTATACGTTATACGTTATACGTTATACGTTATACGTTATACGTTATACGTTATACGTTATACGTTATACGTTATACGTTATACGTTATACGTTATACGTTATACGTTATACGTTATACGTTATACGTTATACGTTATACGTTATACGTTATACGTTATACGTTATACGTTATACGTTATACGTTATACGTTATACGTTATACGTTATACGTTATACGTTATACGTTATACGTTATACGTTATACGTTATACGTTATACGTTATACGTTATACGTTATACGTTATACGTTATACGTTATACGTTGTACGTTGTACGTTATACGTTATACGTTATACGTTATACGTTATACGTTATACGATATACGTTACACGTTATACGTTATACGTTATACGCTGTACGTTATACGCTGTACGTTATACGTTATACGTTATACGTTATACGTTATACGTTATACGTTATACGTTATACGTTATACGTTATACGTTATACGTTATACGTTATACGTTATACGTTATACGTTATACGTTATACGTTATACGTTATACGTTATACGTAATACGTTATACGTTATACGTTATACGTTATACGTTTTACGTTATACGTTCTACGTTATACGTTATACGTTATACGTTATACGTTATACGTTATACGTTATACGTTATACGTTATACGTTATACGTTATACGTTATACGTTATACGTTATACGTTATACGATATACGTTACACGTTATACGTTATACTTTATACGTTATACGTTATACGTTATACGTTATACGCTGTTCGTTATACGCTGTACGTTATACGCTGTACGTTATACGTTATACGTTAACGTTACACGTTGTACGTTGTACGTTGTACGTTATACGTTGAACGTTATACGTTGTACGTTATACGTTATACGTTATACGTTATACGTTATACGTTATACGTTATACGTTATACGTTATACGTTATACGTTATACGTTATACGTTATACGTTATACGTTATACGTTATACGTTATACGTTATACGTTATACGTTATACGTTATACGTTATACGTTATACGTTGTACGTTGTACGTTATACGTTATACGTTATACGTTATACGTTATACGTTATACGATATACGTTACACGTTATACGTTATACGTTATACGCTGTACGTTATACGCTGTACGTTATACGTTATACGTTATACGTTATACGTTATACGTTATACGTTATACGTTATACGTTATACGTTATACGTTATACGTTATACGTTATACGTTATACGTTATACGTTATACGTTATACGTTATACGTTATACGTTATACGTAATACGTTATACGTTATACGTTATACGTTATACGTTTTACGTTATACGTTCTACGTTATACGTTATACGTTATACGTTATACGTTATACGTTATACGTTATACGTTATACGTTACACGTTGTACGTTGTACGTTGTACGTTATACGTTGAACGTTATACGTTGTACGTTATACGTTATACGTTATACGTTATACGTTATACGTTATACGTTATACGTTATACGTTATACGTTATACGTTATACGTTATACGTTATACGTTATACGTTATACGTTATACGTTATACGTTATACGTTATACGTTATACGTTATACGTTATACGTTATACGTTATACGTTATACGTTATACGTTATACGTTATACGTTATACGTTATACGTTATACGTTATACGTTATACGTTATACGTTATACGTTATACGTTATACGTTATACGTTATACGTTATACGTTATACGTTATACGTTATACGTTATACGTTATACGTTATACGTTATACGTTATACGTTATACGTTATACGTTGTACGTTATACGTTATACGTTATACGTTATACGTTATACGTTATACGTTATACGTTATACGTTATACGATATACGTTACACGTTATACGTTATACTTTATACGTTATACGTTATACGTTATACGTTATACGCTGTTCGTTATACGCTGTACGTTATACGCTGTACGTTATACGTTATACGTTAACGTTACACGTTGTACGTTGTACGTTGTACGTTATACGTTGAACGTTATACGTTGTACGTTATACGTTATACGTTATACGTTATACGTTATACGTTATACGTTATACGTTATACGTTATACGTTATACGTTATACGTTATACGTTATACGTTATACGTTATACGTTATACGTTATACGTTATACGTTATACGTTATACGTTATACGTTATACGTTGTACGTTGTACGTTATACGTTATACGTTATACGTTATACGTTATACGTTATACGATATACGTTACACGTTATACGTTATACGTTATACGCTGTACGTTATACGCTGTACGTTATACGTTATACGTTATACGTTATACGTTATACGTTATACGTTATACGTTATACGTTATACGTTATACGTTATACGTTATACGTTATACGTTATACGTTATACGTTATACGTTATACGTTATACGTTATACGTTATACGTTATACGTTGTACGTTATACGTTATACGTTATACGTTATACGTTATACGTTATACGTTATACGTTATACGTTATACGTTATACGTTATACGTTATACGTTATACGTTATACGTTATACGTTATACGTTATACGTTATACGTTATACGTTATACGTTATACGTTATACGTTATACGTTATACGTTATACGTTATACGTTATACGATATACGTTATACGTTATACGTTATACGTTATACGTTATACGTTATACGTTATACGTTATACGTTATACGATATACGTTACACGTTATACGTTATACTTTATACGTTATACGTTATACGTTATACGTTATACGCTGTTCGTTATACGCTGTACGTTATACGCTGTACGTTATACGTTATACGTTAACGTTACACGTTGTACGTTGTACGTTGTACGTTATACGTTGAACGTTATACGTTGTACGTTATACGTTATACGTTATACGTTATACGTTATACGTTATACGTTATACGTTATACGTTATACGTTATACGTTATACGTTATACGTTATACGTTATACGTTATACGTTATACGTTATACGTTATACGTTATACGTTATACGTTATACGTTATACGTTGTACGTTGTACGTTATACGTTATACGTTATACGTTATACGTTATACGTTATACGATATACGTTACACGTTATACGTTATACGTTATACGCTGTACGTTATACGCTGTACGTTATACGTTATACGTTATACGTTATACGTTATACGTTATACGTTATACGTTATACGTTATACGTTATACGTTATACGTTATACGTTATACGTTATACGTTATACGTTATACGTTATACGTTATACGTAATACGTTATACGTTATACGTTATACGTTATACGTTTTACGTTATACGTTATACGTTATACGTTATACGTTATACGTTATACGTTATACGTTATACGTTATACGTTATACGTTACACGTTGTACGTTGTACGTTGTACGTTATACGTTGAACGTTATACGTTGTACGTTATACGTTATACGTTATACGTTATACGTTATACGTTATACGTTATACGTTATACGTTATACGTTATACGTTATACGTTATACGTTATACGTTATACGTTATACGTTATACGTTATACGTTATACGTTATACGTTATACGTTATACGTTATACGTTATACGTTATACGTTATACGTTATACGTTATACGTTATACGTTATACGTTATACGTTATACGTTATACGTTATACGTTATACGTTATACGTTATACGTTATACGTTATACGTTATACGTTATACGTTATACGTTATACGTTATACGTTATACGTTATACGTTATACGTTATACGTTATACGTTATACGTTATACGTTATACGTTATACGTTATACGTTATACGTTATACGTTATACGTTATACGTTATACGTTGTACGTTATACGTTATACGTTATACGTTATACGTTATACGTTATACGTTATACGTTATACGTTATACGTTATACGATATACGTTACACGTTATACGTTATACTTTATACGTTATACGTTATACGTTATACGTTATACGCTGTTCGTTATACGCTGTACGTTATACGCTGTACGTTATACGTTATACGTTAACGTTACACGTTGTACGTTGTACGTTGTACGTTATACGTTGAACGTTATACGTTGTACGTTATACGTTATACGTTATACGTTATACGTTATACGTTATACGTTATACGTTATACGTTATACGTTATACGTTATACGTTATACGTTATACGTTATACGTTATACGTTATACGTTATACGTTATACGTTATACGTTATACGTTATACGTTATACGTTGTACGTTGTACGTTATACGTTATACGTTATACGTTATACGTTATACGTTATACGATATACGTTACACGTTATACGTTATACGTTATACGCTGTACGTTATACGCTGTACGTTATACGTTATACGTTATACGTTATACGTTATACGTTATACGTTATACGTTATACGTTACACGTTATACGTTATACTTTATACGTTATACGTTATACGTTATACGTTATACGCTGTACGTTATACGCTGTACGTTATACGCTGTACGTTATACGCTGTACGTTATACGTTATACGTTATACGGTACACGTTGTACGTTGTACGTTATACGATATACGTTATACGTTACACGTTGTCCGTTGTACGTTGTACGTTGTACGTTATACGTTGTACGTTATACGTTGTACGTTATACGCTGTACGTTATCCGTGGTATGTTATACGTTATACGTTATACGTTATACGTTATACGTTATACGCTGTACGTTATCCGTTATACATTATACTTCATACGTTATACGTTTTACGTTATACGCTGTACGTTATAAGCTGTACGTTATACGTTATACGTTAACGTTACACGTTGTACGTTGTACGTTGTACGTTATACGTTGAACGTTATACGTTGTACGTTATACGTTATACGTTATACGTTATACATTATACGTTATACGTTATACGTTATATGTTATACGTTATACGTTATACGTTATACGTTATACGTTATACGTTATACGTTATACGTTGTACGTTGTACGTTATACGTTATACGTTATACGTTATACGTTATACGTTATACGATATACGTTACACGTTATACGTTATACGTTATACGCTGTACGTTATACGCTGTACGTTATACGCTGTACGTTATACGTTATACTTTATACGTTATACTTATACGTTATACGTTATACGTTATACGTTATACGTTATACGTTATACGTTATACGTTATACGTTATACGTAATACGTTATACGTTATACGTTATACGTTATACGTTTTACGTTATACGTTATACGTTATACGTTATACGTTATACGTTATACGTTATACGTTATACGTTATACGTTATACGTTATACGTTACACGTTGTACGTTGTACGTTGTACGTTATACGTTGAACGTTATACGTTGTACGTTATACGTTATACGTTATACGTTATACGTTATACGTTATACGTTATACGTTATACGTTATACGTTATACGTTATACGTTATACGTTATACGTTATACGTTATACGTTATACGTTATACGTTATACGTTATACGTTATACGTTATACGTTATACGTTATACGTTATACGTTATACGTTATACGTTATACGTTATACGTTATACGTTATACGTTATACGTTATACGTTATACGTTATACGTTATACGTTATACGTTATACGTTATACGTTATACGTTATACGTTATACGTTATACGTTATACGTTATACGTTATACGTTATACGTTATACGTTATACGTTATACGTTATACGTTATACGTTATACGTTATACGTTGTACGTTATACGTTATACGTTATACGTTATACGTTATACGTTATACGTTATACGTTATACGTTATACGATATACGTTACACGTTATACGTTATACTTTATACGTTATACGTTATACGTTATACGTTATACGCTGTTCGTTATACGCTGTACGTTATACGCTGTACGTTATACGTTATACGTTAACGTTACACGTTGTACGTTGTACGTTGTACGTTATACGTTGAACGTTATACGTTGTACGTTATACGTTATACGTTATACGTTATACGTTATACGTTATACGTTATACGTTATACGTTATACGTTATACGTTATACGTTATACGTTATACGTTATACGTTATACGTTATACGTTATACGTTATACGTTATACGTTATACGTTATACGTTATACGTTATACGTTATACGTTATACGTTATACGTTGTACGTTGTACGTTATACGTTATACGTTATACGTTATACGTTATACGTTATACGATATACGTTACACGTTATACGTTATACGTTATACGCTGTACGTTATACTCTGTACGTTATACGTTATACGTTATACGTTATACGTTATACGTTATACGTTATACGTTATACGTTATACGTTATACGTTATACGTTATACGTTATACGTTATACGTTATACGTTATACGTTATACGTTATACGTTATACGTTATACGTAATACGTTATACGTTATACGTTATACGTTATACGTTTTACGTTATACGTTATACGTTATACGTTATACGTTATACGTTATACGTTATACGTTATACGTTATACGTTATACGTTACACGTTGTACGTTGTACGTTGTACGTTATACGTTGAACGTTATACGTTGTACGTTATACGTTATACGTTATACGTTATACGTTATACGTTATACGTTATACGTTATACGTTATACGTTATACGTTATACGTTATACGTTATACGTTATACGTTATACGTTATACGTTATACGTTATACGTTATACGTTATACGTTATACGTTATACGTTATACGTTATACGTTATACGTTATACGTTATACGTTATACGTTATACGTTATACGTTATACGTTATACGTTATACGTTATACATTATACGTTATACGTTATACGTTATACGTTATACGTTATACGTTATACGTTATACGTTATACGTTATACGTTATACGTTATACGTTATACGTTATACGTTATACGTTATACGTTATACGTTATACGTTATACGTTATACGTTATACGTTATACGTTATACGTTATACGTTATACGTTGTACGTTATACGTTATACGTTATACGTTATACGATATACGTTACACGTTATACGTTATACTTTATACGTTATACGTTATACGTTATACGTTATACGCTGTTCGTTATACGCTGTACGTTATACGCTGTACGTTATACGTTATACGTTAACGTTACACGTTGTACGTTGTACGTTGTACGTTATACGTTGAACGTTATACGTTGTACGTTATACGTTATACGTTATACGTTATACGTTATACGTTATACGTTATACGTTATACGTTATACGTTATACGTTATACGTTATACGTTATACGTTGTACGTTATACGTTATACGTTATACGTTATACGTTATACGTTATACGTTATACGTTATACGTTATACGTTATACGTTATACGTTATACGTTATACGTTATACGTTATACGTTATACGTTATACGTTATACGTTATACGTTATACGTTATACGTTATACGTTATACGTTATACGTTATACGTTATACGTTATACGTTGTACGTTGTACGTTATACGTTATACGTTATACGTTATACGTTATACGTTATACGTTATACGTTATACGTTATACGTTATACGATATACGTTACACGTTATACGTTATACTTTATACGTTATACGTTATACGTTATACGTTATACGCTGTTCGTTATACGCTGTACGTTATACGCTGTACGTTATACGTTATACGTTAACGTTACACGTTGTACGTTGTACGTTGTACGTTATACGTTGAACGTTATACGTTGTACGTTATACGTTATACGTTATACGTTATACGTTATACGTTATACGTTATACGTTATACGTTATACGTTATACGTTATACGTTATACGTTATACGTTATACGTTATACGTTATACGTTATACGTTATACGTTATACGTTATACGTTATACGTTATACGTTGTACGTTGTACGTTATACGTTATACGTTATACGTTATACGTTATACGTTATACGATATACGTTACACGTTATACGTTATACGTTATACGCTGTACGTTATACGCTGTACGTTATACGTTATACGTTATACGTTATACGTTATACGTTATACGTTATACGTTATACGTTATACGTTATACGTTATACGTTATACGTTATACGTTATACGTTATACGTTATACGTTATACGTTATACGTTATACGTTATACGTTATACGTTATACGTTATACGTAATACGTTATACGTTATACGTTATACGTTATACGTTTTACGTTATACGTTATACGTTATACGTTATACGTTATACGTTATACGTTATACGTTATACGTTGTACGTTATACGTTACACGTTGTACGTTGTACGTTGTACGTTATACGTTGAACGTTATACGTTGTACGTTATACGTTATACGTTATACGTTATACGTTATACGTTATACGTTATACGTTATACGTTATACGTTATACGTTATACGTTATACGTTATACGTTATACGTTATACGTTATACGTTATACGTTATACGTTATACGTTATACGTTATACGTTATACGTTATACGTTATACGTTATACGTTATACGTTATACGTTATACGTTATACGTTATACGTTATACGTTATACGTTATACGTTATACGTTATACGTTATACGTTATACGTTATACGTTATACGTTATACGTTATACGTTATACGTTATACGTTATACGTTATACGTTATACGTTATACGTTATACGTTGTACGTTATACGTTATACGTTATACGTTATACGTTATACGTTATACGTTATACGTTATACGTTATACGATATACGTTACACGTTATACGTTATACTTTATACGTTATACGTTATACGTTATACGTTATACGCTGTTCGTTATACGCTGTACGTTATACGCTGTACGTTATACGTTAACGTTACACGTTGTACGTTGTACGTTGTACGTTATACGTTGAACGTTATACGTTGTACGTTATACGTTATACGTTATACGTTATACGTTATACGTTATACGTTATACGTTATACGTTATACGTTATACGTTATACGTTATACGTTATACGTTATACGTTATACGTTATACGTTATACGTTATACGTTATACGTTATACGTTATACGTTATACGTTATACGTTGTACGTTGTACGTTATACGTTATACGTTATACGTTATACGTTATACGTTATACGATATACGTTACACGTTATACGTTATACGTTATACGCTGTACGTTATACGCTGTACGTTATACGTTATACGTTATACGTTATACGTTATACGTTATACGTTATACGTTATACGTTATACGTTATACGTTATACGTTATACGTTATACGTTATACGTTATACGTTATACGTTATACGTTGTACGTTGTACGTTATACGTTATACGTTATACGTTATACGTTATACGTTATACGTTATACGTTATACGTTATACGTTATACGTTATACGTTATACGTTATACGTTATACGTTATACGTTATACGTTATACGTTATACGTTATACGTTATACGTTATACGTTATACGTTATACGTTATACGTTATACGTTATACGATATACGTTATACGTTATACGTTATACGTTATACGTTATACGTTATACGTTATACGTTATACGTTATACGTTATACGTTATACGTTATACGTTATACGTTATACG
Source organism: Lasioglossum morio (assembly GCA_916610235.2). Lineage (NCBI taxonomy): Eukaryota > Metazoa > Arthropoda > Insecta > Hymenoptera > Halictidae > Lasioglossum > Lasioglossum morio. The sequence goes on from CAKAJA020000262.1 coordinate 665,568, forward strand.
TTATACGTTATACGTTATACGTTATACGTTATACGTTATACGCTGTACGTTATACGCTGTACGTTATACGCTGTACGTTATACGCTGTACGTTATACGCTGTACGTTATACGTTATACGTTATACGTTACACGTTGTACGTTGTACGTTATACGTTATACGTTACACGTTGTACGTTGTACGTTGTACGTTGTACGTTATACGTTGTACGTAATACGTTGTACGTTATACGCTGTACGTTATGCGTTGTATGTTCTACGTTATACGTTATACGTTATACGTTATACGTTATACGTTATACGTTATACGCTGTACGTTATCCGTTGTACGTTATACGTTATACGTTATACGTTATACTTCATACGTTATACGTTTCACGTTATACGCTGTACGTTATACGCTGTAAGTTATACGCTGTTCGTTATACGTTATACGTTATACGTTATACGTTATACGTTATACGTTATACGGTACACGTTGTACGTTGAACGTTATACGTTATACGTTGTACGTTATACGTTGTACGTTATACGTTATACGTTATACGTTATACGATATACGTTATACGTTATACGTTATACGTTATACGTTATACGTTATACGCTGTACGTTATACGCTGTACGTTATACGCTGTACGTTATACGCTGTACGTTATACGTTGTACGTTATACGTTATACGCTGTACGTTATCCGTTGTACGTTATACGTTATACGTTATACGTTATACTTCATACGTTATACGTTTTACGTTATACGCTGTACGTTATACGCTGTAAGTTATACGCTGTTCGTTATACGTTATACGTTATACGTTATAGGTTATACGGTACACGTTGTACGTTGAACGTTATATGTTATACGTTGTACGTTATACGTTATACGTTGTACGTTATACGTTATACGTTATACGCTGTACGTTATACGCTGTACGTTATACGCTGTACGTTATACGTTATACGTTATACGTTATACGCTGTACGTTATACGCTGTACGTTATACGCTGTACGTTATACGTTATACGTTATACGTTACACGTTGTACGTTGTACGTTGTACGTTATACGTTGTACGTTATACGTTATACGTTATACGTTGTACGTTATACGTTGTACGTTATACGTTTTACGCTGTACGTTATACGTTATACGTTATAAGTTGTACGTTATACGTTTTACGTTATACGCTGTACGTTATACGCTGTACGTTACACGCTGTACGTTATACGCTGTACGTTATACGATATACGTTATACGTTATACGTTATACGTTATACGCTGTACGTTATACGCTGTACGTTATACGTTATACGTTACACGTTGTACGTTGTACGTTATACGTATGTACGTTGTACGTTATACGTTGAACGTTATACGTTGTACGTTATACGTTGTACGTTATACGTTGTACGTTATACGTTATACGCTGTACGTTATACGTTATACGTTATACGTTATACGTTGTACGTTATACGTTATACGTTATACGTTATACGTTATACGTTACACGTTGTACGTTGTACGTTGTACGTTGTACGTTATACGTTGAACGTTATACGTTGTACGTCATACGTTGTACGTTATACGTTGTACGTTATACTTTATACGCTGTACGTTATACGTTATACGTTATACCTTATACGTTATACGTTGTACGTTATACGTTATACGTTATACGCTGTATGTTATACGTTATACGTTATACGGTACACGTTGTACGTTGAACGTTATAAGTTATACGTTATACGTTATACGTTATACGTTATACGTTATACGCTGTACGTTATACGCTGTACGTTATACGCTGTACGTTATACGTTATACGTTATTCGTTACACGTTGTACGTTACACGTTGTACGTTGTACGTTGTACGTTATACGTTGAACGTTATACGTTGTACGTCATACGTTGTACGTTATACGTTGTACGTTATACTTTCTACGCTGTACGTTATACGTTATACGTTATACCTTATACGTTATACGTTGTACGTTATACGTTATACGTTATACGCTGTACGTTATCCGTAGTACGTTATACGTTATACGTTATACGTTATACGCTGTACGTTATACGCTGTACGTTATAAGCTGTACGTTATACGTTATACGTTATACGTTACACGTTGTACGTTATACGCTGTACGTTACACGCGGTACGTTATACGTTGTACGTTATACGATATACGTTATACGTTATACGTTATACGTTATACGTTATACGTTATACGTTATACGTTATACGTTATACGTTATACGTTATACGTTATACGTTATACGATATACGTTATACGTTATACGTTATACGTTATACGTTATACGTTATACGTTATACGTTATACGTTATACGTTATACGCTGTACGTTATACGTTATACGTTATACGTTATACGTTGTACGTTATACGTTATACGTTATACGTTATACGTTATACGTTACACGTTGTACGTTGTACGTTGTACGTTATACGTTCTACGTTATACGTTATACGCTGTACGTTATACGTTATACGTTATACGTTATACGTTGTACGTTATACGTTATACGTTATACGTTATACGTTATACGTTACACGTTGTACGTTGTACGTTGTACGTTGTACGTTGTACGTTATACGTTGAACGTTATACGTTGTACGTCATACGTTGTACGTTATACGTTGTACGTTATATTTTATACGCTGTACGTTATACGTTATACGTTATACCTTATACGTTATACGCTGTACGTTATACGCTGTACGTTATACGATATACGTTATACGTTATACGTTATACGTTATACGCTGTACGTTATACGCTGTACGTTATACGTTCTACGTTATACGTTATACGCTGTACGTTATACGTTATACGTTATACGTTATACGTTGTACGTTATACGTTATACGTTATACGTTATACGTTATACGTTACACGTTGTACGTTGTACGTTGTACGTTGTACGTTGTACGTTGTACGTTGTACGTTATACGTTGAACGTTATACGTTATACGTTATACGTTATACGCTGTACGTTATACGTTATACGTTATACGTTATACGTTATACGTTATACGTTATACGATATACGTTATACGTTATACGTTATACGATATACGTTATACGTTATACGTTATACGTTATACGTTATACGTTATACGTTATACGTTATACGTTATACGCTGTATGTTATACGCTGTACGTTATACGTTATACGTAACACGTTGTTCTTTTGTACGTTATACGTATGTACGTTGTACGTTATACGTTGAACGTTATACGTTGTACGTTATACGTTGTACGTTATACGTTCTACGTTATACGTTATACGCTGTACGTTATACGTTATACGTTATACGTTGTACGTTATACGTTATACGTTATACGTTATACGTTATACGTTACACGTTGTACGTTGTACGTTGTACGTTGTACGTTGTACGTTATACGTTGAACGTTATACGTTGTACGTCATACGTTGTACGTTATACGTTGTACGTTATATTTTATACGCTGTACATTATACCTTATACGTTATACGCTGTACGTTATACGCTGTACGTTATACGTTGTACGTTATACGTTATACGTTATACGTTATACGCTGTACGTTATACGCTGTACGTTATACGTTATACGTTACACGTTGTACGTTGTACGTTATACGTATGTACGTTGTACGTTATACGTTGAACGTTATACGTTGTACGTTATACGTTGTACGTTATACGTTATACGTTATACGTTATACGTTATACGTTATACGTTATACGTTATACGTTATACGTTATACGTTATACGTTATACGTTATACGTTATACGTTATACGTTATACGATATACGTTATACGTTATACGTTATACGTTATACGTTATACGTTATACGTTATACGTTATACGTTATACGTTATACGCTGTATGTTATACGCTGTACGTTATACGTTATACGTAACACGTTGTTCTTTTGTACGTTATACGTATGTACGTTGTACGTTATACGTTGAACGTTATACGTTGTACGTTATACGTTGTACGTTATACGTTCTACGTTATACGTTATACGCTGTACGTTATACGTTATACGTTATACGTTATACGTTGTACGTTATACGTTATACGTTATACGTTATACGTTATACGTTATACGTTATACGCTGTACGTTATACGTTATACGTTATACGTTATACGTTGTACGTTATACGTTATACGTTATACGTTATACGTTATACGTTACACGTTGTACGTTGTACGTTGTACGTTGTACGTTGTACGTTATACGTTGAACGTTATACGTTGTACGTCATACGTTGTACGTTATACGTTGTACGTTATATTTTATACGCTGTACGTTATACGTTATACGTTATACCTTATACGTTATACGCTGTACGTTATACGCTGTACGTTATACGATATACGTTATACGTTATACGTTATACGTTATACGCTGTACGTTATACGCTGTACGTTATACGTTCTACGTTATACGTTATACGCTGTACGTTATACGTTATACGTTATACGTTATACGTTGTACGTTATACGTTATACGTTATACGTTATACGTTATACGTTACACGTTGTACGTTGTACGTTGTACGTTGTACGTTGTACGTTATACGTTGAACGTTATACGTTATACGTTATACGTTATACGTTATACGTTATACGTTATACGTTATACGTTATACGTTATACGTTATACGTTATACGTTATACGATATACGTTATACGTTATACGTTATACGATATACGTTATACGTTATACGTTATACGTTATACGTTATACGTTATACGTTATACGTTATACGTTATACGCTGTATGTTATACGCTGTACGTTATACGTTATACGTAACACGTTGTTCTTTTGTACGTTATACGTATGTACGTTGTACGTTATACGTTGAACGTTATACGTTGTACGTTATACGTTGTACGTTATACGTTCTACGTTATACGTTATACGCTGTACGTTATACGTTATACGTTATACGTTGTACGTTATACGTTATACGTTATACGTTATACGTTATACGTTACACGTTGTACGTTGTACGTTGTACGTTGTACGTTGTACGTTATACGTTGAACGTTATACGTTGTACGTCATACGTTGTACGTTATACGTTGTACGTTATATTTTATACGCTGTACATTATACCTTATACGTTATACGCTGTACGTTATACGCTGTACGTTATACGATATACGTTATACGTTATACGTTATACGTTATACGCTGTACGTTATACGCTGTACGTTATACGTTATACGTTACACGTTGTACGTTGTACGTTATACGTATGTACGTTGTACGTTATACGTTGAACGTTATACGTTGTACGTTATACGTTGTACGTTATACGTTATACGTTATACGTTATACGTTATACGTTATACGTTATACGTTATACGTTATACGTTATACGTTATACGTTATACGTTATACGTTATACGTTATACGTTATACGATATACGTTATACGTTATACGTTATACGTTATACGTTATACGTTATACGTTATACGTTATACGTTATACGTTATACGTTATACGCTGTATGTTATACGCTGTACGTTATACGTTATACGTAACACGTTGTTCTTTTGTACGTTATACGTATGTACGTTGTACGTTATACGTTGAACGTTATACGTTGTACGTTATACGTTGTACGTTATACGTTCTACGTTATACGTTATACGCTGTACGTTATACGTTATACGTTATACGTTATACGTTGTACGTTATACGTTATACGTTATACGTTATACGTTATACGTTACACGTTGTACGTTGTACGTTGTACGTTGTACGTTATACGTTGAACGTTATACGTTGTACGTCATACGTTGTACGTTATACGTTGTACGTTATATTTTATACGCTGTACGTTATACGTTATACGTTATACCTTATACGTTATACGTTGTACGTTATACGTTATACGTTATACGCTGTATGTTATACGTTATACGTTATACGTTATACGTTATACGTTATACGTTATACGTTATACGTTATACGTTATACGTTATACGTTATACGTTATACGTTATACGTTATACGTTATACGTTATACGTTATACGTTATACGTTATACGTTATACGTTATACGTTATACGTTATACGTTATACGTTATACGTTATACGTTATACGTTATACGTTATACGTTATACGTTATACGTTATACGTTATACGTTATACGTTATACGTTATACGTTATACGTTATACGTTATACGTTATACGTTATACGTTATACGTTATACGTTATACGTTATACGTTATACGTTATACGTTATACGTTATACGTTATACGTTATACGTTATACGTTATACGTTATACGTTATACGTTATACGTTATACGTTATACGTTATACGTTATACGTTATACGTTATACGTTATACGTTATACGTTATACGTTATACGTTATACGTTATACGTTATACGGTATACGCTATACGTTATACGTTATACGTTATACGTTATACGTTATACGTTATACGTTATACGTTATACGTTATACGCTGTACGTTATACGTTGTACGTTATACGTTGTACGTTATACGCTGTACGTTATCCGTTGTATGTTATACGTTATACGTTATACGTTATACGTTATACGTTATACGCTGTACGTTATCCGTTGTACGTTATACGTTATACGTTATACGTTATACTTCATACGTTATACGTTTTACGTTATACGCTGTACGTTATACGCTGTAAGTTATACGCTGTTCGTTATACGTTATACGTTATACGTCATAGGTTATACGGTACACGTTGTACGTTGAACGTTATATGTTATACGTTGTACGTTATACGTTATACGTTATACGTTATACGCTGTACGTTATACGCTGTACGTTATACGCTGTACGTTATACGTTATACGTTATACGTTATACGCTGTACGTTATACGCTGTACGTTATACGCTGTACGTTATACGTTATACGTTATACGTTACACGTTGTACGTTGTACGTTGTACGTTATACGTTGTACGTTATACGTTATACGTTATACGTTGTACGTTATACGTTGCACGTTATACGTTTTACGCTGTACGTTATACGTTATACGTTATAAGTTGTACGTTATACGTTTTACGTTATACGCTGTACGTTATACGCTGTACGTTACACGCTGTACGTTATACGCTGTACGTTATACGATATACGTTATACGTTATACGTTATACGTTATACGCTGTACGTTATACGCTGTACGTTATACGTTATACGTTACACGTTGTACGTTGTACGTTATACGTATGGACGTTGTACGTTATACGTTGAACGTTATACGTTGTACGTTATACGTTGTACGTTATACGTTGTACGTTATACGTTATACGCTGTACGTTATACGTTATACGTTATACGTTATACGTTGTACGTTATACGTTATACGTTATACGTTATACGTTATACGTTACACGTTGTACGTTGTACGTTGTACGTTGTACGTTATACGTTGAAGGTTATACGTTGTACGTCATACGTTGTACGTTATACGTTGTACGTTATACTTTATACGCTGTACGTTATACGTTATACGTTATACCTTATACGTTATACGTTGTACGTTATACGTTATACGTTATACGCTGTATGTTATACGTTATACGTTATACGGTACACGTTGTACGTTGAACGTTATAAGTTATACGTTATACGTTATACGTTATACGTTATACGCTGTACGTTATACGCTGTACGTTATACGCTGTACGTTATACGTTATACGTTATTCGTTACACGTTGTACGTTACACGTTGTACGTTGTACGTTGTACGTTATACGTTGAACGTTATACGTTGTACGTCATACGTTGTACGTTATAAGCTGTACGTTATACGTTATACGTTATACGTTACACGTTGTACGTTATACGCTGTACGTTACACGCGGTACGTTATACGTTGTACGTTATACGATATACGTTATACGTTATACGTTATACGTTATACGTTATACGTTATACGTTATACGTTATACGTTATACGTTATACGTTATACGTTATACGTTATACGTTATACGTTATACGTTATACGTTATACATTATACGTTATACGTTATACGTTATACGTTATACGTTATACGTTATACGTTATACGTTATACGTTATACGTTATACGTTATACGTTATACGTTATACGTTATACGTTATACGTTATACGTTATACGTTATACGTTATACGTTATACGTTATACGTTATACGTTATACGTTATACGTTATACGTTATACGTTATACGTTATACGTTATACGTTATACGTTATACGTTATACGTTATACGATATACGTTATACGTTATACGTTATACGTTATACGTTATACGTTATACGTTATACGTTATACGTTATACGTTATACGTTATACGTTATACGTTATACGTTATACGTTATACGTTATACGTTATACGTTATACGTTATACGTTATACGTTATACGTTATACGTTATACGTTATACGTTATACGTTATACGTTATACGTTATACGTTATACGTTATACGTTATACGTTATACGTTATACGTTATACGTTATACGTTATACGTTATACGTTATACGTTATACGTTATACGTTATACGTTATACGTTATACGTTATACGTTATACGTTATACGTTATACGTTATACGGTATACGCTATACGTTATACGTTATACGTTATACGTTATACGTTATACGTTATACGTTATACGTTATACGTTATACGCTGTACGTTATACGTTGTACGTTATACGTTGTACGTTATACGCTGTACGTTATCCGTTGTATGTTATACGTTATACGTTATACGTTATACGTTATACGTTATACGCTGTACGTTATCCGTTGTACGTTATACGTTATACGTTATACGTTATACTTCATACGTTATACGTTTTACGTTATACGCTGTACGTTATACGCTGTAAGTTATACGCTGTTCGTTATACGTTATACGTTGTACGTTATAGGTTATACGGTACACGTTGTACGTTGAACGTTATACGTTATACGTTATACGTTATACGTTATACGCTGTACGTTATACGCTGTACGTTATACGCTGTACGTTATACGTTATACGTTATACGTTATACGCTGTACGTTATACGCTGTACGTTATACGCTGTACGTTATACGTTATACGTTATACGTTACACGTTGTACGTTGTACGTTGTACGTTATACGTTGTACGTTATACGTTATACGTTATACGTTGTACGTTATACGTTGTACGTTATACGTTTTACGCTGTACGTTATACGTTATACGTTATAAGTTGTACGTTATACGTTTTACGTTATACGCTGTACGTTATACGCTGTACGTTACACGCTGTACGTTATACGCTGTACGTTATACGTTATACGTTATACGTTATACGTTATACGTTATACGCTGTACGTTATACGCTGTACGTTATACGTTATACGTTACACGTTGTACGTTGTACGTTATACGTATGTACGTTGTACGTTATACGTTGAACGTTATACGTTGTACGTTATACGTTGTACGTTATACGTTGTACGTTATACGTTATACGCTGTACGTTATACGTTATACGTTATACGTTATACGTTGTACGTTATACGTTATACGTTATACGTTATACGTTATACGTTACACGTTGTACGTTGTACGTTATACGCTGTACGTTATACGCTGTACGTTACACGTTGTACGTTATACCTTATACGTTATACGTTGTACGTTATACGTTATACGTTATACGCTGTATGTTATACGTTATACGTTATACGGTACACGTTGTACGTTGAACGTTATACGTTATACGTTATACGTTATACGTTATACGTTATACGCTGTACGTTATACGCTGTACGTTATACGCTGTACGTTATACGTTATACGTTATTCGTTACACGTTGTACGTTACACGTTGTACGTTGTACGTTGTACGTTATACGTTGAACGTTATACGTTGTACGTCATACGTTGTACGTTATACGTTGTACGTTATACTTTCTACGCTGTACGTTATACGTTATACGTTATACCTTATACGTTATACGTTGTACGTTATACGTTATACGTTATACGCTGTACGTTATCCGTTGTACGTTATACGTTATACGTTATACGTTATACGCTGTACGTTATACGCTGTACGTTATAAGCTGTACGTTATACGTTATACGTTATACGTTACACGTTGTACGTTATACGCTGTACGTTACACGCGGTACGTTATACGTTGTACGTTATACGATATACGTTATACGTTATACGTTATACGTTATACGTTATACGTTATACGTTATACGTTATACGTTATACGTTATACGTTATACGTTATACGTTATACGTTATACGTTATACGTTATACGTTATACGTTATACGTTATACGTTATACGTTATACGTTATACGTTATACGTTATACGTTATACGTTATACGTTATACGTTATACGTTATACGTTATACGTTATACGTTATACGTTATACGTTATACGTTATACGTTATACGTTATACGTTATACGTTATACGTTATACGTTATACGTTATACGTTATACGTTATACGTTATACGTTATATGTTATACGATATACGTTATACGTTATACGTTATACGTTATACGTTATACGTTATACGTTATACGTTATACGTTATACGTTATACGTTATACGTTATACGTTATACGTTATACGTTATACGTTATACGTTATACGTTATACGTTATACGTTATACGTTATACGTTATACGTTATACGTTATACGTTATACGTTATACGTTATACGTTATACGTTATACGTTATACGTTATACGTTATACGTTATACGTTATACGTTATACGTTATACGTTATACGTTATACGTTATACGTTATACGTTATACGTTATACGTTATACGTTATACGTTATACGGTATACGCTATACGTTATACGTTATACGTTATACGTTATACGTTATACGTTATACGTTATACGTTATACGTTATACGTTATACGCTGTACGTTATACGTTGTACGTTATACGTTGTACGTTATACGCTGTACGTTATCCGTTGTATGTTATACGTTATACGTTATACGTTATACGTTATACGTTATACGCTGTACGTTATCCGTTGTACGTTATACGTTATACGTTATACGTTATACTTCATACGTTATACGTTTTACGTTATACGCTGTACGTTATACGCTGTAAGTTATACGCTGTTCGTTATACGTTATACGTTATACGTCATAGGTTATACGGTACACGTTGTACGTTGAACGTTATATGTTATACGTTGTACGTTATACGTTATACGTTATACGTTATACGCTGTACGTTATACGCTGTACGTTATACGCTGTACGTTATACGTTATACGTTATACGTTATACGCTGTACGTTATACGCTGTACGTTATACGCTGTACGTTATACGTTATACGTTATACGTTACACGTTGTACGTTGTACGTTGTACGTTATACGTTGTACGTTATACGTTATACGTTATACGTTATACGTTATACGTTATACGTTATACGTTATACGTTATACGTTATACGTTATACGTTATACGTTATACGGTATACGCTATACGTTATACGTTATACGTTATACGTTATACGTTATACGTTATACGTTATACGTTATACGTTATACGCTGTACGTTATACGTTGTACGTTATACGTTGTACGTTATACGCTGTACGTTATCCGTTGTATGTTATACGTTATACGTTATACGTTATACGTTATACGTTATACGCTGTACGTTATCCGTTGTACGTTATACGTTATACGTTATACGTTATACTTCATACGTTATACGTTTTACGTTATACGCTGTACGTTATACGCTGTAAGTTATACGCTGTTCGTTATACGTTATACGTTATACGTCATAGGTTATACGGTACACGTTGTACGTTGAACGTTATATGTTATACGTTGTACGTTATACGTTATACGTTATACGTTATACGCTGTACGTTATACGCTGTACGTTATACGCTGTACGTTATACGTTATACGTTATACGTTATACGCTGTACGTTATACGCTGTACGTTATACGCTGTACGTTATACGTTATACGTTATACGTTACACGTTGTACGTTGTACGTTGTACGTTATACGTTGTACGTTATACGTTATACGTTATACGTTGTACGTTATACGTTGTACGTTATACGTTTTACGCTGTACGTTATACGTTATACGTTATAAGTTGTACGTTATACGTTTTACGTTATACGCTGTACGTTATACGCTGTACGTAACACGCTGTACGTTATACGCTGTACGTTATACGTTATACGTTATACGTTATACGTTATACGTTATACGCTGTACGTTATACGCTGTACGTTATACGTTATACGTTACACGTTGTACGTTGTACGTTATACGTATGTACGTTGTACGTTATACGTTGAACGTTATACGTTGTACGTTATACGTTGTACGTTATACGTTGTACGTTATACGTTATACGCTGTACGTTATACGTTATACGTTATACGTTATACGTTGTACGTTATACGTTATACGTTATACGTTATACGTTATACGTTACACGTTGTACGTTGTACGTTATACGCTGTACGTTATACGCTGTACGTTACACGTTGTACGTTATACCTTATACGTTATACGTTGTACGTTATACGTTATACGTTATACGCTGTATGTTATACGTTATACGTTATACGGTACACGTTGTACGTTGAACGTTATACGTTATACGTTATACGTTATACGTTATACGTTATACGCTGTACGTTATACGCTGTACGTTATACGCTGTACGTTATACGTTATACGTTATTCGTTACACGTTGTACGTTACACGTTGTACGTTGTACGTTGTACGTTATACGTTGAACGTTATACGTTGTACGTCATACGTTGTACGTTATACGTTGTACGTTATACTTTCTACGCTGTACGTTATACGTTATACGTTATACCTTATACGTTATACGTTGTACGTTATACGTTATACGTTATACGCTGTACGTTATCCGTTGTACGTTATACGTTATACGTTATACGTTATACGCTGTACGTTATACGCTGTACGTTATAAGCTGTACGTTATACGTTATACGTTATACGTTACACGTTGTACGTTATACGCTGTACGTTACACGCGGTACGTTATACGTTGTACGTTATACGATATACGTTATACGTTATACGTTATACGTTATACGTTATACGTTATACGTTATACGTTATACGTTATACGTTATACGTTATACGTTATACGTTATACGTTATACGTTATACGTTATACGTTATACGGTATACGTTATACGTTATACGTTATACGCTGTATGTTATACGTTATACGTTATACGGTACACGTTGTACGTTGAACGTTGAACGTTATAAGTTATACGTTATACGTTATACGTTATACGTTATACGCTGTACGTTATACGCTGTACGTTATACGCTGTACGTTATACGTTATACGTTATACGTTACACGTTGTACGTTACACTTTGTACGTTGTACGTTGTACGTTATACGTTGAACGTTATACGTTGTACGTCATACGTTGTACGTTATACGTTGTACGTTATACTTTCTACGCTGTACGTTATACGTTATACGTTATACCTTATACGTTATACGTTATACGTTATACGTTATACGTTATACGTTATACGTTATACGCTATACGTTATACGTTATACGTTATACGTTATACGTTATACGTTATACGTTATACGTTATACGTTATACGTTATACGCTGTACGTTATACGTTGTACGTTATACGTTGTACGTTATACGCTGTACGTTATCCGTTGTATGTTATACGTTATACGTTATACGTTATACGTTATACGTTATACGCTGTACGTTATCCGTTGTACGTTATACGTTATACGTTATACGTTATACTTCATACGTTATACGTTTTACGTTATACGCTGTACGTTATACGCTGTAAGTTATACGCTGTTCGTTATACGTTATACGTTATACGTCATAGGTTATACGGTACACGTTGTACGTTGAACGTTATATGTTATACGTTGTACGTTATACGTTATACGTTATACGTTATACGCTGTACGTTATACGCTGTACGTTATACGCTGTACGTTATACGTTATACGTTATACGTTATACGCTGTACGTTATACGCTGTACGTTATACGCTGTACGTTATACGTTATACGTTATACGTTACACGTTGTACGTTGTACGTTGTACGTTATACGTTGTACGTTATACGTTATACGTTATACGTTGTACGTTATACGTTGTACGTTATACGTTTTACGCTGTACGTTATACGTTATACGTTATAAGTTGTACGTTATACGTTTTACGTTATACGCTGTACGTTATACGCTGTACGTTACACGCTGTACGTTATACGCTGTACGTTATACGTTATACGTTATACGTTATACGTTATACGTTATACGCTGTACGTTATACGCTGTACGTTATACGTTATACGTTACACGTTGTACGTTGTACGTTATACGTATGTACGTTGTACGTTATACGTTGAACGTTATACGTTGTACGTTATACGTTGTACGTTATACGTTGTACGTTATACGTTATACGCTGTACGTTATACGTTATACGTTATACGTTATACGTTGTACGTTTATACGTTATACGTTATACGTTATACGTTATACGTTACACGTTGTACGTTGTACGTTGTACGTTGTACGTTATACGTTGAACGTTATACGTTGTACGTCATACGTTGTACGTTATACGTTGTACGTTATACTTTATACGCTGTATGTTATACGTTATACGTTATACCTTATACGTTATACGTTGTACGTTATACGTTATACGTTATACGCTGTATGTTATACGTTATACGTTATACGGTACACGTTGTACGTTGAACGTTATAAGTTATACGTTATACGTTATACGTTATACGTTATACGCTGTACGTTATACGCTGTACGTTATACGCTGTACGTTATACGTTATACGTTATTCGTTACACGTTGTACGTTACACGTTGTACGTTGTACGTTGTACGTTATACGTTGAACGTTATACGTTGTACGTCATACGTTGTACGTTATACGTTGTACGTTATACTTTCAACGCTGTACGTTATACGTTATACGTTATACCTTATACGTTATACGTTGTACGTTATACGTTATACGTTATACGCTGTACGTTATCCGTTGTACGTTATACGTTATACGTTATACGTTATACGCTGTACGTTATACGCTGTACGTTATAAGCTGTACGTTATACGTTATACGTTATACGTTACACGTTGTACGTTATACGCTGTACGTTACTCGCGGTACGTTATACGTTGTACGTTATACGATATACGTTATACGTTATACGTTATACGTTATACGTTATACGTTATACGTTATACGTTATACGTTATACGCTGTACGTTATACGCTGTACGTTATACGCTGTACGTTATACGTTATACGTTATACGTTACACGTTGTACGTTGTACGTTGTACGTTATACGTTGTACGTTATACGTTATACGTTATACGTTGTACGTTATACGTTGTACGTTATACGTTTTACGCTGTACGTTATACGTTATACGTTATAAGTTGTACGTTATACGTTTTACGTTATACGCTGTACGTTATACGCTGTACGTTACACGCTGTACGTTATACGCTGTACGTTATACGATATACGTTATACGTTATACGTTATACGTTATACGCTGTACGTTATACGCTGTACGTTATACGTTATACGTTACACGTTGTACGTTGTACGTTATACGTATGTACGTTGTACGTTATACGTTGAACGTTATACGTTGTACGTTATACGTTGTACGTTATACGTTGTACGTTATACGTTATACGCTGTACGTTATACGTTATACGTTATACGTTATACGTTGTACGTTATACGTTATACGTTATACGTTGTACGTTATACGTTACACGTTGTACGTTGTACGTTGTACGTTGTACGTTATACGTTGAACGTTATACGTTGTACGTCATACGTTGTACGTTATACGTTGTACGTTATACTTTATACGCTGTACGTTATACGTTATACGTTATACCTTATACGTTATACGTTGTACGTTATACGTTATACGTTATACGCTGTATGTTATACGTTATACGTTATACGGTACACGTTGTACGTTGAACGTTATAAGTTATACGTTATACGTTATACGTTATACGTTATACGCTGTACGTTATACGCTGTACGTTATACGCTGTACGTTATACGTTATACGTTATTCGTTACACGTTGTACGTTACACGTTGTACGTTGTACGTTGTACGTTACACGTTGTACGTTGTACGTTATACGTATGTACGTTGTACGTTATACGTTGAACGTTATACGTTGTACGTTATACGTTGTACGTTATACGTTGTACGTTATACGTTATACGCTGTACGTTATACGTTATACGTTATACGTTATACGTTGTACGTTATACGTTATACGTTATACGTTATACGTTATACGTTACACGTTGTACGTTGTACGTTATACGCTGTACGTTATACGCTGTACGTTACACGTTGTACGTTATACCTTATACGTTATACGTTGTACGTTATACGTTATACGTTATACGCTGTATGTTATACGTTATACGTTATACGGTACACGTTGTACGTTGAACGTTATAAGTTATACGTTATACGTTATACGTTATACGTTATACGCTGTACGTTATACGCTGTACGTTATACGCTGTACGTTATACGTTATACGTTATACGTTACACGTTGTACGTTACACGTTGTACGTTGTACGTTGTACGTTATACGTTGAACGTTATACGTTGTACGTCATACGTTGTACGTTATACGTTGTACGTTATACTTTCTACGCTGTACGTTATACGTTATACGTTATACCTTATACGTTATACGTTGTACGTTATACGTTATACGTTATACGCTGTACGTTATCCGTTGTACGTTATACGTTATACGTTATACGTTATACGCTGTACGTTATACGCTGTACGTTATAAGCTGTACGTTATACGTTATACGTTATACGTTACACGTTGTACGTTATACGCTGTACGTTACACGCGGTACGTTATACGTTGTACGTTATACGATATACGTTATACGTTATACGTTATACGTTATACGTTATACGTTATACGTTATACGTTATACGTTATACGTTATACGTTATACGTTATACGTTATACGTTATACGTTATACGTTATACGTTATACGTTATACGGTATACGTTATACGTTATACGTTATACGCTGTATGTTATACGTTATACGTTATACGGTACACGTTGTACGTTGAACGTTGAACGTTATAAGTTATACGTTATACGTTATACGTTATACGTTATACGCTGTACGTTATACGCTGTACGTTATACGCTGTACGTTATACGTTATACGTTATACGTTACACGTTGTACGTTACACTTTGTACGTTGTACGTTGTACGTTATACGTTGAACGTTATACGTTGTACGTCATACGTTGTACGTTATACGTTGTACGTTATACTTTCTACGCTGTACGTTATACGTTATACGTTATACCTTATACGTTATACGTTATACGTTATACGTTATACGTTATACGTTATACGTTATACGCTATACGTTATACGTTATACGTTATACGTTATACGTTATACGTTATACGTTATACGTTATACGTTATACGTTATACGCTGTACGTTATACGTTGTACGTTATACGTTGTACGTTATACGCTGTACGTTATCCGTTGTATGTTATACGTTATACGTTATACGTTATACGTTATACGTTATACGCTGTACGTTATCCGTTGTACGTTATACGATATACGTTATACGTTATACTTCATACGTTATACGTTTTACGTTATACGCTGTACGTTATACGCTGTAAGTTATACGCTGTTCGTTATACGTTATACGTTATACGTCATAGGTTATACGGTACACGTTGTACGTTGAACGTTATACGTTATACGTTATACGTTATACGTTATACGCTGTACGTTATACGCTGTACGTTATACGCTGTACGTTATACGTTATACGTTATACGTTATACGCTGTACGTTATACGCTGTACGTTATACGCTGTACGTTATACGTTATACGTTATACGTTACACGTTGTACGTTGTACGTTGTACGTTATACGTTGTACGTTATACGTTATACGTTATACGTTGTACGTTATACGTTGTACGTTATACGTTTTACGCTGTACGTTATACGTTATACGTTATAAGTTGTACGTTATACGTTTTACGTTATACGCTGTACGTTATACGCTGTACGTAACACGCTGTACGTTATACGCTGTACGTTATACGTTATACGTTATACGTTATACGTTATACGTTATACGCTGTACGTTATACGCTGTACGTTATACGTTATACGTTACACGTTGTACGTTGTACGTTATACGTATGTACGTTGTACGTTATACGTTGAACGTTATACGTTGTACGTTATACGTTATACGTTATACGTTGTACGTTATACGTTATACGCTGTACGTTATACGTTATACGTTATACGTTATACGTTGTACGTTTATACGTTATACGTTATACGTTATACGTTATACGTTACACGTTGTACGTTGTACGTTGTACGTTGTACGTTATACGTTGAACGTTATACGTTGTACGTCATACGTTGTACGTTATACGTTGTACGTTATACTTTATACGTTATACGTTATACGTTATACCTTATACGTTATACGTTGTACGTTATACGTTATACGTTATACGCTGTATGTTATACGTTATACGTTATACGGTACACGTTGTACGTTGAACGTTATAAGTTATACGTTATACGTTATACGTTATACGTTATACGCTGTACGTTATACGCTGTACGTTATACGCTGTACGTTATACGTTATACGTTATTCGTTACACGTTGTACGTTACACGTTGTACGTTGTACGTTGTACGTTATACGTTGAACGTTATACGTTGTACGTCATACGTTGTACGTTATACGTTGTACGTTATACTTTCAACGCTGTACGTTATACGTTATACGTTATACCTTATACGTTATACGTTGTACGTTATACGTTATACGTTATACGCTGTACGTTATCCGTTGTACGTTATACGTTATACGTTATACGTTATACGCTGTACGTTATACGCTGTACGTTATAAGCTGTACGTTATACGTTATACGTTATACGTTACACGTTGTACGTTATACGCTGTACGTTACTCGCGGTACGTTATACGTTGTACGTTATACGATATACGTTATACGTTATACGTTATACGTTATACGTTATACGTTATACGTTATACGTTATACGTTATACGCTGTACGTTATACGCTGTACGTTATACGCTGTACGTTATACGTTATACGTTATACGTTACACGTTGTACGTTGTACGTTGTACGTTATACGTTGTACGTTATACGTTATACGTTATACGTTGTACGTTATACGTTGTACGTTATACGTTTTACGCTGTACGTTATACGTTATACGTTATAAGTTGTACGTTATACGTTTTACGTTATACGCTGTACGTTATACGCTGTACGTTACACGCTGTACGTTATACGCTGTACGTTATACGTTATACGTTATACGTTATACGTTATACGTTATACGCTGTACGTTATACGCTGTACGTTATACGTTATACGTTACACGTTGTACGTTGTACGTTATACGTATGTACGTTGTACGTTATACGTTGAACGTTATACGTTGTACGTTATACGTTGTACGTTATACGTTGTACGTTATACGTTATACGCTGTACGTTATACGTTATACGTTATACGTTATACGTTGTACGTTATACGTTATACGTTATACGTTGTACGTTATACGTTACACGTTGTACGTTGTACGTTGTACGTTGTACGTTATACGTTGAACGTTATACGTTGTACGTCATACGTTGTACGTTATACGTTGTACGTTATACTTTATACGCTGTACGTTATACGTTATACGTTATACCTTATACGTTATACGTTGTACGTTATACGTTATACGTTATACGCTGTATGTTATACGTTATACGTTATACGGTACACGTTGTACGTTGAACGTTATAAGTTATACGTTATACGTTATACGTTATACGTTATACGCTGTACGTTATACGCTGTACGTTATACGCTGTACGTTATACGTTATACGTTATTCGTTACACGTTGTACGTTACACGTTGTACGTTGTACGTTGTACGTTATACGTTGAACGTTATACGTTGTACGTCATACGTTGTACGTTATACGTTGTACGTTATACTTTCTACGCTGTACGTTATACGTTATACGTTATACCTTATACGTTATACGTTGTACGTTATACGTTATACGTTATACGCTGTACGTTATCCGTATTACGTTATACGTTATACGTTATACGTTATACGCTGTACGTTATACGCTGTACGTTATAAGCTGTACGTTATACGTTATACGTTATACGTTACACGTTGTACGTTATACGCTGTACGTTACACGCGGTACGTTATACGTTGTACGTTATACGATATACGTTATACGTTATACGTTATACGTTATACGTTATACGTTATACGTTATACGTTATACGTTATACGTTATACGTTATACGTTATACGTTATACGTTATACGTTATACGGTATACGTTATACGGTATACGCTATACGTTATACGTTATACGTTATACGTTATACGTTATACGTTATACGTTATACGTTATACGTTATACGTTATACGTTATACGCTGTACGTTATACGTTGTACGTTATACGTTGTACGTTATACGCTGTACGTTATCCGTTGTATGTTATACGTTATACGTTATACGTTATACGTTATACGTTATACGCTGTACGTTATCCGTTGTACGTTATACGTTATACGTTATACGTTATACTTCATACGTTATACGTTTTACGTTATACGCTGTACGTTATACGCTGTAAGTTATACGCTGTTCGTTATACGTTATACGTTATACGTCATAGGTTATACGGTACACGTTGTACGTTGAACGTTATATGTTATACGTTGTACGTTATACGTTATACGTTATACGTTATACGCTGTACGTTATACGCTGTACGTTATACGTTATACGTTATACGTTATACTTCATACGTTATACGTTTTACGTTATACGCTGTACGTTATACGCTGTAAGTTATACGCTGTTCGTTATACGTTATACGTTATACGTCATAGGTTATACGGTACACGTTGTACGTTGAACGTTATACGTTATACGTTATACGTTATACGTTATACGTTATACGTTATACGGTATACGTTATACGTTATACGTTATACGCTGTATGTTATACGTTATACGTTATACGGTACACGTTGTACGTTGAACGTTGAACGTTATAAGTTATACGTTATACGTTATACGTTATACGTTATACGCTGTACGTTATACGCTGTACGTTATACGCTGTACGTTATACGTTATACGTTATTCGTTACACGTTGTACGTTACACTTTGTACGTTGTACGTTGTACGTTATACGTTGAACGTTATACGTTGTACGTCATACGTTGTACGTTATACGTTGTACGTTATACTTTCTACGCTGTACGTTATACGTTATACGTTATACCTTATACGTTATACGTTGTACGTTATACGTTATACGTTATACGTTATACGCTGTACGTTATCCGTTGTACGTTATACGTTATACGTTATACGTTATACGCTGTACGTTATACGCTGTACGTTATAAGCTGTACGTTATACGTTATACGTTATACGTTACACGTTGTACGTTATACGCTGTACGTTACACGCGGTACGTTATACGTTGTACGTTATACGATATACGTTATACGTTATACGTTATACGTTATACGTTATACGTTATACGTTATACGTTATACGTTATACGTTATACGTTATACGTTATACGTTATACGTTATACGTTATACGGTATACGCTATACGTTATACGTTATACGTTATACGTTATACGTTATACGTTATACGTTATACGTTATACGTTATACGTTATACGCTGTACGTTATACGTTGTACGTTATACGTTGTACGTTATACGCTGTACGTTATCCGTTGTATGTTATACGTTATACGTTATACGTTATACGTTATACGTTATACGCTGTACGTTATCCGTTGTACGTTATACGTTATACGTTATACGTTATACTTCATACGTTATACGTTTTACGTTATACGCTGTACGTTATACGCTGTAAGTTATACGCTGTTCGTTATACGTTATACGTTATACGTCATAGGTTATACGGTACACGTTGTACGATGAACGTTATATGTTATACGTTGTACGTTATACGTTATACGTTATACGTTATACGCTGTACGTTATACGCTGTACGTTATACGCTGTACGTTATACGTTATACGTTATACGTTATACGCTGTACGTTATACGCTGTACGTTATACGCTGTACGTTATACGTTATACGTTATACGTTACACGTTGTACGTTGTACGTTGTACGTTATACGTTGTACGTTATACGTTATACGTTATACGTTGTACGTTATACGTTGTACGTTATACGTTTTACGCTGTACGTTATACGTTATACGTTATAAGTTGTACGTTATACGTTTTACGTTATACGCTGTACGTTATACGCTGTACGTAACACGCTGTACGTTATACGCTGTACGTTATACGTTATACGTTATACGTTATACGTTATACGTTATACGCTGTACGTTATACGCTGTACGTTATACGTTATACGTTACACGTTGTACGTTGTACGTTATACGTATGTACGTTGTACGTTATACGTTGAACGTTATACGTTGTACGTTATACGTTGTACGTTATACGTTGTACGTTATACGTTATACGCTGTACGTTATACGTTATACGTTATACGTTATACGTTGTACGTTTATACGTTATACGTTATACGTTATACGTTATACGTTACACGTTGTACGTTGTACGTTGTACGTTGTACGTTATACGTTGAACGTTATACGTTGTACGTCATACGTTGTACGTTATACGTTGTACGTTATACTTTATACGCTGTATGTTATACGTTATACGTTATACCTTATACGTTATACGTTGTACGTTATACGTTATACGTTATACGCTGTATGTTATACGTTATACGTTATACGGTACACGTTGTACGTTGAACGTTATAAGTTATACGTTATACGTTATACGTTATACGTTATACGCTGTACGTTATACGCTGTACGTTATACGCTGTACGTTATACGTTATACGTTATTCGTTACACGTTGTACGTTACACGTTGTACGTTGTACGTTGTACGTTATACGTTGAACGTTATACGTTGTACGTCATACGTTGTACGTTATACGTTGTACGTTATACTTTCAACGCTGTACGTTATACGTTATACGTTATACCTTATACGTTATACGTTGTACGTTATACGTTATACGTTATACGCTGTACGTTATCCGTTGTACGTTATACGTTATACGTTATACGTTATACGCTGTACGTTATACGCTGTACGTTATAAGCTGTACGTTATACGTTATACGTTATACGTTACACGTTGTACGTTATACGCTGTACGTTACACGCGGTACGTTATACGCTGTACGTTATACGATATACGTTATACGTTATACGTTATACGTTATACGTTATACGTTATACGTTATACGTTATACGTTATACGCTGTACGTTATACGCTGTACGTTATACGCTGTACGTTATACGTTATACGTTATACGTTACACGTTGTACGTTGTACGTTGTACGTTATACGTTGAACGTTATACGTTATACGTTATACGTTGTACGTTATACGTTGTACGTTATACGTTTTACGCTGTACGTTATACGTTATACGTTATACGTTGTACGTTATACGTTTTACGTTATACGCTGTACGTTATACGCTGTACGTTACACGCTGTACGTTATACGCTGTACGTTATACGATATACGTTATACGTTATACGTTATACGTTATACGCTGTACGTTATACGCTGTACGTTATACGTTATACGTTACACGTTGTACGTTGTACGTTATACGTATGTACGTTGTACGTTATACGTTGAACGTTATACGTTGTACGTTATACGTTGTACGTTATACGTTGTACGTTATACGTTATACGCTGTACGTTATACGTTATACGTTATACGTTATACGTTGTACGTTATACGTTATACGTTATACGTTGTACGTTATACGTTACACGTTGTACGTTGTACGTTGTACGTTGTACGTTATACGTTGAACGTTATACGTTGTACGTCATACGTTGTACGTTATACGTTGTACGTTATACTTTATACGCTGTACGTTATACGTTATACGTTATACCTTATACGTTATACGTTGTACGTTATACGTTATACGTTATACGCTGTATGTTATACGTTATACGTTATACGGTACACGTTGTACGTTGAACGTTATAAGTTATACGTTATACGTTATACGTTATACGTTATACGCTGTACGTTATACGCTGTACGTTATACGCTGTACGTTATACGTTATACGTTATTCGTTACACGTTGTACGTTACACGTTGTACGTTGTACGTTGTACGTTATACGTTGAACGTTATACGTTGTACGTCATACGTTGTACGTTATACGTTGTACGTTATACTTTCTACGCTGTACGTTATACGTTATACGTTATACCTTATACGTTATACGTTGTACGTTATACGTTATACGTTATACGCTGTACGTTATCCGTTGTACGTTATACGTTATACGTTATACGTTATACGCTGTACGTTATACGCTGTACGTTATAAGCTGTACGTTATACGTTATACGTTATACGTTACACGTTGTACGTTATACGCTGTACGTTACACGCGGTACGTTATACGTTGTACGTTATACGATATACGTTATACGTTATACGTTATACGTTATACGTTATACGTTATACGTTATACGTTATACGTTATACGTTATACGTTATACGTTATACGTTATACGTTATACGTTATACGGTATACGCTATACGTTATACGTTATACGTTATACGTTATACGTTATACGTTATACGTTATACGTTATACGTTATACGTTATACGTTATACGCTGTACGTTATACGTTGTACGTTATACGTTGTACGTTATACGCTGTACGTTATCCGTTGTATGTTATACGTTATACGTTATACGTTATACGTTATACGTTATACGCTGTACGTTATCCGTTGTACGTTATACGATATACGTTATACGTTATACTTTATACGTTATACGTTTTACGTTATACGCTGTACGTTATACGCTGTAAGTTATACGCTGTTCGTTATACGTTATACGTTATACGTCATAGGTTATACGGTACACGTTGTACGTTGAACGTTATATGTTATACGTTGTACGTTATACGTTATACGTTATACGTTATACGCTGTACGTTATACGCTGTACGTTATACGCTGTACGTTATACGTTATACGTTATACGTTATACGCTGTACGTTATACGCTGTACGTTATACGCTGTACGTTATACGTTATACGTTATACGTTACACGTTGTACGTTGTACGTTGTACGTTATACGTTGTACGTTATACGTTATACGTTATACGTTGTACGTTATACGTTGTACGTTATACGTTTTACGCTGTACGTTATACGTTATACGTTATAAGTTGTACGTTATACGTTTTACGTTATACGCTGTACGTTATACGCTGTACGTTACACGCTGTACGTTATACGCTGTACGTTATACGATATACGTTATACGTTATACGTTATACGTTATACGCTGTACGTTATACGCTGTACGTTATACGTTATACGTTACACGTTGTACGTTGTACGTTATACGTATGTACGTTGTACGTTATACGTTGAACGTTATACGTTGTACGTTATACGTTGTACGTTATACGTTGTACGTTATACGTTATACGCTGTACGTTATACGTTATACGTTATACGTTATACGTTGTACGTTATACGTTATACGTTATACGTTATACGTTATACGTTACACGTTGTACGTTGTACGTTGTACGTTGTACGTTATACGTTGAACGTTATACGTTGTACGTCATACGTTGTACGTTATACGTTGTACGTTATACTTTATACGCTGTACGTTATACGTTATACGTTATACCTTATACGTTATACGTTGTACCTTATACGTCATACGTTATACGCTGTATGTTATACGTTATACGTTATACGGTACACGTTGTACGTTGAACGTTATAAGTTATACGTTATACGTTATACGTTATACGTTATACGCTGTACGTTATACGCTGTACGTTATACGCTGTACGTTATACGTTATACGTTATTCGTTACACGTTGTACGTTGTACGTTGTACGTTGTACGTTGTACGTTATACGTTGAACGTTATACGTTGTACGTCATACGTTGTACGTTATACGTTGTACGTTATACTTTCTACGCTGTACGTTATACGTTATACGTTATACCTTATACGTTATACGTTGTACGTTATACGTTATACGTTACACGTTGTACGTTATACGTTGTACGTTATACGTTATACGTTATACGTTATACGCTGTACGTTATACGCTGTACGTTATAAGCTGTACGTTATACGTTATACGTTATACGTTACACGTTGTACGTTATACGCTGTACGTTACACGCGGTACGTTATACGCTGTACGTTATACGATATACGTTATACGTTATACGTTATACGTTATACGTTATACGTTATACGTTATACGTTATACGTTATACGTTATACGCTGTACGTTATACGTTATACGTTATACGTTATACGTTATACGTTATACGTTATACGTTATACGTTATACGTTATACGTTATACGTTATACGTTATACGTTATACGTTATACGTTATACGTTATACATTATACGTTATACGTTATACGTTATACGTTATACGTTATACGTTATACGTTATACGTTATACGTTATACGTTATACGTTATACGTTATACGTTATACGTTATACGTTATACGTTATACGTTATACGTTATACGTTATACGTTATACGTTATACGTTATACGTTATACGTTATACGTTATACGTTATACGTTATACGTTATACGTTATACGTTATACGTTATACGTTATACGTTATATGTTATACGTTATATGTTATACGATATACGTTATACGTTATACGTTATACGTTATACGTTATACGTTATACGTTATACGTTATACGTTATACGTTATACGTTATACGGTATACGCTATACGTTATACGTTATACGTTATACGTTATACGTTATACGTTATACGTTATACGTTATACGTTATACGTTATACGTTATACGTTATACGTTATACGTTATACGTTATACGTTATACGTTATACGTTATACGTTATACGTTATACGTTATACGTTATACGTTATACGTTATACGTTATACGTTATACGTTATACGTTATACGTTATACGTTATACGTTATACGTTATACGTTATACGTTATACGTTATACGTTATACGTTATACGTTATACGTTATACGTTATACGTTATACGTTATACGTTATACGTTATACGTTATACGTTATACGTTATACGTTATACGTTATACGTTATACGTTATACGTTATACGTTATACGGTATACGCTATACGTTATACGTTATACGTTATACGTTATACGTTATACGTTATACGTTATACGTTATACGTTATACGTTATACGCTGTACGTTATACGTTGTACGTTATACGTTGTACGTTATACGCTGTACGTTATCCGTTGTATGTTATACGTTATACGTTATACGTTATACGTTATACGTTATACGCTGTACGTTATCCGTTGTACGTTATACGTTATACGTTATACGTTATACTTCATACGTTATACGTTTTACGTTATACGCTGTACGTTATACGCTGTAAGTTATACGCTGTTCGTTATACGTTATACGTTATACGTCATAGGTTATACGGTACACGTTGTACGTTGAACGTTATATGTTATACGTTGTACGTTATACGTTATACGTTATACGTTATACGCTGTACGTTATACGCTGTACGTTATACGCTGTACGTTATACGTTATACGTTATACGTTATACGCTGTACGTTATACGCTGTACGTTATACGCTGTACGTTATACGTTATACGTTATACGTTACACGTTGTACGTTGTACGTTGTACGTTATACGTTGTACGTTATACGTTATACGTTATACGTTGTACGTTATACGTTGTACGTTATACGTTTTACGCTGTACGTTATACGTTATACGTTATAAGTTGTACGTTATACGTTTTACGTTATACGCTGTACGTTATACGATATACGTTATACGTTATACGTTATACGTTATACGCTGTACGTTATACGCTGTACGTTATACGTTATACGTTACACGTTGTACGTTGTACGTTATACGTATGTACGTTGTACGTTATACGTTGAACGTTATACGTTGTACGTTATACGTTGTACGTTATACGTTGTACGTTATACGTTATACGCTGTACGTTATACGTTATACGTTACACGTTGTACGTTGTACGTTATACGTATGTACGTTGTACGTTATACGTTGAACGTTATACGTTGTACGTTATACGTTGTACGTTATACGTTGTACGTTATACGTTATACGCTGTACGTTATACGTTATACGTTATACGTTATACGTTGTACGTTATACGTTATACGTTATACGTTATACGTTATACGTTACACGTTGTACGTTGTACGTTGTACGTTGTACGTTATACGTTGAACGTTATACGTTGTACGTCATACGTTGTACGTTATACGTTGTACGTTATACTTTATACGCTGTATGTTATACGTTATACGTTATACCTTATACGTTATACGTTGTACGTTATACGTTATACGTTATACGCTGTATGTTATACGTTATACGTTATACGGTACACGTTGTACGTTGAACGTTATAAGTTATACGTTATACGTTATACGTTATACGTTATACGCTGTACGTTATACGCTGTACGTTATACGCTGTACGTTATACGTTATACGTTATACGTTACACGTTGTACGTTACACGTTGTACGTTGTACGTTGTACGTTATACGTTGAACGTTATACGTTGTACGTCATACGTTGTACGTTATACGTTGTACGTTATACTTTCTACGCTGTACGTTATACGTTATACGTTATACCTTATACGTTATACGTTGTACGTTATACGTTATACGTTATACGCTGTACGTTATCCGTTGTACGTTATACGTTATACGTTATACGTTATACGCTGTACGTTATACGCTGTACGTTATAAGCTGTACGTTATACGTTATACGTTATACGTTACACGTTGTACGTTATACGCTGTACGTTACACGCGGTACGTTCTACGCTGTACGTTATACGTTATACGTTATACGTTATACGTTATACGTTATACGTTATACGTTATACGTTATACGTTATACGTTATACGCTGTACGTTATACGCTGTACGTTATACGCTGTACGTTATACGTTATACGTTATACGTTACACGTTGTACGTTGTACGTTGTACGTTATACGTTGTACGTTATACGTTATACGTTATACGTTGTACGTTATACGTTGTACGTTATACGTTTTACGCTGTACGTTATACGTTATACGTTATAAGTTGTACGTTATACGTTTTACGTTATACGCTGTACGTTATACGCTGTACGTAACACGCTGTACGTTATACGCTGTACGTTATACGTTATACGTTATACGTTATACGTTATACGTTATACGCTGTACGTTATACGCTGTACGTTATACGTTATACGTTACACGTTGTACGTTGTACGTTATACGTATGTACGTTGTACGTTATACGTTGAACGTTATACGTTGTACGTTATACGTTGTACGTTATACGTTATACGGTATACGCTATACGTTATACGTTATACGTTATACGTTATACGTTATACGTTATACGTTATACGTTATACGTTATACGTTATACGTTATACGTTATACGTTATACGTTATACGTTATACGTTATACGTTATACGTTATACGTTATACGTTATACGTTATACGTTATACGTTATACGTTATACGTTATACGTTATACGTTATACGTTATACGTTATACGTTATACGTTATACGTTATACGTTATACGTTATACGTTATACGTTATACGTTATACGTTATACGTTATACGTTATACGTTATACGTTATACGTTATACGTTATACGTTATACGTTATATGTTATACGTTATACGTTATACGTTATACGTTATACGTTATACGTTATACGTTATACGGTATACGCTATACGTTATACGTTATACGTTATACGTTATACGTTATACGTTATACGTTATACGTTATACGTTATACGCTGTACGTTATACGTTGTACGTTATACGTTGTACGTTATACGCTGTACGTTATCCGTTGTATGTTATACGTTATACGTTATACGTTATACGTTATACGTTATACGCTGTACGTTATCCGTTGTACGTTATACGTTATACGTTATACGTTATACTTCATACGTTATACGTTTTACGTTATACGCTGTACGTTATACGCTGTAAGTTATACGCTGTTCGTTATACGTTATACGTTATACGTCATAGGTTATACGGTACACGTTGTACGTTGAACGTTATATGTTATACGTTGTACGTTATACGTTATACGTTATACGTTATACGCTGTACGTTATACGCTGTACGTTATACGCTGTACGTTATACGTTATACTTTATACGTTATACGCTGTACGTTATACGCTGTACGTTATACGCTGTACGTTATACGTTATACGTTATACGTTACACGTTGTACGTTGTACGTTATACGTTATACGTTGTACGTTATACGTTATACGTTATACGTTGTACGTTATACGTTGTACGTTATACGTTTTACGCTGTACGTTATACGTTATACGTTATAAGTTGTACGTTATACGTTTTACGTTATACGCTGTACGTTATACGCTGTACGTTACACGCTGTACGTTATACGCTGTACGTTATACGTTATACGTTATACGTTATACGTTATACGTTATACGCTGTACGTTATACGCTGTACGTTATACGTTATACGTTACACGTTGTACGTTGTACGTTATACGTATGTACGTTGTACGTTATACGTTGAACGTTATACGTTGTACGTTATACGTTGTACGTTATACGTTGTACGTTATACGTTATACGCTGTACGTTATACGTTATACGTTACACGTTGTACGTTGTACGTTATACGTATGTACGTTGTACGTTATACGTTGAACGTTATACGTTGTACGTTATACGTTGTACGTTATACGTTGTACGTTATACGTTATACGCTGTACGTTATACGTTATACGTTATACGTTATACGTTGTACGTTATACGTTATACGTTATACGTTATACGTTATACGTTACACGTTGTACGTTGTACGTTGTACGTTGTACGTTATACGTTGAACGTTATACGTTGTACGTCATACGTTGTACGTTATACGTTGTACGTTATACTTTATACGCTGTATGTTATACGTTATACGTTATACCTTATACGTTATACGTTGTACGTTATACGTTATACGTTATACGCTGTATGTTATACGTTATACGTTATACGGTACACGTTGTACGTTGAACGTTATAAGTTATACGTTATACGTTATACGTTATACGTTATACGCTGTACGTTATACGCTGTACGTTATACGCTGTACGTTATACGTTATACGTTATTCGTTACACGTTGTACGTTGTACGTTGTACGTTGTACGTTGTACGTTATACGTTGAACGTTATACGTTGTACGTCATACGTTGTACGTTATACGTTGTACGTTATACTTTCTACGCTGTACGTTATACGTTATACGTTATACCTTATACGTTATACGTTGTACGTTATACGTTATACGTTATACGCTGTACGTTATCCGTTGTACGTTATACGTTATACGTTATACGTTATACGCTGTACGTTATACGCTGTACGTTATAAGCTGTACGTTATACGTTATACGTTATACGTTACACGTTGTACGTTATACGCTGTACGTTACACGCGGTACGTTATACGTTGTACGTTATACGTTATACGTTATACGTTATACGTTATACGTTATACGTTATACGTTATACGTTATACGTTATACGTTATACGTTATACGCTGTACGTTATACGCTGTACGTTATACGCTGTACGTTATACGTTATACGTTATACGTTACACGTTGTACGTTGTACGTTGTACGTTATACGTTGTACGTTATACGTTATACGTTATACGTTGTACGTTATACGTTGTACGTTATACGTTTTACGCTGTACGTTATACGTTATACGTTATAAGTTGTACGTTATACGTTTTACGTTATACGCTGTACGTTATACGCTGTACGTTACACGCTGTACGTTATACGCTGTACGTTATACGTTATACGTTATACGTTATACGTTATACGTTATACGCTGTA
Organism: Lasioglossum morio; assembly: GCA_916610235.2. Lineage (NCBI taxonomy): Eukaryota > Metazoa > Arthropoda > Insecta > Hymenoptera > Halictidae > Lasioglossum > Lasioglossum morio. The sequence continues at coordinate 697,929 of CAKAJA020000262.1, forward strand.
CGTTATACGCTGTACGTTATACGTTATACGTTACACGTTGTACGTTGTACGTTATACGTATGTACGTTGTACGTTATACGTTGAACGTTATACGTTGTACGTTATACGTTGTACGTTATACGTTGTACGTTATACGTTATACGCTGTACGTTATACGTTATACGTTATACGTTATACGTTGTACGTTATACGTTATACGTTATACGTTACACGTTGTACGTTGTACGTTGTACGTTGTACGTTATACGTTGAACGTTATACGTTGTACGTCATACGTTGTACGTTATACGTTGTACGTTATACTTTATACGCTGTACGTTATACGTTATACGTTATACCTTATACGTTATACGTTGTACGTTATACGTTATACGTTATACGCTGTATGTTATACGTTATACGTTATACGGTACACGTTGTACGTTGAACGTTATAAGTTATACGTTATACGTTATACGTTATACGTTATACGCTGTACGTTATACGCTGTACGTTATACGCTGTACGTTATACGTTATACGTTATTCGTTACACGTTGTACGTTACACGTTGTACGTTGTACGTTGTACGTTATACGTTGAACGTTATACGTTGTACGTCATACGTTGTACGTTATACGTTGTACGTTATACTTTCAACGCTGTACGTTATACGTTATACGTTATACCTTATACGTTATACGTTGTACGTTATACGTTATACGTTATACGCTGTACGTTATCCGTTGTACGTTATACGTTATACGTTATACGTTATACGCTGTACGTTATACGCTGTACGTTATAAGCTGTACGTTATACGTTATACGTTATACGTTACACGTTGTACGTTATACGCTGTACGTTACACGCGGTACGTTATACGCTGTACGTTATACGATATACGTTATACGTTATACGTTATACGTTATACGTTATACGTTATACGTTATACGTTATACGTTATACGCTGTACGTTATACGCTGTACGTTATACGCTGTACGTTATACGTTATACGTTATACGTTACACGTTGTACGTTGTACGTTGTACGTTATACGTTGTACGTTATACGTTATACGTTATACGTTGTACGTTATACGTTGTACGTTATACGTTTTACGCTGTACGTTATACGTTATACGTTATAAGTTGTACGTTATACGTTTTACGTTATACGCTGTACGTTATACGCTGTACGTTATACGCTGTACGTTATACGCTGTACGTTATACGTTATACGTTATACGTTATACGTTATACGTTATACGCTGTACGTTATACGCTGTACGTTATACGTTATACGTTACACGTTGTACGTTGTACGTTATACGTATGTACGTTGTACGTTATACGTTGAACGTTATACGTTGTACGTTATACGTTGTACGTTATACGTTGTACGTTATACGTTATACGCTGTACGTTATACGTTATACGTTATACGTTATACGTTGTACGTTATACGTTATACGTTATACGTTGTACGTTATACGTTACACGTTGTACGTTGTACGTTGTACGTTGTACGTTATACGTTGAACGTTATACGTTGTACGTCATACGTTGTACGTTATACGTTGTACGTTATACTTTCTACGCTGTACGTTATACGTTATACGTTATACCTTATACGTTATACGTTGTACGTTATACGTTATACGTTATACGCTGTATGTTATACGTTATACGTTATACGGTACACGTTGTACGTTGAACGTTATACGTTATACGTTATACGTTATACGTTATACGTTATACGCTGTACGTTATACGCTGTACGTTATACGCTGTACGTTATACGTTATACGTTATTCGTTACACGTTGTACGTTACACGTTGTACGTTGTACGTTGTACGTTATACGTTGAACGTTATACGTTGTACGTCATACGTTGTACGTTATACGTTGTACGTTATACTTTCTACGCTGTACGTTATACGTTATACGTTATACCTTATACGTTATACGTTGTACGTTATACGTTATACGTTATACGCTGTACGTTATCCGTTGTACGTTATACGTTATACGTTATACGTTATACGTTGTACGTTATACGCTGTACGTTATAAGCTGTACGTTATACGTTATACGTTATACGTTACACGTTGTACGTTATACGCTGTACGTTACACGCGGTACGTTATACGCTGTACGTTATACGATATACGTTATACGTTATACGTTATACGTTATACGTTATACGTTATACGTTATACGTTATACGTTATACGTTATACGTTATACGTTATACGTTATACGTTATACGTTATACGGTATACGCTATACGTTATACGTTATACGTTATACGTTATACGTTATACGTTATACGTTATACGTTATACGTTATACGTTGTACGTTATACGCTGTACGTTATACGTTGTACGTTATACGTTGTACGTTATACGCTGTACGTTATCCGTTGTATGTTATACGTTATACGTTATACGTTATACGTTATACGTTATACGCTGTACGTTATCCGTTGTACGTTATACGATATACGTTATACGCTATACGTTATACGTTATACGTTATACGCTGTACGTTATACGCTGTAAGTTATACGCTGTTCGTTATACGTTATACGTTATACGTCATAGGTTATACGGTACACGTTGTACGTTGAACGTTATATGTTATACGTTGTACGTTATACGTTATACGTTATACGTTATACGCTGTACGTTATACGCTGTACGTTATACGCTGTACGTTATACGTTATACGTTATACGTTATACGCTGTACGTTATACGCTGTACGTTATACGCTGTACGTTATACGTTATACGTTATACGTTACACGTTGTCCGTCGTACGTTCTACGTTACACGTTGTACGTTATACGTTATACGTTATACGTTGTACGTTATACGTTGTACGTTATACGTTTTACGCTGTACGTTATACGTTATACGTTATAAGTTGTACGTTATACGTTTTACGTTATACGCTGTACGTTATACGCTGTACGTTACACGCTGTACGTTATACGATATACGTTATACGTTATACGTTATACGTTATACGTTATACGTTATACGCTGTACGTTATACGCTGTACGTTATACGTTATACGTTACACGTTGTACGTTGTACGTTATACGTATGTACGTTGTACGTTATACGTTGAACGTTATACGTTGTACGTTATACGTTGTACGTTATACGTTGTACGTTATACGTTATACGCTGTACGTTATACGTTATACGTTATACGTTATACGTTGTACGTTATACGTTATACGTTATACGTTATACGTTATACGTTACACGTTGTACGTTGTACGTTGTACGTTGTACGTTATACGTTGAACGTTATACGTTGTACGTCATACGTTGTACGTTATACGTTGTACGTTATACTTTATACGCTGTACGTTATACGTTATACGTTATACCTTATACGTTATACGTTGTACCTTATACGTCATACGTTATACGCTGTATGTTATACGTTATACGTTATACGGTACACGTTGTACGTTGAACGTTATAAGTTATACGTTATACGTTATACGTTATACGTTATACGCTGTACGTTATACGCTGTACGTTATACGCTGTACGTTATACGTTATACGTTATACGTTACACGTTGTACGTTACACGTTGTACGTTGTACGTTGTACGTTATACGTTGAACGTTATACGTTGTACGTCATACGTTGTACGTTATACGTTGTACGTTATACTTTCTACGCTGTACGTTATACGTTATACGTTATACCTTATACGTTATACGTTGTACGTTATACGTTATACGTTATACGCTGTACGTTATCCGTTGTACGTTATACGTTATACGTTATACGTTATACGCTGTACGTTATACGCTGTACGTTATAAGCTGTACGTTATACGTTATACGTTATACGTTACACGTTGTACGTTATACGCTGTACGTTACACGCGGTACGTTATACGCTGTACGTTATACGATATACGTTATACGTTATACGTTATACGTTATACGTTATACGTTATACGTTATACGTTATACGTTATACGTTATACGCTGTACGTTATACGTTATACGTTATACGTTATACGTTATACGTTATACGTTATACGTTATACGTTATACGTTATACGTTATACGTTATACGTTATACGTTATACGTTATACGTTATACGTTATACATTATACGTTATACGTTATACGTTATACGTTATACGTTATACGTTATACGTTATACGTTATACGTTATACGTTATACGTTATACGTTATACGTTATACGTTATACGTTATACGTTATACGTTATACGTTATACGTTATACGTTATACGTTATACGTTATACGTTATACGTTATACGTTATACGTTATACGTTATACGTTATACGTTATATGTTATACGTTATATGTTATACGATATACGTTATACGTTATACGTTATACGTTATACGTTATACGTTATACGTTATACGTTATACGTTATACGTTATACGTTATACGGTATACGCTATACGTTATACGTTATACGTTATACGTTATACGTTATACGTTATACGTTATACGTTATACGTTATACGTTATACGTTATACGTTATACGTTATACGTTATACGTTATACGTTATACGTTATACGTTATACGTTATACGTTATACGTTATACGTTATACGTTATACGTTATACGTTATACGTTATACGTTATACGTTATACGTTATACGTTATACGTTATACGTTATACGTTATACGTTATACGTTATACGTTATACGTTATACGTTATACGTTATACGTTATACGTTATACGTTATACGTTATACGTTATACGTTATACGTTATACGTTATACGTTATACGTTATACGTTATACGTTATACGTTATACGTTATACGTTATACGCTATACGGTATACGCTATACGCTATACGTTATACGTTATACGTTATACGTTATACGTTATACGTTATACGTTATACGTTATACGTTATACGCTGTACGTTATACGTTGTACGTTATACGTTGTACGTTATACGCTGTACGTTATCCGTTGTATGTTATACGTTATACGTTATACGTTATACGTTATACGTTATACGCTGTACGTTATCCGTTGTACGTTATACGTTATACGTTATACGTTATACTTCATACGTTATACGTTTTACGTTATACGCTGTACGTTATACGCTGTAAGTTATACGCTGTTCGTTATACGTTATACGTTATACGTCATAGGTTATACGGTACACGTTGTACGTTGAACGTTATACGTTATACGTTGTACGTTATACGTTATACGCTGTACGTTATACGCTGTACGTTATACGCTGTACGTTATACGTTATACGTTATACGTTATACGCTGTACGTTATACGCTGTACGTTATACGCTGTACGTTATACGTTATACGTTATACGTTACACGTTGTACGTTGTACGTTGTACGTTATACGTTGTACGTTATACGTTATACGTTATACGTTGTACGTTATACGTTGTACGTTATACGTTTTACGCTGTACGTTATACGTTATACGTTATAAGTTGTACGTTATACGTTTTACGTTATACGCTGTACGTTATACGCTGTACGTTATACGCTGTACGTTATCCGTTGTACGTTATACGTTATACGTTATACGTTATACGTTATACGTTATACGCTGTACGTTATACGCTGTACGTTATACGTTATACGTTACACGTTGTACGTTGTACGTTATACGTATGTACGTTGTACGTTATACGTTGAACGTTATACGTTGTACGTTATACGTTGTACGTTATACGTTGTACGTTATACGTTATACGCTGTACGTTATACGTTATACGTTACACGTTGTACGTTGTACGTTATACGTATGTACGTTGTACGTTATACGTTGAACGTTATACGTTGTACGTTATACGTTGTACGTTATACGTTGTACGTTATACGTTATACGCTGTACGTTATACGTTATACGTTATACGTTATACGTTGTACGTTATACGTTATACGTTATACGTTATACGTTATACGTTACACGTTGTACGTTGTACGTTGTACGTTGTACGTTATACGTTGAACGTTATACGTTGTACGTCATACGTTGTACGTTATACGTTGTACGTTATACTTTATACGCTGTATGTTATACGTTATACGTTATACCTTATACGTTATACGTTGTACGTTATACGTTATACGTTATACGCTGTATGTTATACGTTATACGTTATACGGTACACGTTGTACGTTGAACGTTATAAGTTATACGTTATACGTTATACGTTATACGTTATACGCTGTACGTTATACGCTGTACGTTATACGCTGTACGTTATACGTTATACGTTATTCGTTACACGTTGTACGTTACACGTTGTACGTTGTACGTTGTACGTTATACGTTGAACGTTATACGTTGTACGTCATACGTTGTACGTTATACGTTGTACGTTATACTTTCTACGCTGTACGTTATACGTTATACGTTATACCTTATACGTTATACGTTGTACGTTATACGTTATACGTTATACGCTGTACGTTATCCGTTGTACGTTATACGTTATACGTTATACGTTATACGCTGTACGTTATACGCTGTACGTTATAAGCTGTACGTTATACGTTATACGTTATACGTTACACGTTGTACGTTATACGCTGTACGTTACACGCGGTACGTTATACGTTGTACGTTATACGATATACGTTATACGTTATACGTTATACGTTATACGTTATACGTTATACGTTATACGTTATACGTTATACGCTGTACGTTATACGCTGTACGTTATACGCTGTACGTTATACGTTATACGTTATACGTTACACGTTGTACGTTGTACGTTGTACGTTATACGTTGTACGTTATACGTTATACGTTATACGTTGTACGTTATACGTTGTACGTTATACGTTTTACGCTGTACGTTATACGTTATACGTTATAAGTTGTACGTTATACGTTTTACGTTATACGCTGTACGTTATACGCTGTACGTTACACGCTGTACGTTATACGCTGTACGTTATACGTTATACGTTATACGTTATACGTTATACGTTATACGCTGTACGTTATACGCTGTACGTTATACGTTATACGTTACACGTTGTACGTTGTACGTTATACGTATGTACGTTGTACGTTATACGTTGAACGTTATACGTTGTACGTTATACGTTGTACGTTATACGTTATACGGTATACGCTATACGTTATACGTTATACGTTATACGTTATACGTTATACGTTATACGTTATACGTTATACGTTATACGTTATACGTTATACGTTATACGTTATACGTTATACGTTATACGTTATACGTTATACGTTATACGTTATACGTTATACGTTATACGTTATACGTTATACGTTATACGTTATACGTTATACGTTATACGTTATACGTTATACGTTATACGTTATACGTTATACGTTATACGTTATACGTTATACGTTATACGTTATACGTTATACGTTATACGTTATACGTTATACGTTATACGTTATACGTTATACGTTATATGTTATACGTTATACGTTATACGTTATACGTTATACGTTATACGTTATACGTTATACGGTATACGCTATACGTTATACGTTATACGTTATACGTTATACGTTATACGTTATACGTTATACGTTATACGTTATACGCTGTACGTTATACGTTGTACGTTATACGTTGTACGTTATACGCTGTACGTTATCCGTTGTATGTTATACGTTATACGTTATACGTTATACGTTATACGTTATACGCTGTACGTTATCCGTTGTACGTTATACGTTATACGTTATACGTTATACTTCATACGTTATACGTTTTACGTTATACGCTGTACGTTATACGCTGTAAGTTATACGCTGTTCGTTATACGTTATACGTTATACGTCATAGGTTATACGGTACACGTTGTACGTTGAACGTTATATGTTATACGTTGTACGTTATACGTTATACGTTATACGTTATACGCTGTACGTTATACGCTGTACGTTATACGCTGTACGTTATACGTTATACGTTATACGTTATACGCTGTACGTTATACGCTGTACGTTATACGCTGTACGTTATACGTTATACGTTATACGTTACACGTTGTCCGTCGTACGTTCTACGTTATACGTTGTACGTTATACGTTATACGTTATACGTTGTACGTTATACGTTGTACGTTATACGTTTTACGCTGTACGTTATACGTTATACGTTATAAGTTGTACGTTATACGTTTTACGTTATACGCTGTACGTTATACGCTGTACGTTACACGCTGTACGTTATACGATATACGTTATACGTTATACGTTATACGTTATACGTTATACGTTATACGCTGTACGTTATACGCTGTACGTTATACGTTATACGTTACACGTTGTACGTTGTACGTTATACGTATGTACGTTGTACGTTATACGTTGAACGTTATACGTTGTACGTTATACGTTGTACGTTATACGTTGTACGTTATACGTTATACGCTGTACGTTATACGTTATACGTTACACGTTGTACGTTGTACGTTATACGTATGTACGTTGTACGTTATACGTTGAACGTTATACGTTGTACGTTATACGTTGTACGTTATACGTTGTACGTTATACGTTATACGCTGTACGTTATACGTTATACGTTATACGTTATACGTTGTACGTTATACGTTATACGTTATACGTTATACGTTATACGTTACACGTTGTACGTTGTACGTTGTACGTTGTACGTTATACGTTGAACGTTATACGTTGTACGTCATACGTTGTACGTTATACGTTGTACGTTATACTTTATACGCTGTATGTTATACGTTATACGTTATACCTTATACGTTATACGTTGTACGTTATACGTTATACGTTATACGCTGTATGTTATACGTTATACGTTATACGGTACACGTTGTACGTTGAACGTTATACGTTATACGTTATACGTTATACGTTATACGTTATACGCTGTACGTTATACGCTGTACGTTATACGCTGTACGTTATACGTTATACGTTATTCGTTACACGTTGTACGTTGTACGTTGTACGTTGTACGTTGTACGTTATACGTTGAACGTTATACGTTGTACGTCATACGTTGTACGTTATACGTTGTACGTTATACTTTCTACGCTGTACGTTATACGTTATACGTTATACCTTATACGTTATACGTTGTACGTTATACGTTATACGTTATACGCTGTACGTTATCCGTTGTACGTTATACGTTATACGTTATACGTTATACGCTGTACGTTATACGCTGTACGTTATAAGCTGTACGTTATACGTTATACGTTATACGTTACACGTTGTACGTTATACGCTGTACGTTACACGCGGTACGTTATACGTTGTACGTTATACGATATACGTTATACGTTATACGTTATACGTTATACGTTATACGTTATACGTTATACGTTATACGTTATACGTTATACGCTGTACGTTATACGCTGTACGTTATACGCTGTACGTTATACGTTATACGTTATACGTTACACGTTGTACGTTGTACGTTGTACGTTATACGTTGTACGTTATACGTTATACGTTATACGTTGTACGTTATACGTTGTACGTTATACGTTTTACGCTGTACGTTATACGTTATACGTTATAAGTTGTACGTTATACGTTTTACGTTATACGCTGTACGTTATACGCTGTACGTTACACGCTGTACGTTATACGCTGTACGTTATACGTTATACGTTATACGTTATACGTTATACGTTATACGCTGTACGTTATACGCTGTACGTTATACGTTATACGTTACACGTTGTACGTTGTACGTTATACGTATGTACGTTGTACGTTATACGTTGAACGTTATACGTTGTACGTTATACGTTGTACGTTATACGTTGTACGTTATACGTTATACGCTGTACGTTATACGTTATACGTTATACGTTATACGTTGTACGTTATACGTTATACGTTATACGTTACACGTTGTACGTTGTACGTTGTACGTTGTACGTTATACGTTGAACGTTATACGTTGTACGTCATACGTTGTACGTTATACGTTGTACGTTATACTTTATACGCTGTACGTTATACGTTATACGTTATACCTTATACGTTATACGTTGTACGTTATACGTTATACGTTATACGCTGTATGTTATACGTTATACGTTATACGGTACACGTTGTACGTTGAACGTTATAAGTTATACGTTATACGTTATACGTTATACGTTATACGCTGTACGTTATACGCTGTACGTTATACGCTGTACGTTATACGTTATACGTTATTCGTTACACGTTGTACGTTACACGTTGTACGTTGTACGTTGTACGTTATACGTTGAACGTTATACGTTGTACGTCATACGTTGTACGTTATACGTTGTACGTTATACTTTCTACGCTGTACGTTATACGTTATACGTTATACCTTATACGTTATACGTTGTACGTTATACGTTATACGTTATACGCTGTACGTTATCCGTTGTACGTTATACGTTATACGTTATACGTTATACGCTGTACGTTATACGCTGTACGTTATAAGCTGTACGTTATACGTTATACGTTATACGTTACACGTTGTACGTTATACGCTGTACGTTACACGCGGTACGTTATACGTTGTACGTTATACGATATACGTTACACGTTATACGTTATACGTTATACGTTATACGTTATACGTTATACGTTATACGTTATACGTTATACGTTATACGTTATACGTTATACGGTATACGCTATACGTTATACGTTATACGTTATACGTTATACGTTATACGTTATACGTTATACGTTATACGTTATACGTTATACGTTATACGCTGTACGTTATACGTTGTACGTTGTACGTTATACGTTGTACGTTATACGCTGTACGTTATCCGTTGTATGTTATACGTTATACGTTATACGTTATACGTTATACGTTATACGCTGTACGTTATCCGTTGTACGTTATACGTTATACGTTATACGTTATACTTCATACGTTATACGTTTTACGTTATACGCTGTACGTTATACGCTGTAAGTTATACGCTGTTCGTTATACGTTATACGTTATACGTCATAGGTTATACGGTACACGTTGTACGTTGAACGTTATATGTTATACGTTGTACGTTATACGTTATACGTTATACGTTATACGCTGTACGTTATACGCTGTACGTTATACGCTGTACGTTATACGTTATACGTTATACGTTATACGCTGTACGTTATACGCTGTACGTTATACGCTGTACGTTATACGTTATACGTTATACGTTACACGTTGTACGTTGTACGTTGTACGTTGTACGTTGTACGTTATACGTTGTACGTTATACGTTATACGTTATACGTTGTACGTTATACGTTGTACGTTATACGTTTTACGCTGTACGTTATACGTTATACGTTATAAGTTGTACGTTATACGTTTTACGTTATACGCTGTACGTTATACGCTGTACGTTACACGCTGTACGTTATACGCTGTACGTTATACGATATACGTTATACGTTATACGTTATACGTTATACGCTGTACGTTATACGCTGTACGTTATACGTTATACGTTACACGTTGTACGTTGTACGTTATACGTATGTACGTTGTACGTTATACGTTGAACGTTATACGTTGTACGTTATACGTTGTACGTTATACGTTGTACGTTATACGTTATACGCTGTACGTTATACGTTATACGTTATACGTTATACGTTGTACGTTATACGTTATACGTTATACGTTATACGTTATACGTTATACGTTACACGTTGTACGTTGTACGTTGTACGTTGTACGTTATACGTTGAACGTTATACGTTGTACGTCATACGTTGTACGTTATACGTTGTACGTTATACTTTATACGCTGTACGTTATACGTTATACGTTATACCTTATACGTTATACGTTGTACGTTATACGTTATACGTTATACGCTGTATGTTATACGTTATACGTTATACGGTACACGTTGTACGTTGAACGTTATAAGTTATACGTTATACGTTATACGTTGTACGTTATACGCTGTACGTTATACGCTGTACGTTATACGCTGTACGTTATACGTTATACGTTATTCGTTACACGTTGTACGTTACACGTTGTACGTTGTACGTTGTACGTTATACGTTGAACGTTATACGTTGTACGTCATACGTTGTACGTTATACGTTGTACGTTATACTTTCTACGCTGTACGTTATACGTTATACGTTATACCTTATACGTTATACGTTGTACGTTATACGTTATACGTTATACGCTGTACGTTATCCGTTGTACGTTATACGTTATACGTTATACGTTATACGCTGTACGTTATACGCTGTACGTTATAAGCTGTACGTTATACGTTATACGTTATACGTTACACGTTGTACGTTATACGCTGTACGTTACACGCGGTACGTTATACGTTGTACGTTATACGATATACGTTACACGTTATACGTTATACGTTATACGTTATACGTTATACGTTATACGTTATACGTTATACGTTATACGTTATACGTTATACGTTATACGGTATACGCTATACGTTATACGTTATACGTTATACGTTATACGTTATACGTTATACGTTATACGTTATACGTTATACGTTATACGTTATACGCTGTACGTTATACGTTGTACGTTGTACGTTATACGTTGTACGTTATACGCTGTACGTTATCCGTTGTATGTTATACGTTATACGTTATACGTTATACGTTATACGTTATACGCTGTACGTTATCCGTTGTACGTTATACGTTATACGTTATACGCTATACTTCATACGTTATACGTTTTACGTTATACGCTGTACGTTATACGCTGTAAGTTATACGCTGTTCGTTATACGTTATACGTTATACGTCATAGGTTATACGGTACACGTTGTACGTTGAACGTTATATGTTATACGTTGTACGTTATACGTTATACGTTATACGTTATACGCTGTACGTTATACGCTGTACGTTATACGCTGTACGTTATACGTTATACGTTATACGTTATACGCTGTACGTTATACGCTGTACGTTATACGCTGTACGTTATACGTTATACGTTATACGTTACACGTTGTACGTTGTACGTTGTACGTTATACGTTGTACGTTATACGTTATACGTTATACGTTGTACGTTATACGTTGTACGTTATACGTTTTACGCTGTACGTTATACGTTATACGTTATAAGTTGTACGTTATACGTTTTACGTTATACGCTGTACGTTATACGCTGTACGTAACACGCTGTACGTTATACGCTGTACGTTATACGTTATACGTTATACGTTATACGTTATACGTTATACGCTGTACGTTATACGCTGTACGTTATACGTTATACGTTACACGTTGTACGTTGTACGTTATACGTATGTACGTTGTACGTTATACGTTGAACGTTATACGTTGTACGTTATACGTTGTACGTTATACGTTGTACGTTATACGTTATACGCTGTACGTTATACGTTATACGTTATACGTTATACGTTGTACGTTATACGTTATACGTTATACGTTATACGTTATACGTTATACGTTACACGTTGTACGTTGTACGTTGTACGTTGTACGTTATACGTTGAACGTTATACGTTGTACGTCATACGTTGTACGTTATACGTTGTACGTTATACTTTATACGCTGTACGTTATACGTTATACGTTATACCTTATACGTTATACGTTGTACGTTATACGTTATACGTTATACGCTGTATGTTATACGTTATACGTTATACGGTACACGTTGTACGTTGAACGTTATAAGTTATACGTTATACGTTATACGTTATACGCTGTACGTTATACGCTGTACGTTATACGCTGTACGTTATACGTTATACGTTATTCGTTACACGTTGTACGTTACACGTTGTACGTTGTACGTTGTACGTTATACGTTGAACGTTATACGTTGTACGTCATACGTTGTACGTTATACGTTGTACGTTATACTTTCTACGCTGTACGTTATACGTTATACGTTATACCTTATACGTTATACGTTGTACGTTATACGTTATACGTTATACGCTGTACGTTATCCGTTGTACGTTATACGTTATACGTTATACGTTATACGCTGTACGTTATACGCTGTACGTTATAAGCTGTACGTTATACGTTATACGTTATACGTTACACGTTGTACGTTATACGCTGTACGTTACACGCGGTACGTTATACGTTGTACGTTATACGATATACGTTATACGTTATACGTTATACGTTATACGTTATACGTTATACGTTATACGTTATACGTTATACGTTATACGTTATACGGTATACGCTATACGTTATACGTTATACGTTATACGTTATACGTTATACGTTATACGTTATACGTTATACGTTATACGTTATACGTTATACGCTGTACGTTATACGTTGTACGTTATACGTTGTACGTTATACGCTGTACGTTATCCGTTGTATGTTATACGTTATACGTTATACGTTATACGTTATACGTTATACGTTATACGCTGTACGTTATCCGTTGTACGTTATACGTTATACGTTATACGTTATACTTCATACGTTATACGTTTTACGTTATACGCTGTACGTTATACGCTGTAAGTTATACGCTGTTCGTTATACGTTATACGTTATACGTCATAGGTTATACGGTACACGTTGTACGTTGAACGTTATATGTTATACGTTGTACGTTATACGTTATACGTTATACGTTATACGCTGTACGTTATACGCTGTACGTTATACGCTGTACGTTATACGTTATACGTTATACGTTATACGCTGTACGTTATACGCTGTACGTTATACGCTGTACGTTATACGTTATACGTTATACGTTACACGTTGTACGTTGTACGTTGTACGTTATACGTTGTACGTTATACGTTATACGTTATACGTTGTACGTTATACGTTGTACGTTATACGTTTTACGCTGTACGTTATACGTTATACGTTATAAGTTGTACGTTATACGTTTTACGTTATACGCTGTACGTTATACGCTGTACGTTACACGCTGTACGTTATCCGTTGTACGTTATACGATATACGTTATACGTTATACGTTATACGTTATACGCTGTACGTTATACGCTGTACGTTATACGTTATACGTTACACGTTGTACGTTGTACGTTATACGTATGTACGTTGTACGTTATACGTTGAACGTTATACGTTGTACGTTATACGTTGTACGTTATACGTTGTACGTTATACGTTATACGCTGTACGTTATACGTTATACGTTATACGTTATACGTTGTACGTTATACGTTATACGTTATACGTTATACGTTATACGTTACACGTTGTACGTTGTACGTTGTACGTTGTACGTTATACGTTGAACGTTATACGTTGTACGTCATACGTTGTACGTTATACGTTGTACGTTATACTTTATACGCTGTACGTTATACGTTATACGTTATACCTTATACGTTATACGTTGTACGTTATACGTTATACGTTATACGCTGTATGTTATACGTTATACGTTATACGGTACACGTTGTACGTTGAACGTTATACGTTATACGTTATACGTTATACGTTATACGTTATACGCTGTACGTTATACGCTGTACGTTATACGCTGTACGTTATACGTTATACGTTATTCGTTACACGTTGTACGTTACACGTTGTACGTTGTACGTTGTACGTTATACGTTGAACGTTATACGTTGTACGTCATACGTTGTACGTTATACGTTGTACGTTATACTTTCTACGCTGTACGTTATACGTTATACGTTATACCTTATACGTTATACGTTGTACGTTATACGTTATACGTTATACGCTGTACGTTATCCGTTGTACGTTATACGTTATACGTTATACGTTACACGTTGTACGTTATACGCTGTACGTTACACGCGGTACGTTATACGTTGTACGTTATACGATATACGTTATACGTTATACGTTATACGTTATACGTTATACGTTATACGTTATACGTTATACGTTATACGTTATACGCTGTACGTTATACGTTATACGTTATACGTTATACGTTATACGTTATACGTTATACGTTATACGTTATACGTTATACGTTATACGTTATACGTTATACGTTATACGTTATACGTTATACGTTATACGTTATACGTTATACGTTATACGTTATACGTTATACGTTATACGTTATACGTTATACGTTATACGTTATACGTTATACGTTATACGTTATACGTTATACGTTATACGTTATACGTTATACGTTATACGTTATACGTTATACGTTATACGTTATACGTTATACGTTATACGTTATACGGTATACGCTATACGTTATACGTTATACGTTATACGTTATACGTTATACGTTATACGTTATACGTTATACGTTATACGTTATACGTTATACGTTATACGTTATACGTTATACGTTATACGTTATACGTTATACGTTATACGTTATACGTTATACGTTATACGTTATACGTTATACGTTATACGTTATACGTTATACGTTATACGTTATACGTTATACGTTATACGTTATACGTTATACGTTATACGTTATACGTTATACGTTATACGTTATACGTTATACGTTATACGTTATACGTTATACGTTATACGTTATACGTTATACGTTATACGTTATACGTTATACGTTATACGTTATACGTTATACGTTATACGTTATACGTTATACGTTATACGCTGTATGTTATACGCTGTACGTTATACGTTATACGTAACACGTTGTTCTTTTGTACGTTATACGTATGTACGTTGTACGTTATACGTTATACGTTGTACGTTATACGTTGTACGTTATACGTTCTACGTTATACGTTATACGCTGTACGTTATACGTTATACGTTATACGTTATACGTTGTACGTTATACGTTATACGTTATACGTTATACGTTATACGTTATACGTTACACGTTGTACGTTGTACGTTGTACGTTGTACGTTATACGTTGAACGTTATACGTTGTACGTCACACGTTGTACGTTATACGTTGTACGTTATACTTCATACGCTGTACGTTATACGTTATACGTTATACCTTATACGTTATACGTTGTACGTTATACGTTATACGTTATACGCTGTATGTTATACGTTATACGTTATACGGTACACGTTGTACGTTGAACGTTATACGTTATACGTTATACGTTATACGTTATACGTTATACGCTGTACGTTATACGCTGTACGTTATACGCTGTACGTTATACGTTATACGTTATACGTTACACGTTGTACGTTACACGTTGTACGTTGTACGTTGTACGTTGTACGTTATACTTTCTACGCTGTACGTTATACGTTATACGTTATACCTTATACGTTATACGTTGTACGTTATACGTTATACGTTATACGCTGTACGTTATCCGTTGTACGTTATACGTTATACGTTATACGGTATACGCTGTACGTTATACGCTGTACGTTATAAGCTGTACGTTATACGTTATACGTTATACGTTACACGTTGTACGTTATACGCTGTACGTTACACGCGGTACGTTATACGCTGTACGTTATACGATATACGTTATACGTTATACGTTATACGTTATACGTTATACGTTATACGTTATACGTTATACGTTATACGTTATACGTTATACGTTATACGTTATACGTTATACGTTATACGTTATACGTTATACGTTATACGTTATACGTTATACGTTATACGTTATACGTTATACGTTATACGTTATACGTTATACGTTATACGTTATACGTTATACGTTATACGTTATACGTTATACGTTATACGTTATACGTTATACGTTATACGTTATACGTTATACGTTATACGTTATACGTTGTACGTTATACGCTGTACGTTATCCGTTGTATGTTATACGTTTTACGTTATACGCTGTACGTTATACGTTGTACGTTATACGTTATACGTTATACGTTATACGTTATACGTTATACGTTATACGCTGTTCGTTATACGTTATACGTTATACGTTATACGTTATACGTTATACGTTATACGTTATACGTTATACGTTATACGTTATACGTTATACGTTATACGTTATACGTTATACGTTATACGTTATACGTTATACGTTATACGTTATACGCTGTTCGTTATACGTTATACGTTATACATTATACGTTATACGTTATACGGTACACGTTGTACGTTGAACGTTATACGTTATACGGTGTACGTTATACGTTGTACGTTATACGTTATATGTTATACGTTATACGATATACGTTATACGTTATACGTTATACGTTATACATTATACGTTATACGTTATACGCTGTACGTTATACGCTGTACGTTATACGCTGTACGTTATACGTTGTACGTTATACGTTGTACGTTATACGCTGTACGTTATCCGTTGTATGTTATACGTTATACGTTATACGTTATACGTTATACGTTATACGTTATACGCTGTACGTTATCCGTTGTACGTTATACGTTATACGTTATACTTCATACGTTATACGTTTTACGTTATACGCTGTACGTTATACGCTGTAAGTTATACGCTGTTCGTTATACGTTATACGTTATACGTTATACGTTATACGGTACACGTTGTACGTTGAACGTTATACGTTATACGTTGTACGTTATACATTATACGTTGTACGTTATACGTTATACGTTGTACGTTATACGTTATACGTTATACGCTGTACGTTATACGCTGTACGTTATACGTTATACGTTATACGTTATACGCTGTACGTAATACGCTGTACGTTATACGCTGTACGTTATACGTTATACGTTGCACGTTACACGGTGTACGTTGTACGTTGTACGTTATACGTTGTACGTTATACGCTGTACGTTATCCGTTGTATGTTATACGTTATACGTTATACGTTATACGTTATACGTTATACGCTGTACGTTATCCGTTGTACGTTATACGTTATACGTTATACTTCAAAAGTTATACGTTTTACGTTATACGCTGTACGTTATACGCTGTAAGTTATACGCTGTTCGTTATACGTTATACGTTATACGTTATACGTTATACGGTACACGTTGTACGTTGAACGTTATACGTTATACGTTGTACGTTATACGTTATACGTTGTACGTTATACGTTATACGTTGTACGTTATACGTTATACGTTATACGCTGTACGTTATACGCTGTACGTTATACGTTATACGTTATACGTTATACGCTGTACGTAATACGCTGTACGTTATACGCTGTACGTTATACGTTATACGTTGTACGTTACACGGTGTACGTTGTACGTTGTACGTTATACGTTGTACGTTATACGTTATACGTTATACGTTGTACGTTATACGTTGTACGTTATACGTTTTACGCTGTACGTTATACGTTATACGTTATAAGTTGTACGTTATACGTTATACGTTATACGTTATACGTTATACGTTATACGTTATACGTTATACGTTATACGTTATACGTTACACGTTATACGTTATACGCTGTACGTTATACGCTGTACGTTATAAGCTGTACGTTATACGTTATACGTTATACGTTACACGTTGTACGTTGTACGTTGTACGTTATACGTTGAACGTTATACGTTGTACGTAATACGTTATACGTTATACGTTGTACGTTATACGTTTTACGCTGTACGTTATACGTTATACGTTATAAGTTGTACGTTATACGTTATACGTTATACGTTATACGTTTATACGTTATACGTTATACGTTATACGTTATACGTTATACGTTGTACGTTATACGTTGAACGTTATACGTTGTACGTTATACGTTATACGTTATACGTTATACGTTATACGTTATACGTTATACGTTATACGTTATACGTTATACGTTATACGTTATACGTTATACGTTATACGTTATACGTTATACGTTATACGTTATACGTTGTACGTTATACGTTTTACGCTGTACGTTATACGCTGTACGTTATACGTTGTACGTTATACGTTGTACGTTATACGCTGTACGTTATCCGTTGTATGTTATACGTTTTACGTTATACGCTGTACGTTATACGCTGTAAGTTATACGCTGTTCGTTATACGTAATACGTTATACGTTATACGTTATACGGTACACGTTGTACGTTGAACGTTATACGTTATACGTTGTACGTTATACGTTGTACGTTATACGTTATACGTTATACGTTATACGATATACGTTATACGTTATACGTTATACGTTATACGTTATACGTTATACGTTATACGTTATACGTTAGACGCTGTACGTTATACGCTGTACGTTATACGTTGTACGTTATACGTTGTACGTTATACGCTGTACGTTATCCGTTGTATGTTATACGTTATACGTTATACGTTATACGTTATACGTTATACGTTAGACGCTGTACGTTATCCGCTGTACGTTATACGTTATACGTTATACTTCATACGTTATACGTTTTACGTTATACGCTGTACGTTATACGCTGTAAGTTATACGCTGTTCGTTATACGTAATACGTTATACGTTATACGTTATACGGTACACGTTGTACGTTGAACGTTATACGTTATACGTTATACGTTATACGTTGTACGTTATACGTTATACGTTGTACGTTATACGTTATACGTTATACGCTGTACTTTATACGCTGTACGTTATACGTTATACGTTATACGTTATACGCTGTACGTTATACGCTGTACGTTATACGCTGTACGTTATACGTTATACGTTATACGTTACACGGTGTACGTTGTACGTTGTACGTTATACGTTGTACGTTATACGTTATACGTTATACGTTGTACGTTATACGTTGTACATTATACGCTGTACGTTATCCGTTGTATGTTATACGTTATACGTTATACGTTATAAGTTATATGTTATACGTTATACGCTGTACGTTATCCGTTGTACGTTATACGTTGTACGTTATACGTTATACGTTATACGTTATACGTTATACGTTATACGTTATACGTTATACGTTATACGTTATACGTTGTACGTTATACGTTTTACGCTGTACGTTATACGCTGTACGTTATACGTTGTACGTTATACGTTGTACGTTATACGCTGTACGTTATCCGTTGTATGTTATACGTTATACGTTATACTTCATACGTTATACGTTTTACGTTATACGCTGTACGTTATACGCTGTAAGTTATACGCTGTTCGTTATACGTTATACGTTATACGTTATACGTTATACGGTACACGTTGTACGTTGAACGTTATACGTTATACGTTGTACGTTATACCTTATACGTTGTACGTTATACGTTATACGTTGTACGCTGTACGTTATTCGCTGTAAGTTATACGCTGTTCGTTATACGTTATACGTTATACGTTATACGTTATACGGTACACGTTGTACGTTGAACGTTATACGTTATACGTTGTACGTTATACGTTATACGTTGTACGTTATACGTTATACGTTATACGTTATACGTTATACGTTATACGCTGTACGTTATACGCTGTACGTTATACGTTATACGTTATACGTTATATGCTGTACGTTATACGCTGTACGTTATACGCTGTACGTTATACGTTATACGTTATACGTTACACGGTGTACGTTGTACGTTGTACGTTATACGTTGTACGTTATACGCTGTACGTTATCCGTTGTATGTTATACGTTATACGTTATACGTTATACGTTATACGTTATACGTTATACGCTGTACGTTATCCGTTGTACGTTATACGTTATACGTTATACTTCATACGTTATACGTTTTACGTTATACGCTGTACGTTATACGCTGTAAGTTATACGCTGTTCGTTATACGTTATACGTTATACGTTATACGTTATACGGTACACGTTGTACGTTGAACGTTATACGTTATACGTTGTACGTTATACGTTATACGTTGTACGTTATACGTTATACGTTGTACGTTATACGTTATACGTTATACGCTGTACGTTATACGCTGTACGTTATACGTTATACGTTATACGTTATACGCTGTACGTTATACGCTGTACGTTATACGTTGTACGTTATACGTTATACGTTGTACGTTACACGGTGTACGTTGTACGTTGTACGTTATACGTTGTACGTTATACGCTGTACGTTATCCGTTGTATGTTATACGTTATACGTTATACGTTATACGTTATACGTTATACGTTATACGTTATACGCTGTACGTTATCCGTTGTACGTTATACGTTATACGTTATACTTCATACGTTATACGTTTTACGTTATACGCTGTACGTTATACGCTGTAAGTTATACGCTGTTCGTTATACGTTATACGTTATACGTTATACGTTATACGGTACACGTTGTACGTTGAACGTTATACGTTGTACGTTGTACGTTATACGTTATACGTTGTACGTTATACGTTATACGTTGTACGTTATACGTTATACGTTATACGCTGTACGTTATACGCTGTACGTTATACGTTATACGTTATACGTTATACGCTGTACGTAATACGCTGTACGTTATACGCTGTACGTTATACGTTATACGTTGTACGTTACACGGTGTACGTTGTACGTTGTACGTTATACGTTGTACGTTATACGTTATACGTTATACGTTATACGTTGTACGTTATACGTTGTACGTTATACGTTTTACGCTGTACGTTATACGTTATACGTTATAAGTTGTACGTTATACGTTATACGTTATACGTTATACGTTATACGTTATACGTTATACGTTATACGTTATACGTTATACGTTATACGTTATACGCTGTACGTTATACGCTGTACGTTATAAGCTGTACGTTATACGTTATACGTTATACGTTACACGTTGTACGTTGTACGTTGTACGTTATACGTTGAACGTTATACGTTGTACGTTATACGTTATACGTTATACGTTGTACGTTATACGTTTTACGCTGTACGTTATACGTTATACGTTATAAGTTGTACGTTATACGTTATACGTTATACGTTATACGTTATACGTTATACGTTATACGTTATACGTTATACGTTATACGTTATACGCTGTACGTTATACGCTGTACGTTATAAGCTGTACGTTATACGTTATACGTTATACGTTACACGTTGTACGTTGTACGTTGTACGTTATACGTTGAACGTTATACGTTGTACGTTATACGTTATACGTTATACGTTATACGTTATACGTTATACGTTATACGTTATAC
Source organism: Lasioglossum morio (assembly GCA_916610235.2). Lineage (NCBI taxonomy): Eukaryota > Metazoa > Arthropoda > Insecta > Hymenoptera > Halictidae > Lasioglossum > Lasioglossum morio. Next base: position 721,010 of record CAKAJA020000262.1, read on the forward strand.
GTTATACGTTATACGTTATACGTTATACGTTATACGTTATACGTTATACGTTGTACGTTATACGTTTTACGCTGTACGTTATACGCTGTACGTTATACGTTGTACGTTATACGTTGTACGTTATACGCTGTACGTTATCCGTTGTATGTTATACGTTTTACGTTATACGCTGTACGTTATACGCTGTATGTTATACGCTGTTCGTTATACGTAATACGTTATACGTTATACGTTATACGGTACACGTTGTACGTTGAACGTTATACGTTATACGTTGTACGTTATACGTTGTACGTTATACGTTATACGTTATACGTTATACGATATACGTTATACGTTATACGTTATACGTTATACGTTATACGTTATACGTTATACGTTATACGTTAGACGCTGTACGTTATACGCTGTACGTTATACGTTGTACGTTATACGTTGTACGTTATACGCTGTACGTTATCCGTTGTATGTTATACGTTATACGTTATACGTTATACGTTATACGTTAGACGCTGTACGTTATCCGCTGTACGTTATACGTTATACGTTATACTTCATACGTTATACGTTTTACGTTATACGCTGTACGTTATACGCTGTAAGTTATACGCTGTTCGTTATACGTTATACGTTATACGTTATACGTTATACGGTACACGTTGTACGTTGAACGTTATACGTTATACGTTGTACGTTATACGTTATACGTTGTACGTTATACGTTATACGTTGTACGTTATACGTTATAAGTTACACGTTGTACGTTGTACGTTATACGTATGTACGTTGTACGTTATACGTTGAACGTTATACGATGTACGTTATACGTTGTACGTTATACGTTGTACGTTATACGTTATACGCTGTACGTTATACGTTATACGTTATACGTTGTACGTTATACGTTATACGTTATACGTTATACGTTGTACGTTATACGTTATACGTTATACGTTATACGCTGTACGTTATACGCTGTACGTTATACGCTGTACGTTATACGTTATACGTTATACGTTATACGTTATACGTTATACGTTATACGTTATACGTTATACGTTATACGTTATACGTTATACGCTGTACGTTATACGTTGTACGTTATACGTTGTACGTTATACGCTGTACGTTATCCGTTGTATGTTATACGTTATACGTTATACGTTATACGTTATACGTTATACGCTGTACGTTATCCGTTGTACGTTATACGTTAAACGTTATACGTTATACTTCATACGTTATACGTTTTACGTTATACGCTGTACGTTATACGCTGTAAGTTATACGCTGTTCGTTATACGTTATACGTTATACGTCATAGGTTATACGGTACACGTTGTACGTTGAACGTTATATGTTATACGTTGTACGTTATACGTTATACGTTATACGCTGTACGTTATACGCTGTACGTTATACGCTGTACGTTATACGTTATACGTTATACGTTATACGCTGTACGTTATACGCTGTACGTTATACGCTGTACGTTATACGTTATACGTTATACGTTACACGTTGTACGTTGTACGTTGTACGTTATACGTTGTACGTTATACGTTATACGTTATACGTTGTACGTTATACGTTGTACGTTATACGTTTTACGCTGTACGTTATACGTTATACGTTATAAGTTGTACGTTATACGTTTTACGTTATACGCTGTACGTTATACGCTGTACGTTACACGCTGTACGTTATACGCTGTACGTTATACGATATACGTTATACGTTATACGTTATACGTTATACGCTGTACGTTATACGCTGTACGTTATACGTTATACGTTACACGTTGTACGTTGTACGTTATACGTATGTACGTTGTACGTTATACGTTGAACGTTATACGTTGTACGTTATACGTTGTACGTTATACGTTGTACGTTATACGTTGTACGTTATACGTTATACGCTGTACGTTATACGTTATACGTTATACGTTATACGTTGTACGTTATACGGTATACGGTATACGCTATACGTTATACGTTATACGTTATACGTTATACGTTATACGTTATACGTTATACGTTATACGTTATACGTTATACGTTATACGTTATACGTTATACGTTATACGTTATACGTTATACGTTATACGTTATACGTTATACGTTATACGTTATACGTTATACGTTATACGTTATACGTTATACGTTATACGTTATACGTTATACGTTATACGTTATACGTTATACGTTATACGTTATACGTTATACGTTATACGTTATACGTTATACGTTATACGTTATACGTTGTACGTTATACGTTATACGTTATACGTTATACGTTATACGTTATACGTTATACGTTATACGTTATACGTTATACGTTATACGTTGTACGTTGTACGTTATACGTTATACGTTATACGTTATACGTTATACGTTATACGATATACGTTACACGTTATACGTTATACGTTATACGCTGTACGTTATACGCTGTACGTTATACGTTATACTTTATACGTTATACGTTATACGTTATACGTTATACGTTATACGTTATACGTTATACGTTATACGTTATACGTTATACGTTATACGTTATACGTTATACGTTATACGTTATACGTTATACGTTATACGTTATACGTTATACGTTATACGTTATACGTTATACGTTATACGTTATACGTTATACGTTATACGTTATACGTTATACGTTATACGTTATACGTTATACGTTATACGTTATACGTTATACGTTATACGTTATACGTTATACGTTATACGTTATACGTTATACGTTATACGTTATACGTTATACGTTATACGTTATACGTTATACGTTATACGTTATACGTTATACGTTATACGTTATACGTTATACGTTATACGTTATACGTTATACGTTATACGTTATACGTTATACGTTATACGTTATACGTTATACGTTATACGTTATACGTTATACGTTATACGTTATACGTTATACGTTATACGTTATACGGTATACGTTATACGTTATACGTTATACGTTATACGTTATACGTTATACGTTATACGTTATACGTTATACGTTATACGTTATACGTTATACGTTATACGTTATACGTTATACGTTATACGTTATACGTTATACGTTATACGTTATACGTTATACGTTATACGTTATACGTTATACGTTATACGTTATACGTTATACGTTATACGTTATACGTTATACGTTATACGTTATACGTTATACGTTATACGTTATACGTTATACGTTATACGTTATACGTTATACGCTGTATGTTATACGCTGTACGTTATACGTTATACGTAACACGTTGTTCTTTTGTACGTTATACGTATGTACGTTGTACGTTATACGTTATACGTTGTACGTTATACGTTGTACGTTATACGTTCTACGTTATACGTTATACGCTGTACGTTATACGTTATACGTTATACGTTATACGTTGTACGTTATACGTTATACGTTATACGTTATACGTTATACGTTATACGTTATACGTTATACGTTACACGTTGTACGTTGTACGTTGTACGTTGTACGTTATACGTTGAACGTTATACGTTGTACGTCATACGTTGTACGTTATACGTTGTACGTTATACTTTATACGCTGTACGTTATACGTTATACGTTATACGTTATACCTTATACGTTATACGTTGTACGTTATACGTTATACGTTATACGCTGTATGTTATACGTTATACGTTATACGGTACACGTTGTACGTTGAACGTTATACGTTATACGTTATACGTTATACGTTATACGTTATACGTTATACGTTATACGCTGTACGTTATACGCTGTACGTTATACGCTGTACGTTATACGTTATACGTTATACGTTACACGTTGTACGTTACACGTTGTACGTTGTACGTTGTACGTTGTACGTTATACTTTCTACGCTGTACGTTATACGTTATACGTTATACCTTATACGTTATACGTTGTACGTTATACGTTATACGTTATACGCTGTACGTTATCCGTTGTACGTTATACGTTATACGTTATACGTTATACGCTGTACGTTATACGCTGTACGTTATAAGCTGTACGTTATACGTTATACGTTATACGTTACACGTTGTACGTTATACGCTGTACGTTACACGCGGTACGTTATACGCTGTACGTTATACGATATACGTTATACGTTATACGTTATACGTTATACGTTATACGTTATACGTTATACGTTATACGTTATACGTTATACGTTATACGTTATACGTTATACGTTATACGTTATACGTTATACGTTATACGTTATACGTTATACGTTATACGTTATACGTTATACGTTATACGTTATACGTTATACGTTATACGTTATACGTTATACGTTATACGTTATACGTTATACGTTATACGATATACGTTATACGTTATACGTTATACGTTATACGTTATACGTTATACGTTATACGTTATACGTTATACGTTATACGTTATACGTTATACGTTATACGTTATACGTTATACGTTATACGTTATACGTTATACGCTGTACGTTATACGCTGTAAGTTATACGCTGTTCGTTATACGTTATACGTTATACGATATACGTTACACGTTATACGCTGTACGTTATACGCTGTACGTTATACGTTATACGTTGCACGTTGTACGTTGTACGTTATCCGTTGTACGTTATACGCTGTACGTTATACGTTATACGTTATACGTTATACGTTATACGTTATACGTTATACGTTATACGTTATACGTTATACGTTATACGTTATACGTTATACGTTATACGTTATACGTTATACGTTATACGTTATACGTTATACGTTATACGTTATACGTTATACGTTATACGTTATACGTTATACGTTATACGCTGTACGTTATACGTTGTACGTTATACGTTGTACGTTATACGCTGTACGTTATCCGTTGTATGTTATACGTTTTACGTTATACGCTGTACGTTATACGTTGTACGTTATACGTTATACGTTATACGTTATACGTTATACGTTATACGTTATACGTTATACGTTATACGCTGTTCGTTATACGTTATACGTTATACGTTATACGTTATACGGTACACGTTGTACGTTGAACGTTATACGTTATACGTTGTACGTTATACGTTGTACGTTATACGTTGTACGTTATACGTTATACGTTATACGTTATACGATATACGCTATACGTTATACGTTATACGTTATACATTATACGTTATACGTTATACGCTGTACGTTATACGCTGTACGTTATACGCTGTACGTTATACGTTGTACGTTGTACGTTATCCGTTGTACGTTATACGCTGTACGTTATACGTTATACGTTATACGTTATACGTTATACGTTATACGTTATACGTTATACGTTATACGTTATACGTTATACGTTATACGTTATACGTTATACGTTATACGTTATACGTTATACGTTATACGTTATACGTTATACGTTATACACTGTTCGTTATACGTTATACGTTATACATTATACGTTATACGTTATACGGTACACGTTGTACGTTGAACGTTATACGTTATACGGTGTACGTTATACGTTGTACGTTATACGTTATACGTTATACGTTATACGATATACGTTATACGTTATACGTTATACGTTATACATTATACGTTATACGTTATACGCTGTACGTTATACGCTGTACGTTATACGCTGTACGTTATACGTTGTACGTTATACGTTGTACGTTATAGGCTGTACGTTATCCGTTGTATGTTATACGTTATACGTTATACGTTATACGTTATACGTTATACGTTATACGCTGTACGTTATCCGTTGTACGTTATACGTTATACGTTATACTTCATACGTTATACGTTTTACGTTATACGCTGTACGTTATACGCTGTAAGTTATACGCTGTTCGTTATACGTTATACGTTATACGTTATACGTTATACGGTACACGTTGTACGTTGAACGTTATACGTTATACGTTGTACGTTATACGTTATACGTTGTACGTTATACGTTATACGTTGTACGTTATACGTTATACGTTATACGCTGTACGTTATACGCTGTACGTTATACGTTATACGTTATACGTTATACGCTGTACGTTATACGCTGTACGTTATACGCTGTACGTTATACGTTATACGTTGTACGTTACACGGTGTACGTTGTACGTTGTACGTTATACGTTGTACGTTATACGCTGTACGTTATCCGTTGTATGTTATACGTTATACGTTATACGTTATACGTTATACGTTATACGTTATACGTTATACGCTGTACGTTATCCGTTGTACGTTATACGTTATACGTTATACTTCATACGTTATACGTTTTACGTTATACGCTGTACGTTATACGCTGTAAGTTATACGCTGTTCGTTATACGTTATACGTTATACGTTATACGTTATACGGTACACGTTGTACGTTGAACGTTATACGTTATACGTTGTACGTTATACGTTATACGTTGTACGTTATACGTTATACGTTGTACGTTATACGTTATACGTTATACGCTGTACGTTATACGCTGTACGTTATACGTTATACGTTATACGTTATACGCTGTACGTTATACGCTGTACGTTATACGCTGTACGTTATACGTTATACGTTGTACGTTACACGGTGTACGTTGTACGTTGTACGTTATACGTTGTACGTTATACGTTATACGTTATACGTTGTACGTTATACGTTGTACGTTATACGTTTTACGCTGTACGTTATACGTTATACGTTATAAGTTGTACGTTATACGTTATACGTTATACGTTATACGTTATACGTTATACGTTATACGTTATACGTTATACGTTATACGTTATACGTTATACGTTATACGCTGTACGTTATACGCTGTACGTTATAAGCTGTACGTTATACGTTATACGTTATACGTTACACGTTGTACGTTGTACGTTGTACGTTATACGTTGAACGTTATACGTTGTACGTTATACGTTATACGTTATACGTTGTACGTTATACGTTTTACGCTGTACGTTATACGTTATACGTTATAAGTTGTACGTTATACGTTATACGTTATACGTTATACGTTATACGTTATACGTTATACGTTATACGTTATACGTTATACGTTATACGTTATACGCTGTACGTTATACGCTGTACGTTATAAGCTGTACGTTATACGTTATACGTTATACGTTACACGTTGTACGTTGTACGTTGTACGTTATACGTTGAACGTTATACGTTGTACGTTATACGTTATACGTTATACGTTATACGTTATACGTTATACGTTATACGTTATACGTTATACGTTATACGTTATACGTTATACGTTATACGTTGTACGTTATACGTTTTACGCTGTACGTTATACGCTGTACGTTATACGTTGTACGTTATACGTTGTACGTTATACGCTGTACGTTATCCGTTGTATGTTATACGTTTTACGTTATACGCTGTACGTTATACGCTGTAAGTTATACGCTGTTCGTTATACGTAATACGTTATACGTTATACGTTATACGGTACACGTTGTACGTTGAACGTTATACGTTATACGTTGTACGTTATACGTTGTACGTTATACGTTATACGTTATACGTTATACGATATACGTTATACGTTATACGTTATACGTTATACGTTATACGTTATACGTTATACGTTAGACGCTGTACGTTATACGCTGTACGTTATACGTTGTACGTTATACGTTGTACGTTATACGCTGTACGTTATCCGTTGTATGTTATACGTTATACGTTATACGTTATACGTTATACGTTATACGTTAGACGCTGTACGTTATCCGCTGTACGTTATACGTTATACGTTATACTTCATACGTTATACGTTTTACGTTATACGCTGTACGTTATACGCTGTAAGTTATACGCTGTTCGTTATACGTTATACGTTATACGTTATACGTTATACGGTACACGTTGTACGTTGAACGTTATACGTTATACGTTGTACGTTATACGTTATACGTTGTACGTTATACGTTATACGTTGTACGTTATACGTTATACGTTATACGCTGTACTTTATACGCTGTACGTTATACGTTATACGTTATACGTTATACGCTGTACGTTATACGCTGTACGTTATACGCTGTACGTTATACGTTATACGTTATACGTTACACGGTGTACGTTGTACGTTGTACGTTATACGTTGTACGTTATACGTTATACGTTATACGTTGTACGTTATACGTTGTACGTTATACGTTTTACGCTGTACGTTATACGTTATACGTTATAAGTTGTACGTTATACGTTATAAGTTATACGTTATACGTTATACGTTATACGTTATACGTTATACGTTATACGTTATACGTTATACGTTATACGCTGTACGTTATACGCTGTACGTTATAAGCTGTACGTTATACGTTATACGTTATACGTTACACGTTGTACGTTGTACGTTGTACGTTCTACGTTGAACGTTATACGTTGTACGTTATACGTTATACGTTATAAGTTATACGTTATACGTTATACGTTATACGTTATACGTTATACGTTGTACGTTATACGTTATACGTTATACGTTATACGTTATACGTTATACGTTATACGTTATACGTTATACGTTATACGTTATACGTTATACGTTATACGTTATACGTTATACGTTATACGTTATACGTTATACGTTATACGTTATACGTTATACGTTATACGTTATACGTTATACGTTATACGTTATACGTTATACGTTATACGTTATACGTTATACGTTATACGTTATACGTTATACGTTATACGTTATACGTTATACGTTATACGTTATACGTTATACGTTATATGTTATACGTTATACGTTATACGTTATACGTTATACGTTATACGTTATACGTTATACGTTATACGTTATACGTTATACGTTATACGTTATACGTTATACGTTATACGTTATACGTTATACGTTATACGTTATACGTTATACGTTATACGTTATACGTTATACGTTATACGTTATACGTTATACGTTATACGTTATACGTTATACGTTATACGTTATACGTTATACGTTATACGTTATACGTTATACGTTATACGTTATACGTTATACGTTATACGTTATACGTTATACGTTATACGTTATACGTTATACGTTATACGTTATACGTTATACGTTATACGTTATACGTTATACGTTATACGTTATACGTTATACGTTATACGTTATACGTTATACGTTATACGTTATACGTTATACGTTATACGTTATACGTTATACGTTATACGTTATACGTTATACGTTATACGTTATACGTTATACGTTATACGTTATACGTTATACGTTATACGTTATACGTTATACGTTATACGTTATACGTTATACGTTATACGTTATACGTTATACGTTATACGTTATACGTTATACGTTATACGTTATACGTTATACGTTATACGTTATACGTTATACGTTATACGTTATACGTTATACGTTATACGTTATACGCTGTACGTTATACGATGTACGTTATACGCTGTACGTTATACGTTGTACGTTATACGTTGTACGTTATACGCTGTACGTTATCCGTTGTATGTTATACGTTATACGTTATACGTTATAAGTTATACGTTATACGTTATACGCTGTACGTTATCCGTTGTACGTTATACGTTGTACGTTATACGTTATACGTTATACGTTATACGTTATACGTTATACGTTATACGTTATACGTTATACGTTATACGTTGTACGTTATACGTTTTACGCTGTACGTTATACGCTGTACGTTACACGTTGTACGTTATACGTTGTACGTTATACGCTGTACGTTATCCGTTGTATGTTATACGTTTTACGTTATACGCTGTACGTTATACGCTGTAAGTTATACGCTGTTCGTTATACGTTATACGTTATACGTTATACGTTATACGGTACACGTTGTACGTTGAACGTTATACGTTATACGTTGTACGTTATACGTTGTACGTTATACGTTATACGTTATACGTTATACGATATACGTTATACGTTATACGTTATACGTTATACGTTATACGTTATACGTTATACGTTAGACGCTGTACGTTATACGCTGTACGTTATACGTTGTACGTTATACGTTGTACGTTATACGCTGTACGTTATCCGTTGTATGTTATACGTTATACGTTATACGTTATACGTTATACGTTATACGTTAGACGCTGTACGTTATCCGTTGTACGTTATACGTTATACGTTATACTTCATACGTTATACGTTTTACGTTATACGCTGTACGTTATACGCTGTAAGTTATACGCTGTTCGTTATACGTTATACGTTATACGTTATACGTTATACGGTACACGTTGTACGTTGAACGTTATACGTTATACGTTGTACGTTATACGTTATACGTTGTACGTTATACGTTATACGTTGTACGTTATACGTTATACGTTATACGCTGTACGTTATACGCTGTACGTTATACGTTATACGCTGTACGTTATACGTTGTACGTTATACGTTGTACGTTATACGCTGTACGTTATCCGTTGTATGTTATACGTTATACGTTATACGTTATACGTTATACGTTATACGCTGTACGTTATCCGTTGTACGTTATACGTTATACGTTATACTTCATACGTTATACGTTTTACGTTATACGCTGTACGTTATACGCTGTAAGTTATACGCTGTTCGTTATACGTTATACGTTATACGTTATACGTTATACGGTACACGTTGTACGTTGAACGTTATACGTTATACGTTGTACGTTATACGTTATACGTTGTACGTTATACGTTATACGTTGTACGTTATACGTTATACGTTATACGCTGTACGTTATACGCTGTACGTTATACGTTATACGCTGTACGTTATACGTTGTACGTTATACGTTGTACGTTATACGCTGTACGTTATCCGTTGTATGTTATACGTTATACGTTATACGTTATACGTTATACGTTATACGCTGTACGTTATCCGTTGTACGTTATACGTTATACGTTATACTTCATACGTTATACGTTTTACGTTATACGCTGTACGTTATACGCTGTAAGTTATACGCTGTTCGTTATACGTTATACGTTATACGTTATACGTTATACGGTACACGTTGTACGTTGAACGTTATACGTTATACGTTGTACGTTATACGTTATACGTTGTACGTTATACGTTATACGTTGTACGTTATACGTTATACGTTATACGCTGTACGTTATACGCTGTACGTTATACGTTATACGTTATACGTTATACGCTGTACGTTATACGCTGTACGTTATACGCTGTACGTTATACGTTATACGTTGTACGTTACACGGTGTACGTTGTACGTTGTATGTTATACGTTATACGTTATACGTTATACGTTATACGTTATACGTTAGACGCTGTACGTTATCCGTTGTACGTTATACGTTATACGTTATACTTCATACGTTATACGTTTTACGTTATACGCTGTACGTTATACGCTGTAAGTTATACGCTGTTCGTTATACGTTATACGTTATACGTTATACGTTATACGGTACACGTTGTACGTTGAACGTTATACGTTATACGTTGTACGTTATACGTTATACGTTGTACGTTATACGTTATACGTTGTACGTTATACGTTATACGTTATACGCTGTACGTTATACGCTGTACGTTATACGTTATACGCTGTACGTTATACGATGTACGTTATACGCTGTACGTTATACGTTGTACGTTATACGTTGTACGTTATACGCTGTACGTTATCCGTTGTATGTTATACGTTATACGTTATACGTTATACGTTATACGTTATACGTTATACGTTATACGTTATACGTTATACGTTATACGTTATACGTTATACGTTATACGTTATACGTTATACGTTATACGTTATACGTTATACGTTATACGTTGTACGTTATACGTTTTACGCTGTACGTTATACGCTGTACGTTATACGTTGTACGTTATACGTTGTACGTTATACGCTGTACGTTATCCGTTGTATGTTATACGTTTTACGTTATACGCTGTACGTTATACGCTGTAAGTTATACGCTGTTCGTTATACGTTATACGTTATACGTTATACGTTATACGGTACACGTTGTACGTTGAACGTTATACGTTATACGTTGTACGTTATACGTTGTACGTTATACGTTATACGTTATACGTTATACGATATACGTTATACGTTATACGTTATACGTTATACGTTATACGTTATACGTTATACGTTATACGCTGTACGTTATACGCTGTACGTTATACGCTGTACGTTATACGTTGTACGTTATACGTTGTACGTTATACGCTGTACGTTATCCGTTGTATGTTATACGTTATACGTTATACGTTATACGTTATACGTTATACGTTATACGCTGTACGTTATCCGTTGTACGTTATACGTTATACGTTATACTTCATACGTTATACGTTCTACGTTATACGCTGTACGTTATACGCTGTAAGTTATACGCTGTTCGTTATACGTTATACGTTATACGTTATACGTTATACGGTACACGTTGTACGTTGAACGTTATACGTTATACGTTGTACGTTATACGTTATACGTTGTACGTTATACGTTATACGTTGTACGTTATACGTTATACGTTATACGCTGTACGTTATACGCTGTACGTTATACGTTATACGTTATACGTTATACGCTGTACGTTATACGCTGTACGTTATACGCTGTACGTTATACGTTATACGTTATACGTTACACGGTGTACGTTGTACGTTGTACGTTATACGTTGTACGTTATACGTTATACGTTATACGTTGTACGTTATACGTTGTACGTTATACGTTTTACGCTGTACGTTATACGTTATACGTTATAAGTTGTACGTTATACGTTATAAGTTATACGTTATACGTTATACGTTATACGTTATACGTTATACGTTATACGTTATACGTTATACGTTATACGTTATACGTTATACGTTATACGCTGTACGTTATACGCTGTACGTTATAAGCTGTACGTTATACGTTATACGTTACACGTTGTACGTTGTACGTTGTACGTTATACGTTGAACGTTATACGTTGTACGTTATACGTTATACGTTATAAGTTATACGTTATACGTTATACGTTATACGTTATACGTTATACGTTATACGTTATACGTTATACGTTATACGTTATACGTTATACGTTATACGTTATACGTTATACGTCATACGTTATACGTTATACGTTATACGTTATACGTTATACGTTATACGTTATACGTTATACGTTATACGTTATACGTTATACGTTATACGTTATACGTTATACGTTATACGTTATACGTTATACGTTATACGTTATACGTTATACGTTATACGTTATACGTTATACGTTATACGTTATACGTTATACGTTATACGTTATACGTTATACGTTATACGTTATACGTTATACGTTATACGTTATACGTTATACGTTATACGTTATACGTTATACGTTATACGTTATACGTTATACGTTATACGTTATACGTTATACGTTATACGTTATACGTTATACGTTATACGTTATACGTTATACGTTATACGTTATACGTTATACGTTATACGTTATACGTTATACGTTATACGTTATACGTTATACGTTATACGTTATACGTTATACGTTATACGTTATACGTTATACGTTATACGTTATACGTTATACGTTATACGTTATACGTTATACGTTATACGTTATACGTTATACGTTATACGTTATACGTTATACGTTATACGTTATACGTTATACGTTATACGTTATACGTTATACGTTATACGTTATACTTCATACGTTATACGTTTCACGTTATACGCTGTACGTTATACGCTGTAACTTATACGCTGTTCGTTATACGTTATACGTTATACGATATACGTTACACGTTATACGCTGTACGTTATACGCTGTACGTTATACGTTATACGTTACACGTTGTACGTTGTACGTTATCCGTTGTATGTTATACGTTATACGTTATACGTTATACGTTATACGTTATACGCTGTACGTTATCCGTATACGTTATACGTTATACGTTATACGTTATACTTCATACGTTATACGTTTTACGTTATACGCTGTACGTTATACGCTGTAAGTTATACGCTGTTCGTTATACGTTATACGTTATACGTTATACGTTATACGGTACACGTTGTACGTTGAACGTTATACGTTATACGTTGTACGTTATACGTTGTACGTTATACGTTATACGTTATACGTTATACGATATACGTTATACGTTATACGTTATACGTTATACGTTATACGTTATACGCTGTACGTTATACGATGTACGTTATACGCTGTACGTTATACGTTGTACGTTATACGTTGTACGTTATACGCTGTACGTTATCCGTTGTATATTATACGTTATACGTTATACGTTATACGTTATACGTTATACGTTATACGTTATACGTTATACGTTATACGTTATACGTTATACGTTATACGTTATACGTTATACGTTATACGTTATACGTTATACGTTATACGTTATACGTTATACGTTATACGTTATACGTTATACGTTATACGTTATACGTTATACGTTATACGTTATACGTTATACGTTATACGTTATACGTTATACGTTATACGTTATACGTTATACGTTATACGTTATACGTTATACGTTATACGTTATACGTTATACGTTATACGTTATACGTTATACGTTATACGTTATACGTTATACGTTATACGTTATACTTCATACGTTATACGTTTCACGTTATACGCTGTACGTTATACGCTGTAAGTTATACGCTGTTCGTTATACGTTATACGTTATACGATATACGTTACACGTTATACGCTGTACGTTATACGCTGTACGTTATACGTTATACGTTACACGTTGTACGTTGTACGTTATCCGTTGTATGTTATACGTTATACGTTATACGTTATACGTTATACGTTATACGCTGTACGTTATCCGTTTACGTTATACGTTATACGTTATACGTTATACTTCATACGTTATACGTTTCACGTTATACGCTGTACGTTATACGCTGTAAGTTATACGCTGTTCGTTATACGTTATACGTTATACGTTATACGTTATACGGTACACGTTGTACGTTGAACGTTATACGTTATACGTTGTACGTTATACGTTGTACGTTATACGTTATACGTTATACGTTATACGATATACGATATACGTTATACGTTATACGTTATACGTTATACGTTATACGTTATACGTTATACGCTGTACGTTATACGCTGTACGTTATACGTTGTACGTTATACGTTGTACGTTATACGCTGTACGTTATCCGTTGTATGTTATACGTTATACGTTATACGTTATACGTTATACGTTATACGTTAGACGCTGTACGTTATCCGCTGTACGTTATACGTTATACGTTATACTTCATACGTTATACGTTTTACGTTATACGCTGTACGTTATACGCTGTAAGTTATACGCTGTTCGTTATACGTTATACGTTATACGTTATACGTTATACGTTATACGGTACACGTTGTACGTTGAACGTTATACGTTATACGTTGTACGTTATACGTTATACGTTGTACGTTATACGTTATACGTTGTACGTTATACGTTATACGTTATACGCTGTACTTTATACGCTGTACGTTATACGTTATACGTTATACGTTATACGCTGTACGTTATACGCTGTACGTTATACGCTGTACGTTATACGTTATACGTTATACGTTACACGGTGTACGTTGTACGTTGTACGTTATACGTTGTACGTTATACGTTATACGTTATACGTTGTACGTTATACGTTGTACGTTATACGTTATACTTCATACGTTATACGTTTTACGTTATACGCTGTACGTTATACGCTGTAAGTTATACGCTGTTCGTTATACGTTATACGTTATACGTTATACGTTATACGTTATACGGTACACGTTGTACGTTGAACGTTATACGTTATACGTTGTACGTTATACGTTATACGTTGTACGTTATACGTTATACGTTGTACGTTATACGTTATACGTTATACGCTGTACTTTATACGCTGTACGTTATACGTTATACGTTATACGTTATACGCTGTACGTTATACGCTGTACGTTATAAGCTGTACGTTATACGTTATACGTTACACGTTGTACGTTGTACGTTGTACGTTATACGTTGAACGTTATACGTTGTACGTTATACGTTATACGTTATAAGTTATACGTTATACGTTATACGTTATACGTTATACGTTATACGTTATACGTTATACGTTATACGTTATACGTTATACGTTATACGTTATACGTTATACGTTATACGTCATACGTTATACGTTATACGTTATACGTTATACGTTATACGTTATACGTTATACGTTATACGTTATACGTTATACGTTATACGTTATACGTTATACGTTATACGTTATACGTTATACGTTATACGTTATACGTTATACGTTATACGTTATACGTTATACGTTATACGTTATACGTTATACGTTATACGTTATACGTTATACGTTATACGTTATACGTTATACGTTATACGTTATACGTTATACGTTATACGTTATACGTTATACGTTATACGTTATACGTTATACGTTATACGTTATACGTTATACGTTATACGTTATACGTTATACGTTATACGTTATACGTTATACGTTATACGTTATACGTTATACGTTATACGTTATACGTTATACGTTATACGTTATACGTTATACGTTATACGTTATACGTTATACGTTATACGTTATACGTTATACGTTATACGTTATACGTTATACGTTATACGTTATACGTTATACGTTATACGTTATACGTTATACGTTATACGTTATACGTTATACGTTATACGTTATACGTTATACGTTATACGTTATACGTTATACGTTATACGTTATACGTTATACTTCATACGTTATACGTTTTACGTTATACGCTGTACGTTATACGCTGTAACTTATACGCTGTTCGTTATACGTTATACGTTATACGATATACGTTACACGTTATACGCTGTACGTTATACGCTGTACGTTATACGTTATACGTTACACGTTGTACGTTGTACGTTATCCGTTGTATGTTATACGTTATACGTTATACGTTATACGTTATACGTTATACGCTGTACGTTATCCGTTTACGTTATACGTTATACGTTATACGTTATACTTCATACGTTATACGTTTTACGTTATACGCTGTACGTTATACGCTGTAAGTTATACGCTGTTCGTTATACGTTATACGTTATACGTTATACGTTATACGGTACACGTTGTACGTTGAACGTTATACGTTATACGTTGTACGTTATACGTTGTACGTTATACGTTATACGTTATACGTTATACGATATACGTTATACGTTATACGTTATACGTTATACGTTATACGTTATACGCTGTACGTTATACGATGTACGTTATACGCTGTACGTTATACGTTGTACGTTATACGTTGTACGTTATACGCTGTACGTTATCCGTTGTATATTATACGTTATACGTTATACGTTATACGTTATACGTTATACGTTATACGTTCTACGTTATACGTTATACGTTATACGTTATACGTTATACGTTATACGTTATACGTTATACGTTATACGTTATACGTTATACGTTATACGTTATACGTTATACGTTATACGTTATACGTTATACGTTATACGTTATACGTTATACGTTATACGTTATACGTTATACGTTATACGTTATACGTTATACGTTATACGTTATACGTTATACGTTATACGTTATACGTTATACGTTATACGTTATACGTTATACGTTATACGTTATACGTTATACGTTATACGTTATACGTTATACTTCATACGTTATACGTTTTACGTTATACGCTGTACGTTATACGCTGTAAGTTATACGCTGTTCGTTATACGTTATACGTTATACGATATACGTTACACGTTATACGCTGTACGTTATACGCTGTACGTTATACGTTATACGTTACACGTTGTACGTTGTACGTTATCCGTTGTATGTTATACGTTATACGTTATACGTTATACGTTATACGTTATACGCTGTACGTTATCCGTTTACGTTATACGTTATACGTTATACGTTATACTTCATACGTTATACGTTTTACGTTATACGCTGTACGTTATACGCTGTAAGTTATACGCTGTTCGTTATACGTTATACGTTATACGTTATACGTTATACGGTACACGTTGTACGTTGAACGTTATACGTTATACGTTGTACGTTATACGTTGTACGTTATACGTTATACGTTATACGTTATACGATATACGTTATACGTTATACGTTATACGTTATACGTTATACGTTATACGTTATACGTTAGACGCTGTACGTTATACGCTGTACGTTATACGTTGTACGTTATACGTTGTACGTTATACGCTGTACGTTATCCGTTGTATGTTATACGTTATACGTTATACGTTATACGTTATACGTTATACGTTAGACGCTGTACGTTATCCGCTGTACGTTATACGTTATACGTTATACTTCATACGTTATACGTTTTACGTTATACGCTGTACGTTATACGCTGTAAGTTATACGCTGTTCGTTATACGTTATACGTTATACGTTATACGTTATACGTTATACGGTACACGTTGTACGTTGAACGTTATACGTTATACGTTGTACGTTATACGTTATACGTTGTACGTTATACGTTATACGTTGTACGTTATACGTTATACGTTATACGCTGTACGTTATACGCTGTACGTTATACGTTATACGTTATACGTTATACGCTGTACGTTATACGCTGTACGTTATACGCTGTACGTTATACGTTATACGTTATACGTTACACGGTGTACGTTGTACGTTGTACGTTATACGTTGTACGTTATACGTTATACGTTATACGTTGTACGTTATACGTTGTACGTTATACGTTTTACGCTGTACGTTATACGTTATACGTTATAAGTTGTACGTTATACGTTATAAGTTATACGTTATACGTTATACGTTATACGTTATACGTTATACGTTATACGTTATACGTTATACGTTATACGCTGTACGTTATACGCTGTACGTTATAAGCTGTACGTTATACGTTATACGTTATACGTTACACGTTGTACGTTGTACGTTGTACGTTATACGTTGAACGTTATACGTTGTACGTTATACGTTATACGTTATAAGTTATACGTTATACGTTATACGTTATACGTTATACGTTATACGTTGTACGTTATACGTTATACGTTATACGTTATACGTTATACGTTATACGTTATACGTTATACGTTATACGTTATACGTTATACGTTATACGTTATACGTTATACGTTATACGTTATACGTTATACGTTATACGTTATACGTTATACGTTATACGTTATACGTTATACGTTATACGTTATACGTTATACGTTATACGTTATACGTTATACGTTATACGTTATACGTTATACGTTATACGTTATACGTTATACGTTATACGTTATACGTTATACGTTATACGTTATACGTTATACGTTATACGTTATACGTTATACGTTATACGTTATACGTTATACGTTATACGTTATACGTTATACGTTATACGTTATACGTTATACGTTATACGTTATACGTTATACGTTATACGTTATACGTTATACGTTATACGTTATACGTTATACGTTATACGTTATACGTTATACGTTATACGTTATACGTTATACGTTATACGTTATACGTTATACGTTATACGTTATACGTTATACGTTATACGTTATACGTTATACGTTATACGTTATACGTTATACGTTATACGTTATACGTTATACGTTATACGTTATACGTTATACGTTATACGTTATACGTTATACGTTATACGTTATACGTTATACGTTATACGTTATACGTTATACGTTATACGTTATACGTTATACGTTATACGTTATACGTTATACGTTATACGTTATACGTTATACGTTATACGTTATACGTTATACGTTATACGTTATACGTTATACGTTATACGTTATACGTTATACGTTATACGTTATACGTTATACGTTATACGTTATACGTTATACGTTATACGTTATACGTTATACGTTATACGTTATACGTTATACGTTATACGTTATACGTTATACGTTATACGTTATACGTTATACGTTATACGTTATACGCTGTACGTTATACGATGTACGTTATACGCTGTACGTTATACGTTGTACGTTATACGTTGTACGTTATACGCTGTACGTTATCCGTTGTATGTTATACGTTATACGTTATACGTTATACGTTATACGTTATACGTTATACGCTGTACGTTATCCGTTGTACGTTATACGTTGTACGTTATACGTTATACGTTATACGTTATACGTTATACGTTATACGTTATACGTTATACGTTATACGTTATACGTTGTACGTTATACGTTTTACGCTGTACGTTATACGCTGTACGTTATACGTTGTACGTTATACGTTGTACGTTATACGCTGTACGTTATCCGTTGTATGTTATACGTTTTACGTTATACGCTGTACGTTATACGCTGTAAGTTATACGCTGTTCGTTATACGTTATACGTTATACGTTATACGTTATACGGTACACGTTGTACGTTGAACGTTATACGTTATACGTTGTACGTTATACGTTGTACGTTATACGTTATACGTTATACGTTATACGATATACGTTATACGTTATACGTTATACGTTATACGTTATACGTTATACGTTATACGTTATACGCTGTACGTTATACGCTGTACGTTATACGTTATACGTTACACGTTGTACGTTGTACGTTATACGTATGTACGTTGTACGTTATACGTTGAACGTTATACGTTGTACGTTATACGTTGTACGTTATACGTTGTACGTTATACGTTATACGCTGTACGTTATACGTTATACGTTATACGTTATACGTTGTACGTTATACGTTATACGTTATACGTTATACGTTATACGTTACACGTTGTACGTTGTACGTTGTACGTTGTACGTTATACGTTGAACGTTATACGTTGTACGTCATACGTTGTACGTTATACGTTGTACGTTATACTTTATACGCTGTACGTTATACGTTATACGTTATACCTTATACGTTATACGTTGTACGTTATACGTTATACGTTATACGCTGTATGTTATACGTTATACGTTATACGGTACACGTTGTACGTTGAACGTTATAAGTTATACGTTATACGTTATACGTTATACGTTATACGCTGTACGTTATACGCTGTACGTTATACGCTGTACGTTATACGTTATACGTTATTCGTTACACGTTGTACGTTACACGTTGTACGTTGTACGTTGTACGTTATACGTTGAACGTTATACGTTGTACGTCATACGTTGTACGTTATACGTTGTACGTTATACTTTCTACGCTGTACGTTATACGTTATACGTTATACCTTATACGTTATACGTTGTACGTTATACGTTATACGTTATACGCTGTACGTTATCCGTTGTACGTTATACGTTATACGTTATACGTTATACGCTGTACGTTATACGCTGTACGTTATAAGCTGTACGTTATACGTTATACGTTACACGTTGTACGTTATACGCTGTACGTTACACGCGGTACGTTATACGTTGTACGTTATACGATATACGTTATACGTTATACGTTATACGTTATACGTTATACGTTATACGTTATACGTTATACGTTATACGCTGTACGTTATACGTTATACGTTATACGTTATACGTTATACGTTATACGTTATACGTTATACGTTATACGTTATACGTTATACGTTATACGTTATACGTTATACGTTATACGTTATACGTTATACGTTATACGTTATACGTTATACGTTATACGTTATACGTTATACGTTATACGTTATACGTTATACGTTATACGTTATACGTTATACGTTATACGTTATACGTTATACGTTATACGTTATACGTTATACGTTATACGTTATACGTTATACGTTATACGTTATACGTTATACGTTATACGTTATACGTTATACGTTATACGTTATACGTTATACGGTATACGCTATACGTTATACGTTATACGTTATACGTTATACGTTATACGTTATACGTTATACGTTATACGTTATACGTTATACGTTATACGTTATACGTTATACGTTATACGTTATACGTTATACGTTATACGTTATACGTTATACGTTATACGTTATACGTTATACGTTATACGTTATACGTTATACGTTATACGTTATACGTTATACGTTATACGTTATACGTTATACGTTATACGTTATACGTTATACGTTATACGTTATACGTTATACGTTATACGTTATACGTTATACGTTATACGTTATACGTTATACGTTATACGTTATACGTTATACGTTATACGTTATACGTTATACGTTATACGTTGTTCCGTCCCGTCGGAACAGAAAACGTGAAATTCTTTCGGACATATTTATGGTACGTTCGTGACTAAGAATCTTCCTCTAAGATTAAGTCAAGTAGGGTCATTCGACGACCATTCGAAAACATCGCCAGATGTTTGGTTTTTCTTAAAGGACAATGTACCATAAATTGGTCCCTTCGAACGACTAGCCGCGTCCGTCCACGGTAGAGTCACATTACATTGTTGCACCTCCTTCCCAAGGCTCCTTCAGAGCTACGAGAAGGAGGTCTAAACATTCTTGAGGTTGCTGATTGGTTCGTACAACTTTCGGCAGAACCAATCAGTACATGTTTTTCTTCATCGCGTTCGGACAAGAAGTCGAACTCCGACAGTTCCTTCTTAGCTTTCGGACAAGCGTCATTTGAATCCGCGAATATACAAGTACAACGCACCGGCCGTTGTACTTGTCTATCATTAAGTATACTTCCAAAGACTTCCAGTGCATCAGTTAATTGTCCAGCGATCAGGACACGTGTCAAACCGGGATCGCATCAGTCAAGATCCCTCGCGAGCGAAATAACATCTTTCATTAGATCCGCGAGCGTCAGTTTATTATATCGAATCAATCCGGATTAGGATTATTCACATTTGCGCGCGTATAAGGCAGGACCTGCTAGATCAGCCTTACTGATGAGTCCACTAGCAGGTCCGGGACGAAACGCTTCTTTTAACGTAATTCATTGTCACGCGAATCAATTATTGTCTTTGCGTCTTTCACATTATCCAAATTTCTTGAACTACTGGCCCAAGATTAATTTGGCGGGTCCAGATCCGGAACAGTCGCGAAACCCACGCACGCGACAAAACATAATGGTCCTTCGAGCCGGATCCAGTGATCTAGGGAGTGCAGTTCGTGCATAAGACAATCGTGTACAAGACAATTGTGTACAAAACAATCGTGTCCAAGGATATTTATACAGTGGCCTGCAGCATCCAGCAGTCCACCCAACAACGTTAAGGGAAGCAACTAGCCTTAGCCGCGCTAAGATCCATCATCGCCGTGAAGGCATTCGAAGCAGCAGTCAAACGCAGGACTCATTCGAAGGCAACAGCCAATCAAAATCATTCACATTCGAACCACATCAGTACAAGGTAGACACGTTATTGAATTTACCAATCAGGACCGTCGAATTGACAACTTATCACAGTCTTATTCATTACGAGAAACACAATAGCTAACGCGAACAAAACGAATACGCATTCGCACATTTATACACTAATTACGTGTTTCAAGTCGCAAATAACGATCGTCGCGAATAACCGCTAAGAGTTTCATAATTCTACGACGCGACAAAAACGAATCAAACTTCGCGAACGCATCGAACGTTGGAGGAAAGAATTCGAATTCGAACGATTTCGATTCGTACCAATCCTCAACGACAGTCAAACCCGAATTCGAACGTTACGAAGAATTCGACAAGAACGAACGATACCAAACGCGAAAACCGCGACCGTTTCATACAACGACGTAATCGCGGACACGGCTCAATTGTTGCAACATTAGGTTGAACTTCAAAGAACAAATGCGAGAATCACGAACGACTCGTTCACGCTGTCCACGTACACCCACAACATCATAAAGTCTATTGCCAGAAAGACGCATTCTATGCTTACGACATACACACACTAGACTTTCGACGTCCACATCACAATCATGTATTTACGAGTGTCAGTTTTCCGAAAGGCCGAATACGCGATCGAGGATAGACTACGACAACCATCGCGCTCTTGTCTCACGTCACAACGCGCTATCAGTAAATGCATCCGCCATGCCGGATACTTCATTGGATTCGATGAACAATCCAACTCACTACACGCGATCGCATATCCGATCATTACGATTCCTCAGCCGATCATCGAGATACACCGCGAATGATTTTCTCACGAGCATCGCGATCAATCAATTAATCCAGAAACGCGACGCACGAACCTAGAGACCGACCGCGAGCCGTCGTCGGTCACGAGCACCAAGACGTTTTTTACAAAATCACAATATTCTCGAAACGAATTCATCGTTATCACCTTCGCAAGGGTACGCAAAAACGGGAACAACCGTTAACAAACACGCGTATGTCTAACGCTTCGGATTTCTTGAAATATCGTCGCAACGCATCACATCGGAGTAAATCGTCTACAACGGTGACGAACGCGAAATATCCGAAACACGCGCTCGTACAAACCGAATAATACTATCGAAACGGAAGTCATCGTCACTACTATCGTACAGACTCGCAAACGTAAACTAAAACCGATTAATTCGCGATGATCAAATCGCGACCAACCCTGACATTCTTCCGGTACAGCAAAGTAGAACGTTACCGAATATTCAAATCAACCGGTTTCCATCATTCGAACGGAAAGTCAAACACGAGTTACAATCGAAGCAACGGTACCGATCTAACAACAGTATGTCTCACGCCGCAGCACATAAAACAGTTAGAAACTATCCAATCGCCGGGTTTCTACCTACAGCATCACGTCATCATAAACTGTCACCCTTCCGACAAGTGTCTTATTGATTCCGATAGCTCCGCGAAATCACAGACCGAATACTATAAACATTCAGGAGAATCCGACTCAGTTCAGCTCAAACTTTCGCGGATTAAACATCAATTTAATTCCCAAGTAGTCAATCTGCTACGTTGGATCAGTCCAGTTCTTATTTCAGTGCCACGCTTCTTGATTCGATCCAAGGTCAAGCAAAGCACATTACGACTTCCTGTGCACATCCAGGACGAGTCAGCACGGATCGTGAATCCGTGCGCCCCAAAGGAAACATCCTTTTTCTCAGGCATAACAAGCACTCGGAACGAGTTCGTTCAGTTTAAGCTTTCGAACACGCGACATTGAACATCACTTCGCAGCACTCGATCTAGCGGCTCAGTTCAGTGTTTCGGTTAAAATGCCACCCCGCTTATATGCACCACATGCAAGCGGAGCAAATCACGACTTCTTGAGCTGCAGTCAAGACAAGTCAATACGGATCGTCATCACAGATCCACACGCATCAAGGCAATCGTCTCACAAGCCTCTCTAATCATTACATTACACGGACAACCAAAATTTACTGATCAACTCTACTGTTCTGAGTTGGTCAAACATACAATCCTCGACGTGAAACCTTTCGTCGCGAACCACATAGCCGACTTACAACGGAAACTGACATTCAATCAAATCAAAATTCAATTACTATTTCTGGCATCCACATTCAATCTCGGCGATACATTCAATCGGCAGACAATTCGCGTCAAATCTACGCGTCAAGTCTGCGCGTCAAATCGCATCAAATCTACGCGTCAAATCTACGCGTCAAATCTACACGTCAAATCTACACGTCAAATCTACGCGTCAATCGCGTCAAATCACGTCAAATCGCGTCAGGTCGCGTCAAGTCGCGTCAAGTCGCGCCAATCGCGTCAAACTACGCGTCAAATCTTCACATCGACTCACATGTCGAATCATTCGACCACGCATCAGATTACAGGGACGATCAACCTTATGATCTTACCTGCGGCACCCGTCTACAAGGGTCGGCCATTCATGAACCACCGCGCGATTTATTGCGGTCCGTTTTTCCAGAACAAACAACGCTTCAGAAATCGGGCCCAAAATTAGACTCACGCGTCGGTGTGTACCTGTTTTCACAAACAAGGCCGTTCACCTAAACGTATTCAGCAACCGGATAACCGAGATCTTTATCGCTGTTTTTCACGCGATTCTTTCATATAACTTCGGCACAGTCATTCGAATACCGGTACTACCTGCGACCATACGAGACACCCTTTCTCATACGAGAAGTATGCATATCTCAATCGAACTTTGAGAAATCCTTACCTTGTCCTCCCAGCAGGACAAGTTACGTCACAAACCGGATCACATCAGTCGAGATCCCTCGCGTACGGGATCGCACCAGTCAAGATCCCTCGCGTACACTACTAGATCACATAAACAAATCTATTATTGATCGATCGGATCGATCAACGAGGGGGAGCATGTTCCGTCCCGTCGGAACAGAAAACGTGAAATTCTTTCGGACATATTTATGGTACGTTCGTGACTAAGAATCTTCCTCTAAGATTAAGTCAAGTAGGGTCATTCGACGACCATTCGAAAACATCGCCAGATGTTTGGTTTTTCTTAAAGGACAATGTACCATAAATTGGTCCCTTCGAACGACTAGCCGCGTCCGTCCACGGTAGAGTCACATTACATTGTTGCACCTCCTTCCCAAGGCTCCTTCAGAGCTACGAGAAGGAGGTCTAAACATTCTTGAGGTTGCTGATTGGTTCGTACAACTTTCGGCAGAACCAATCAGTACATGTTTTTCTTCATCGCGTTCGGACAAGAAGTCGAACTCCGACAGTTCCTTCTTAGCTTTCGGACAAGCGTCATTTGAATCCGCGAATATACAAGTACAACGCACCGGCCGTTGTACTTGTATATCATTAAGTATACTT
The DNA here is from genome assembly GCA_916610235.2 of Lasioglossum morio. Lineage (NCBI taxonomy): Eukaryota > Metazoa > Arthropoda > Insecta > Hymenoptera > Halictidae > Lasioglossum > Lasioglossum morio. The sequence continues at coordinate 747,866 of CAKAJA020000262.1, forward strand.
CCAAAGACTTCCAGTGCATCAGTTAATTGTCCAGCGATCAGGACACGTGTCAAACCGGGATCGCATCAGTCAAGATCCCTCGCGAGCGAAATAACATCTTTCATTAGATCCGCGAGCGTCAGTTTATTATATCGAATCAATCCGGATTAGGATTATTCACATTTGCGCGCGTATAAGGCAGGACCTGCTAGATCAGCCTTACTGATGAGTCCACTAGCAGGTCCGGGACGAAACGCTTCTTTTAACGTAATTCATTGTCACGCGAATCAATTATTGTCTTTGCGTCTTTCACATTATCCAAATTTCTTGAACTACTGGCCCAAGATTAATTTGGCGGGTCCAGATCCGGAACAGTCGCGAAACCCACGCACGCGACAAAACATACGTTATACGTTATACGTTATACGTTATACGTTATACGTTATACGTTATACGTTATACGTTATACGTTATACGTTATACGTTATACGTTATACGTTATACGTTATACGTTATACGTTATACGTTATACGTTATACGTTATACGTTATACGTTATACGTTATACGTTATACGTTATACGTTATACGTTATACGTTATACGTTATACGTTATACGTTATACGTTATACGTTATACGTTATACGTTATACGTTATACGTTATACGTTATACGTTATACGTTATACGTTATACGTTATACGTTATACGTTATACGTTATACGTTATACGTTATACGTTATACGTTATACGTTATACGTTATACGTTATACGTTATACGTTATACGTTATACGTTATACGTTATACGTTATACGTTATACGTTATACGTTATACGTTATACGTTATACGTTATACGTTATACGTTATACGTTATACGTTATACGTTATACGTTATACGTTATACGTTATACGTTATACGTTATACGTTATACGTTATACGCTGTATGTTATACGCTGTACGTTATACGTTATACGTAACACGTTGTTCTTTTGTACGTTATACGTATGTACGTTGTACGTTATACGTTATACGTTGTACGTTATACGTTGTACGTTATACGTTCTACGTTATACGTTATACGCTGTACGTTATACGTTATACGTTATACGTTATACGTTGTACGTTATACGTTATACGTTATACGTTATACGTTATACGTTATACGTTACACGTTGTACGTTGTACGTTGTACGTTGTACGTTATACGTTGAACGTTATACGTTGTACGTCATACGTTGTACGTTATACGTTGTACGTTATACTTTATACGCTGTACGTTATACGTTATACGTTATACCTTATACGTTATACGTTGTACGTTATACGTTATACGTTATACGCTGTATGTTATACGTTATACGTTATACGGTACACGTTGTACGTTGAACGTTATACGTTATACGTTATACGTTATACGTTATACGTTATACGCTGTACGTTATACGCTGTACGTTATACGCTGTACGTTATACGTTATACGTTATACGTTACACGTTGTACGTTACACGTTGTACGTTGTACGTTGTACGTTGTACGTTATACTTTCTACGCTGTACGTTATACGTTATACGTTATACCTTATACGTTATACGTTGTACGTTATACGTTATACGTTATACGCTGTACGTTATCCGTTGTACGTTATACGTTATACGTTATACGGTATACGCTGTACGTTATACGCTGTACGTTATAAGCTGTACGTTATACGTTATACGTTATACGTTACACGTTGTACGTTATACGCTGTACGTTACACGCGGTACGTTATACGCTGTACGTTATACGATATACGTTATACGTTATACGTTATACGTTATACGTTATACGTTATACGTTATACGTTATACGTTATACGTTATACGTTATACGTTATACGTTATACGTTATACGTTATACGTTATACGTTATACGTTATACGTTATACGTTATACGTTATACGTTATACGTTATACGTTATACGTTATACGTTATACGTTATACGTTATACGTTATACGTTATACGTTATACGTTATACGTTATACGTTATACGTTATACGTTATACGTTATACGTTATACGTTATACGTTATACGTTATACGTTATACGTTATACGTTGTACGTTATACGCTGTACGTTATCCGTTGTATGTTATACGTTTTACGTTATACGCTGTACGTTATACGTTGTACGTTATACGTTATACGTTATACGTTATACGTTATACGTTATACGTTATACGCTGTTCGTTATACGTTATACGTTATACGTTATACGTTATACGTTATACGTTATACGTTATACGTTATACGTTATACGTTATACGTTATACGTTATACGTTATACGTTATACGTTATACGTTACACGTTATACGTTATACGCTGTTCGTTATACGTTATACGTTATACATTATACGTTATACGTTATACGGTACACGTTGTACGTTGAACGTTATACGTTATACGGTGTACGTTATACGTTGTACGTTATACGTTATATGTTATACGTTATACGATATACGTTATACGTTATACGTTATACGTTATACATTATACGTTATACGTTATACGCTGTACGTTATACGCTGTACGTTATACGCTGTACGTTATACGTTGTACGTTATACGTTGTACGTTATACGCTGTACGTTATCCGTTGTATGTTATACGTTATACGTTATACGTTATACGTTATACGTTATACGTTATACGCTGTACGTTATCCGTTGTACGTTATACGTTATACGTTATACTTCATACGTTATACGTTTTACGTTATACGCTGTACGTTATACGCTGTAAGTTATACGCTGTTCGTTATACGTTATACGTTATACGTTATACGTTATACGGTACACGTTGTACGTTGAACGTTATACGTTATACGTTGTACGTTATACATTATACGTTGTACGTTATACGTTATACGTTGTACGTTATACGTTATACGTTATACGCTGTACGTTATACGCTGTACGTTATACGTTATACGTTATACGTTATACGCTGTACGTAATACGCTGTACGTTATACGCTGTACGTTATACGTTATACGTTGCACGTTACACGGTGTACGTTGTACGTTGTACGTTATACGTTGTACGTTATACGCTGTACGTTATCCGTTGTATGTTATACGTTATACGTTATACGTTATACGTTATACGTTATACGCTGTACGTTATCCGTTGTACGTTATACGTTATACGTTATACTTCAAAAGTTATACGTTTTACGTTATACGCTGTACGTTATACGCTGTAAGTTATACGCTGTTCGTTATACGTTATACGTTATACGTTATACGTTATACGGTACACGTTGTACGTTGAACGTTATACGTTATACGTTGTACGTTATACGTTATACGTTGTACGTTATACGTTATACGTTGTACGTTATACGTTATACGTTATACGCTGTACGTTATACGCTGTACGTTATACGTTATACGTTATACGTTATACGCTGTACGTAATACGCTGTACGTTATACGCTGTACGTTATACGTTATACGTTGTACGTTACACGGTGTACGTTGTACGTTGTACGTTATACGTTGTACGTTATACGTTATACGTTATACGTTGTACGTTATACGTTGTACGTTATACGTTTTACGCTGTACGTTATACGTTATACGTTATAAGTTGTACGTTATACGTTATACGTTATACGTTATACGTTATACGTTATACGTTATACGTTATACGTTATACGTTATACGTTACACGTTATACGTTATACGCTGTACGTTATACGCTGTACGTTATAAGCTGTACGTTATACGTTATACGTTATACGTTACACGTTGTACGTTGTACGTTGTACGTTATACGTTGAACGTTATACGTTGTACGTAATACGTTATACGTTATACGTTGTACGTTATACGTTTTACGCTGTACGTTATACGTTATACGTTATAAGTTGTACGTTATACGTTATACGTTATACGTTATACGTTTATACGTTATACGTTATACGTTATACGTTATACGTTATACGTTGTACGTTATACGTTGAACGTTATACGTTGTACGTTATACGTTATACGTTATACGTTATACGTTATACGTTATACGTTATACGTTATACGTTATACGTTATACGTTATACGTTATACGTTATACGTTATACGTTATACGTTATACGTTATACGTTGTACGTTATACGTTTTACGCTGTACGTTATACGCTGTACGTTATACGTTGTACGTTATACGTTGTACGTTATACGCTGTACGTTATCCGTTGTATGTTATACGTTTTACGTTATACGCTGTACGTTATACGCTGTAAGTTATACGCTGTTCGTTATACGTAATACGTTATACGTTATACGTTATACGGTACACGTTGTACGTTGAACGTTATACGTTATACGTTGTACGTTATACGTTGTACGTTATACGTTATACGTTATACGTTATACGATATACGTTATACGTTATACGTTATACGTTATACGTTATACGTTATACGTTATACGTTATACGTTAGACGCTGTACGTTATACGCTGTACGTTATACGTTGTACGTTATACGTTGTACGTTATACGCTGTACGTTATCCGTTGTATGTTATACGTTATACGTTATACGTTATACGTTATACGTTATACGTTAGACGCTGTACGTTATCCGCTGTACGTTATACGTTATACGTTATACTTCATACGTTATACGTTTTACGTTATACGCTGTACGTTATACGCTGTAAGTTATACGCTGTTCGTTATACGTAATACGTTATACGTTATACGTTATACGGTACACGTTGTACGTTGAACGTTATACGTTATACGTTATACGTTATACGTTGTACGTTATACGTTATACGTTGTACGTTATACGTTATACGTTATACGCTGTACTTTATACGCTGTACGTTATACGTTATACGTTATACGTTATACGCTGTACGTTATACGCTGTACGTTATACGCTGTACGTTATACGTTATACGTTATACGTTACACGGTGTACGTTGTACGTTGTACGTTATACGTTGTACGTTATACGTTATACGTTATACGTTGTACGTTATACGTTGTACATTATACGCTGTACGTTATCCGTTGTATGTTATACGTTATACGTTATACGTTATAAGTTATACGTTATACGTTATACGCTGTACGTTATCCGTTGTACGTTATACGTTGTACGTTATACGTTATACGTTATACGTTATACGTTATACGTTATACGTTATACGTTATACGTTATACGTTATACGTTGTACGTTATACGTTTTACGCTGTACGTTATACGCTGTACGTTATACGTTGTACGTTATACGTTGTACGTTATACGCTGTACGTTATCCGTTGTATGTTATACGTTATACGTTATACTTCATACGTTATACGTTTTACGTTATACGCTGTACGTTATACGCTGTAAGTTATACGCTGTTCGTTATACGTTATACGTTATACGTTATACGTTATACGGTACACGTTGTACGTTGAACGTTATACGTTATACGTTGTACGTTATACGTTATACGTTGTACGTTATACGTTATACGTTGTACGCTGTACGTTATACGCTGTAAGTTATACGCTGTTCGTTATACGTTATACGTTATACGTTATACGTTATACGGTACACGTTGTACGTTGAACGTTATACGTTATACGTTGTACGTTATACGTTATACGTTGTACGTTATACGTTATACGTTGTACGTTATACGTTATACGTTATACGCTGTACGTTATACGCTGTACGTTATACGTTATACGTTATACGTTATACGCTGTACGTAATACGCTGTACGTTATACGCTGTACGTTATACGTTATACGTTGTACGTTACACGGTGTACGTTGTACGTTGTACGTTATACGTTGTACGTTATACGCTGTACGTTATCCGTTGTATGTTATACGTTATACGTTATACGTTATACGTTATACGTTATACGTTATACGCTGTACGTTATCCGTTGTACGTTATACGTTATACGTTATACTTCATACGTTATACGTTTTACGTTATACGCTGTACGTTATACGCTGTACGTTATACGTTATACGTTATACGTTATACGCTGTACGTAATACGCTGTACGTTATACGCTGTACGTTATACGTTATACGTTGTACGTTACACGGTGTACGTTGTACGTTGTACGTTATACGTTGTACGTTATACGCTGTACGTTATCCGTTGTATGTTATACGTTATACGTTATACGTTATACGTTATACGTTATACGTTATACGCTGTACGTTATCCGTTGTACGTTATACGTTATACGTTATACTTCATACGTTATACGTTTTACGTTATACGCTGTACGTTATACGCTGTAAGTTATACGCTGTTCGTTATACGTTATACGTTATACGTTATACGTTATACGGTACACGTTGTACGTTGAACGTTATACGTTGTACGTTGTACGTTATACGTTATACGTTGTACGTTATACGTTATACGTTGTACGTTATACGTTATACGTTATACGCTGTACGTTATACGCTGTACGTTATACGTTATACGTTATACGTTATACGCTGTACGTAATACGCTGTACGTTATACGCTGTACGTTATACGTTATACGTTGTACGTTACACGGTGTACGTTGTACGTTGTACGTTATACGTTGTACGTTATACGTTATACGTTATACGTTATACGTTGTACGTTATACGTTGTACGTTATACGTTTTACGCTGTACGTTATACGTTATACGTTATAAGTTGTACGTTATACGTTATACGTTATACGTTATACGTTATACGTTATACGTTATACGTTATACGTTATACGTTATACGTTATACGTTATACGCTGTACGTTATACGCTGTACGTTATAAGCTGTACGTTATACGTTATACGTTATACGTTACACGTTGTACGTTGTACGTTGTACGTTATACGTTGAACGTTATACGTTGTACGTTATACGTTATACGTTATACGTTGTACGTTATACGTTTTACGCTGTACGTTATACGTTATACGTTATAAGTTGTACGTTATACGTTATACGTTATACGTTATACGTTATACGTTATACGTTATACGTTATACGTTATACGTTATAAGTTATACGCTGTACGTTATACGCTGTACGTTATAAGCTGTTCGTTATACGTTGTACGTTATACGTTACACGTTGTACGTTGTACGTTGTACGTTATACGTTGAACGTTATACGTTGTACGTTATACGTTATACGTTATACGTTATACGTTATACGTTATACGTTATACGTTATACGTTATACGTTATACGTTATACGTTATACGTTATACGTTATACGTTATACGTTATACGTTGTACGTTATACGTTTTACGCTGTACGTTATACGCTGTACGTTATACGTTGTACGTTATACGTTGTACGTTATACGCTGTACGTTATCCGTTGTATGTTATACGTTTTACGTTATACGCTGTACGTTATACGCTGTATGTTATACGCTGTTCGTTATACGTAATACGTTATACGTTATACGTTATACGGTACACGTTGTACGTTGAACGTTATACGTTATACGTTGTACGTTATACGTTGTACGTTATACGTTATACGTTATACGTTATACGTTATACGTTATACGTTATACGTTATACGTTATACGTTATACGTTATACGTTATACGTTATACGTTAGACGCTGTACGTTATACGCTGTACGTTATACGTTGTACGTTATACGTTGTACGTTATACGCTGTACGTTATCCGTTGTATGTTATACGTTATACGTTATACGTTATACGTTATACGTTAGACGCTGTACGTTATCCGCTGTACGTTATACGTTATACGTTATACTTCATACGTTATACGTTTTACGTTATACGCTGTACGTTATACGCTGTAAGTTATACGCTGTTCGTTATACGTTATACGTTATACGTTATACGTTATACGGTACACGTTGTACGTTGAACGTTATACGTTATACGTTGTACGTTATACGTTATACGTTGTACGTTATACGTTATACGTTGTACGTTATACGTTATACGTTACACGTTGTACGTTGTACGTTATACGTATGTACGTTGTACGTTATACGTTGAACGTTATACGATGTACGTTATACGTTGTACGTTATACGTTGTACGTTATACGTTATACGCTGTACGTTATACGTTATACGTTATACGTTATACGTTGTACGTTATACGTTATACGTTATACGTTATACGTTGTACGTTATACGTTATACGTTATACGTTATACGCTGTACGTTATACGCTGTACGTTATACGCTGTACGTTATACGTTATACGTTATACGTTATACGTTATACGTTATACGTTATACGTTATACGTTATACGTTATACGTTATACGTTATACGCTGTACGTTATACGTTGTACGTTATACGTTGTACGTTATACGCTGTACGTTATCCGTTGTATGTTATACGTTATACGTTATACGTTATACGTTATACGTTATACGCTGTACGTTATCCGTTGTACGTTATACGATATACGTTATACGTTATACGTTAAACGTTATACGTTATACGTTATACGCTGTACGTTATACGCTGTAAGTTATACGCTGTTCGTTATACGTTATACGTTATACGTCATAGGTTATACGGTACACGTTGTACGTTGAACGTTATATGTTATACGTTGTACGTTATACGTTATACGTTATACGCTGTACGTTATACGCTGTACGTTATACGCTGTACGTTATACGTTATACGTTATACGTTACACGTTATAAGTTATACGCTGTACGTTATACGCTGTACGTTATACGCTGTACGTTATACGTTATACGTTATACGTTACACGTTGTACGTTGTACGTTGTACGTTATACGTTGTACGTTATACGTTATACGTTATACGTTGTACGTTATACGTTGTACGTTATACGTTTTACGCTGTACGTTATACGTTATACGTTATAAGTTGTACGTTATACGTTTTACGTTATACGCTGTACGTTATACGCTGTACGTTATACGCTGTACGTTATACGCTGTACGTTATACGTTATACGTTATACGTTATACGTTATACGTTATACGCTGTACGTTATACGCTGTACGTTATACGTTATACGTTACACGTTGTACGTTGTACGTTATACGTATGTACGTTGTACGTTATACGTTGAACGTTATACGTTGTACGTTATACGTTGTACGTTATACGTTGTACGTTATACGTTGTACGTTATACGTTATACGCTGTACGTTATACGTTATACGTTATACGTTATACGTTGTACGTTATACGGTATACGCTATACGTTATACGTTATACGTTACGTTATACGTTATACGTTATACGTTATACGTTATACGTTATACGTTATACGTTATACGTTATACGTTATACGTTATACGTTATACGTTATACGTTATACGTTATACGTTATACGTTATACGTTATACGTTATACGTTATACGTTATACGTTATACGTTATACGTTATACGTTATACGTTATACGTTATACGTTATACGTTATACGTTATACGTTATACGTTATACGTTATACGTTATACGTTATACGTTATACGTTATACGTTGTACGTTATACGTTATACGTTATACGTTATACGTTATACGTTATACGTTATACGTTATACGTTATACGTTATACGTTATACGTTGTACGTTGTACGTTATACGTTATACGTTATACGTTATACGTTATACGATATACGTTACACGTTATACGTTATACGTTATACGCTGTACGTTATACGCTGTACGTTATACGTTATACTTTATACGTTATACGTTATACGTTATACGTTATACGTTATACGTTATACGTTATACGTTATACGTTATACGTTATACGTTATACGTTATACGTTATACGTTATACGTTATACGTTATACGTTATACGTTATACGTTATACGTTATACGTTATACGTTATACGTTATACGTTATACGTTATACGTTATACGTTATACGTTATACGTTATACGTTATACGTTATACGTTATACGTTATACGTTATACGTTATACGTTATACGTTATACGTTATACGTTATACGTTATACGTTATACGTTATACGTTATACGTTATACGGTATACGTTATACGTTATACGTTATACGTTATACGTTATACGTTATACGTTATACGTTATACGTTATACGTTATACGTTATACGTTATACGTTATACGTTATACGTTATACGTTATACGTTATACGTTATACGTTATACGTTATACGTTATACGTTATACGTTATACGTTATACGTTATACGTTATACGTTATACGTTATACGTTATACGTTATACGTTATACGTTATACGTTATACGTTATACGTTATACGTTATACGTTATACGTTATACGCTGTATGTTATACGCTGTACGTTATACGTTATACGTAACACGTTGTTCTTTTGTACGTTATACGTATGTACGTTGTACGTTATACGTTATACGTTGTACGTTATACGTTGTACGTTATACGTTCTACGTTATACGTTATACGTTGTACGTTATACGTTATACGTTATACGTTATACGTTGTACGTTATACGTTATACGTTATACGTTATACGTTATACGTTATACGTTATACGTTACACGTTGTACGTTGTACGTTGTACGTTGTACGTTATACGTTGAACGTTATACGTTGTACGTCATACGTTGTACGTTATACGTTGTACGTTATACTTTATACGCTGTACGTTATACGTTATACGTTATACGTTATACCTTATACGTTATACGTTGTACGTTATACGTTATACGTTATACGCTGTATGTTATACGTTATACGTTATACGGTACACGTTGTACGTTGAACGTTATACGTTATACGTTATACGTTATACGTTATACGTTATACGTTATACGTTATACGCTGTACGTTATACGCTGTACGTTATACGCTGTACGTTATACGTTATACGTTATACGTTACACGTTGTACGTTACACGTTGTACGTTGTACGTTGTACGTTGTACGTTATACTTTCTACGCTGTACGTTATACGTTATACGTTATACCTTATACGTTATACGTTGTACGTTATACGTTATACGTTATACGCTGTACGTTATCCGTTGTACGTTATACGTTATACGTTATACGTTATACGCTGTACGTTATACGCTGTACGTTATAAGCTGTACGTTATACGTTATACGTTATACGTTACACGTTGTACGTTATACGCTGTACGTTACACGCGGTACGTTATACGCTGTACGTTATACGATATACGTTATACGTTATACGTTATACGTTATACGTTATACGTTATACGTTATACGTTATACGTTATACGTTATACGTTATACGTTATACGTTATACGTTATACGTTATACGTTATACGTTATACGTTATACGTTATACGTTATACGTTATACGTTATACGTTATACGTTATACGTTATACGTTATACGTTATACGTTATACGTTATACGTTATACGATATACGATATACGTTATACGTTATACGTTATACGTTATACGTTATACGTTATACGTTATACGTTATACGTTATACGTTATACGTTATACGTTATACGTTATACGTTATACGTTATACGTTATACGTTATACGTTATACGTTATACGTTATACGTTATACGTTATACGTTATACGTTTATACGTTATACGTTATACGTTATACGTTATACGTTATACGTTATACGTTATACGTTATACGTTATACGTTATACGTTATACGTTTTATACGTTATACGTTATACGTTATACGTTATACGTTATACGTTATACGGTATACGTTATACGTTATACGTTATACGTTATACGTTATACGTTATACGTTATACGTTATACGTTATACGTTATACGTTATACGTTATACGTTATACGTTATACGTTATACGTTATACGTTATACGTTATACGTTATACGTTATACGTTATACGTTATACGTTATACGTTATACGTTATACGTTATACGTTATACGTTATACGTTATACGTTATACGTTATACGTTATACGTTACGTTATACGTTATACGTTATACGCTGTACGTTATACGCTGTACGTTATACGTTGTACGTTATACGTTGTACGTTATACGCTGTACGTTATCCGTTGTATGTTATACGTTATACGTTATACGTTATACGTTATACGTTAGACGCTGTACGTTATCCGCTGTACGTTATACGTTATACGTTATACTTCATACGTTATACGTTTTACGTTATACGCTGTACGTTATACGCTGTAAGTTATACGCTGTTCGTTATACGTTATACGTTATACGTTATACGTTATACGGTACACGTTGTACGTTGAACGTTATACGTTATACGTTGTACGTTATACGTTATACGTTGTACGTTATACGTTATACGTTGTACGTTATACGTTATACGTTACACGTTGTACGTTGTACGTTATACGTATGTACGTTGTACGTTATACGTTGAACGTTATACGATGTACGTTATACGTTGTACGTTATACGTTGTACGTTATACGTTATACGCTGTACGTTATACGTTATACGTTATACGTTATACGTTGTACGTTATACGTTATACGTTATACGTTATACGTTGTACGTTATACGTTATACGTTATACGTTATACGCTGTACGTTATACGCTGTACGTTATACGCTGTACGTTATACGTTATACGTTATACGTTATACGTTATACGTTATACGTTATACGTTATACGTTATACGTTATACGTTATACGTTATACGCTGTACGTTATACGTTGTACGTTATACGTTGTACGTTATACGCTGTACGTTATCCGTTGTATGTTATACGTTATACGTTATACGTTATACGTTATACGTTATACGCTGTACGTTATCCGTTGTACGTTATACGTTATACGTTATACGTTATACTTCATACGTTATACGTTTTACGTTATACGCTGTACGTTATACGCTGTAAGTTATACGCTGTTCGTTATACGTTATACGTTATACGTCATAGGTTATACGGTACACGTTGTACGTTGAACGTTATATGTTATACGTTGTACGTTATACGTTATACGTTATACGCTGTACGTTATACGCTGTACGTTATACGCTGTACGTTATACGTTATACGTTATACGTTATACGCTGTACGTTATACGCTGTACGTTATACGCTGTACGTTATACGTTATACGTTATACGTTACACGTTGTACGTTGTACGTTGTACGTTATACGTTGTACGTTATACGTTATACGTTATACGTTATACGTTATACGTTGTACGTTATACGTTTTACGCTGTACGTTATACGTTATACGTTATAAGTTGTACGTTATACGTTTTACGTTATACGCTGTACGTTATACGCTGTACGTTACACGCTGTACGTTATACGATATACGTTATACGTTATACGTTATACGTTATACGTTATACGTTATACGCTGTACGTTATACGCTGTACGTTATACGTTATACGTTACACGTTGTACGTTGTACGTTATACGTATGTACGTTGTACGTTATACGTTGAACGTTATACGTTGTACGTTATACGTTGTACGTTATACGTTGTACGTTATACGTTGTACGTTATACGTTATACGCTGTACGTTATACGTTATACGTTATACGTTATACGTTGTACGTTATACGGTATACGCTATACGTTATACGTTATACGTTATACGTTATACGTTATACGTTATACGTTATACGTTATACGTTATACGTTATACGTTATACGTTATACGTTATACGTTATACGTTATACGTTATACGTTATACGTTATACGTTATACGTTATACGTTATACGTTATACGTTATACGTTATACGTTATACGTTATACGTTATACGTTATACGTTATACGTTATACGTTATACGTTATACGTTATACGTTATACGTTATACGTTATACGTTATACGTTATACGTTATACGTTGTACGTTATACGTTATACGTTATACGTTATACGTTATACGTTATACGTTATACGTTATACGTTATACGTTATACGTTATACGTTGTACGTTGTACGTTATACGTTATACGTTATACGTTATACGTTATACGATATACGTTACACGTTATACGTTATACGTTATACGCTGTACGTTATACGCTGTACGTTATACGTTATACTTTATACGTTATACGTTATACGTTATACGTTATACGTTATACGTTATACGTTATACGTTATACGTTATACGTTATACGTTATACGTTACGTTATACGTTATACGTTATACGTTATACGTTATACGTTATACGTTATACGTTATACGTTATACGTTATACGTTATACGTTATACGTTATACGTTATACGTTATACGTTATACGTTATACGTTATACGTTATACGTTATACGTTATACGTTATACGTTATACGTTATACGTTATACGTTATACGTTATACGTTATACGTTATACGTTATACGTTATACGTTATACGGTATACGTTATACGTTATACGTTATACGTTATACGTTATACGTTATACGTTATACGTTATACGTTATACGTTATACGTTATACGTTATACGTTATACGTTATACGTTATACGTTATACGTTATACGTTATACGTTATACGTTATACGTTATACGTTATACGTTATACGTTATACGTTATACGTTATACGTTATACGTTATACGTTATACGTTATACGTTATACGTTATACGTTATACGTTATACGTTATACGTTATACGTTATACGTTATACGTTATACGCTGTATGTTATACGCTGTACGTTATACGTTATACGTAACACGTTGTTCTTTTGTACGTTATACGTATGTACGTTGTACGTTATACGTTATACGTTGTACGTTATACGTTGTACGTTATACGTTCTACGTTATACGTTATACGCTGTACGTTATACGTTATACGTTATACGTTATACGTTGTACGTTATACGTTATACGTTATACGTTATACGTTATACGTTATACGTTATACGTTACACGTTGTACGTTGTACGTTGTACGTTGTACGTTATACGTTGAACGTTATACGTTGTACGTCATACGTTGTACGTTATACGTTGTACGTTATACTTTATACGCTGTACGTTATACGTTATACGTTATACGTTATACCTTATACGTTATACGTTGTACGTTATACGTTATACGTTATACGCTGTATGTTATACGTTATACGTTATACGGTACACGTTGTACGTTGAACGTTATACGTTATACGTTATACGTTATACGTTATACGTTATACGTTATACGTTATACGCTGTACGTTATACGCTGTACGTTATACGCTGTACGTTATACGTTATACGTTATACGTTACACGTTGTACGTTACACGTTGTACGTTGTACGTTGTACGTTGTACGTTATACTTTCTACGCTGTACGTTATACGTTATACGTTATACCTTATACGTTATACGTTGTACGTTATACGTTATACGTTATACGCTGTACGTTATCCGTTGTACGTTATACGTTATACGTTATACGGTATACGCTGTACGTTATACGCTGTACGTTATAAGCTGTACGTTATACGTTATACGTTATACGTTACACGTTGTACGTTATACGCTGTACGTTACACGCGGTACGTTATACGCTGTACGTTATACGATATACGTTATACGTTATACGTTATACGTTATACGTTATACGTTATACGTTATACGTTATACGTTATACGTTATACGTTATACGTTATACGTTATACGTTATACGTTATACGTTATACGTTATACGTTATACGTTATACGTTATACGTTATACGTTATACGTTATACGTTATACGTTATACGTTATACGTTATACGTTATACGTTATACGTTATACGATATACGTTATACGTTATACGTTATACGTTATACGTTATACGTTATACGTTATACGTTATACGTTATACGTTATACGTTATACGTTATACGTTATACGTTATACGTTATACGTTATACGTTATACGTTATACGTTATACGTTATACGCTGTACGTTATACGCTGTAAGTTATACGCTGTTCGTTATACGTTATACGTTATACGATATACGTTACACGTTATACGCTGTACGTTATACGCTGTACGTTATACGTTATACGTTGCACGTTGTACGTTGTACGTTATCCGTTGTACGTTATACGCTGTACGTTATACGTTATACGTTATACGTTATACGTTATACGTTATACGTTATACGTTATACGTTATACGTTATACGTTATACGTTATACGTTATACGTTATACGTTATACGTTATACGTTATACGTTATACGTTATACGTTATACGTTATACGTTATACGTTATACGTTATACGTTATACGTTATACGTTATACGTTATACGCTGTACGTTATACGTTGTACGTTATACGTTGTACGTTATACGCTGTACGTTATCCGTTGTATGTTATACGTTTTACGTTATACGCTGTACGTTATACGTTGTACGTTATACGTTATACGTTATACGTTATACGTTATACGTTATACGTTATACGTTATACGTTATACGTTATACGCTGTTCGTTATACGTTATACGTTATACGTTATACGTTATACGGTACACGTTGTACGTTGAACGTTATACGTTATACGTTGTACGTTATACGTTGTACGTTATACGTTATACGTTATACGTTATACGATATACGCTATACGTTATACGTTATACGTTATACATTATACGTTATACGTTATACGCTGTACGTTATACGCTGTACGTTATACGCTGTACGTTATACGTTGTACGTTGTACGTTATCCGTTGTACGTTATACGCTGTACGTTATACGTTATACGTTATACGTTATACGTTATACGTTATACGTTATACGTTATACGTTATACGTTATACGTTATACGTTATACGTTATACGTTATACGTTATACGTTATACGTTATACGTTATACGTTATACGTTATACGTTATACGCTGTTCGTTATACGTTATACGTTATACATTATACGTTATACGTTATACGGTACACGTTGTACGTTGAACGTTATACGTTATACGGTGTACGTTATACGTTGTACGTTATACGTTATACGTTATACGTTATACGATATACGTTATACGTTATACGTTATACGTTATACATTATACGTTATACGTTATACGCTGTACGTTATACGCTGTACGTTATACGCTGTACGTTATACGTTGTACGTTATACGTTGTACGTTATACGCTGTACGTTATCCGTTGTATGTTATACGTTATACGTTATACGTTATACGCTGTACGTTATCCGTTGTACGTTATACGTTATACGTTATACTTCATACGTTATACGTTTTACGTTATACGCTGTACGTTATACGCTGTAAGTTATACGCTGTTCGTTATACGTTATACGTTATACGTTATACGTTATACGGTACACGTTGTACGTTGAACGTTATACGTTATACGTTGTACGTTATACGTTATACGTTGTACGTTATACGTTATACGTTGTACGTTATACGTTATACGTTATACGCTGTACGTTATACGCTGTACGTTATACGTTATACGTTATACGTTATACGCTGTACGTAATACGCTGTACGTTATACGCTGTACGTTATACGTTATACGTTGTACGTTACACGGTGTACGTTGTACGTTGTACGTTATACGTTGTACGTTATACGTTGTACGTTATACGTTGTACGTTATACGTTATACGTTATACGTTATACGTTATACGTTATACGTTATACGTTATACGCTGTACGTTATCCGTTGTACGTTATACGTTATACGTTATACTTCATACGTTATACGTTTTACGTTATACGCTGTACGTTATACGCTGTACGTTATACGCTGTTCGTTATACGTTATACGTTATACGTTATACGTTATACGGTACACGTTGTACGTTGAACGTTATACGTTATACGTTGTACGTTATACGTTATACGTTGTACGTTATACGTTATACGTTATACGTTATACGTTATACGTTATACGCTGTACGTTATACGCTGTACGTTATACGTTATACGTTATACGGTATACGCTGTACGTTATACGCTGTACGTTATACGCTGTACGTTATACGTTATACGTTGTACGTTACACGGTGTACGTTGTACGTTGTACGTTATACGTTGTACGTTATACGTTATACGTTATACGTTGTACGTTATACGTTGTACGTTATACGTTTTACGCTGTACGTTATACGTTATACGTTATAAGTTGTACGTTATACGTTATACGTTATACGTTATACGTTATACGTTATACGTTATACGTTATACGTTATACGTTATACGTTATACGTTATACGTTATACGCTGTACGTTATACGCTGTACGTTATAAGCTGTACGTTATACGTTATACGTTATACGTTACACGTTGTACGTTGTACGTTGTACGTTATACGTTGAACGTTATACGTTATACGTTATACGTTATACGTTATACGTTGTACGTTATACGTTTTACGCTGTACGTTATACGTTATACGTTATACGCTGTACGTTATACGTTATACTTTATACGTTACACGTTGTACGTTACACGTTGTACGTTGAACGTTATACGTTATACGTTATACGCTGTACGTTATACGCTGTACGTTATAAGCTGTACGTTATACGTTATACGTTATACGTTACACGTTGTACGTTGTACGTTGTACGTTATACGTTGAACGTTATACGTTATACGTTATACGTTATACGTTATACGTTATACGTTATACGTTATACGTTATACGTTATACGTTATACGTTATACGTTATACGTTATACGTTATACGTTATACGTTATACGTTATACGTTGTACGTTATACGTTTTACGCTGTACGTTATACGCTGTACGTTATACGTTGTACGTTATACGTTGTACGTTATACGCTGTACGTTATCCGTTGTATGTTATACGTTTTACGTTATACGCTGTACGTTATACGCTGTAAGTTATACGCTGTTCGTTATACGTAATACGTTATACGTTATACGTTATACGGTACACGTTGTACGTTGAACGTTATACGTTATACGTTGTACGTTATACGTTGTACGTTATACGTTATACGTTATACGTTATACGATATACGTTATACGTTATACGTTATACGTTATACGTTATACGTTATACGTTATACGTTAGACGCTGTACGTTATACGCTGTACGTTATACGTTGTACGTTATACGTTGTACGTTATACGCTGTACGTTATCCGTTGTATGTTATACGTTATACGTTATACGTTATACGTTATACGTTATACGTTAGACGCTGTACGTTATCCGCTGTACGTTATACGTTATACGTTATACTTCATACGTTATACGTTTTACGTTATACGCTGTACGTTATACGCTGTAAGTTATACGCTGTTCGTTATACGTTATACGTTATACGTTATACGTTATACGGTACACGTTGTACGTTGAACGTTATACGTTATACGTTGTACGTTATACGTTATACGTTGTACGTTATACGTTATACGTTGTACGTTATACGTTGTACGTTATACGTTCTACGTTATACGTTATACGCTGTACGTTATACGTTATACGTTATACGTTATACGTTGTACGTTATACGTTATACGTTATACGTTATACGTTATACGTTATACGTTATACGTTACACGTTGTACGTTGTACGTTGTACGTTGTACGTTATACGTTGAACGTTATACGTTGTACGTCATACGTTGTACGTTATACGTTGTACGTTATACTTTATACGCTGTACGTTGTACGTTATACGTTGTACGTTATACGTTATACGTTATACGTTGTACGTTATACGTTGTACGTTATACGTTTTACGCTGTACGTTATACGTTATACGTTATAAGTTGTACGTTATACGTTTTACGTTATACGCTGTACGTTATACGCTGTACGTTACACGCTGTACGTTATACGCTGTACGTTATACGATATACGTTATACGTTATACGTTATACGTTATACGCTGTACGTTATACGCTGTACGTTATACGTTATACGTTACACGTTGTACGTTGTACGTTATACGTATGTACGTTGTACGTTATACGTTGAACGTTATACGATGTACGTTATACGTTGTACGTTATACGTTGTACGTTATACGTTATACGCTGTACGTTATACGTTATACGTTATACGTTATACGTTGTACGTTATACGTTATACGTTATACGTTATACGTTGTACGTTATACGTTATACGTTATACGTTATACGCTGTACGTTATACGCTGTACGTTATACGCTGTACGTTATACGTTATACGTTATACGTTATACGTTATACGTTATACGTTATACGTTATACGTTATACGTTATACGTTATACGTTATACGCTGTACGTTATACGTTGTACGTTATACGTTGTACGTTATACGCTGTACGTTATCCGTTGTATGTTATACGTTATACGTTATACGTTATACGTTATACGTTATACGCTGTACGTTATCCGTTGTACGTTATACGTTATACGTTATACGTTATACTTCATACGTTATACGTTTTACGTTATACGCTGTACGTTATACGCTGTAAGTTATACGCTGTTCGTTATACGTTATACGTTATACGTCATAGGTTATACGGTACACGTTGTACGTTGAACGTTATATGTTATACGTTGTACGTTATACGTTATACGTTATACGCTGTACGTTATACGCTGTACGTTATACGCTGTACGTTATACGTTATACGTTATACGTTATACGCTGTACGTTATACGCTGTACGTTATACGCTGTACGTTATACGTTATACGTTATACGTTACACGTTGTACGTTGTACGTTGTACGTTATACGTTGTACGTTATACGTTATACGTTATACGTTGTACGTTATACGTTATACGTTATACGTTATACGCTGTACGTTATACGTTATACGTTATAAGTTGTACGTTATACGTTTTACGTTATACGCTGTACGTTATACGCTGTACGTTACACGCTGTACGTTATACGATATACGTTATACGTTATACGTTATACGTTATACGTTATACGTTATACGCTGTACGTTATACGCTGTACGTTATACGTTATACGTTACACGTTGTACGTTGTACGTTATACGTATGTACGTTGTACGTTATACGTTGAACGTTATACGTTGTACGTTATACGTTATACGTTATACGTTGTACGTTATACGTTGTACGTTATACGTTATACGCTGTACGTTATACGTTATACGTTATACGTTATACGTTGTACGTTATACGGTATACGCTATACGTTATACGTTATACGTTATACGTTATACGTTATACGTTATACGTTATACGTTATACGTTATACGTTATACGTTATACGTTATACGTTATACGTTATACGTTATACGTTATACGTTATACGTTATACGTTATACGTTATACGTTATACGTTATACGTTATACGTTATACGTTATACGTTATACGTTATACGTTATACGTTATACGTTATACGTTATACGTTATACGTTATACGTTATACGTTATACGTTATACGTTATACGTTATACGTTGTACGTTATACGTTATACGTTATACGTTATACGTTATACGTTATACGTTATACGTTATACGTTATACGTTATACGTTATACGTTATACGTTGTACGTTGTACGTTATACGTTATACGTTATACGTTATACGTTATACGATATACGTTACACGTTATACGTTATACGTTATACGCTGTACGTTATACGCTGTACGTTATACGTTATACTTTATACGTTATACGTTATACGTTATACGTTATACGTTATACGTTATACGTTATACGTTATACGTTATACGTTATACGTTATACGTTATACGTTATACGTTATACGTTATACGTTATACGTTATACGTTATACGTTATACGTTATACGTTATACGTTATACGTTATACGTTATACGTTATACGTTATACGTTATACGTTATACGTTATACGTTATACGTTATACGTTATACGTTATACGTTATACGTTATACGTTATACGTTATACGTTATACGTTATACGTTATACGTTATACGTTATACGTTATACGGTATACGTTATACGTTATACGTTATACGTTATACGTTATACGTTATACGTTATACGTTATACGTTATACGTTATACGTTATACGTTATACGTTATACGTTATACGTTATACGTTATACGTTATACGTTATACGTTATACGTTATACGTTATACGTTATACGTTATACGTTATACGTTATACGTTATACGTTATACGTTATACGTTATACGTTATACGTTATACGTTATACGTTATACGTTATACGTTATACGTTATACGTTATACGTTATACGCTGTATGTTATACGCTGTACGTTATACGTTATACGTAACACGTTGTTCTTTTGTACGTTATACGTATGTACGTTGTACGTTATACGTTATACGTTGTACGTTATACGTTGTACGTTATACGTTCTACGTTATACGTTATACGCTGTACGTTATACGTTATACGTTATACGTTATACGTTGTACGTTATACGTTATACGTTATACGTTATACGTTATACGTTATACGTTATACGTTACACGTTGTACGTTGTACGTTGTACGTTGTACGTTATACGTTGAACGTTATACGTTGTACGTCATACGTTGTACGTTATACGTTGTACGTTATACTTTATACGCTGTACGTTATACGTTATACGTTATACGTTATACCTTATACGTTATACGTTGTACGTTATACGTTATACGTTATACGCTGTATGTTATACGTTATACGTTATACGGTACACGTTGTACGTTGAACGTTATACGTTATACGTTATACGTTATACGTTATACGTTATACGTTATACGTTATACGCTGTACGTTATACGCTGTACGTTATACGCTGTACGTTATACGTTATACGTTATACGTTACACGTTGTACGTTACACGTTGTACGTTGTACGTTGTACGTTGTACGTTATACTTTCTACGCTGTACGTTATACGTTATACGTTATACCTTATACGTTATACGTTGTACGTTATACGTTATACGTTATACGCTGTACGTTATCCGTTGTACGTTATACGTTATACGTTATACGGTATACGCTGTACGTTATACGCTGTACGTTATAAGCTGTACGTTATACGTTATACGTTATACGTTACACGTTGTACGTTATACGCTGTACGTTACACGCGGTACGTTATACGCTGTACGTTATACGATATACGTTATACGTTATACGTTATACGTTATACGTTATACGTTATACGTTATACGTTATACGTTATACGTTATACGTTATACGTTATACGTTATACGTTATACGTTATACGTTATACGTTATACGTTATACGTTATACGTTATACGTTATACGTTATACGTTATACGTTATACGTTATACGTTATACGTTATACGTTATACGTTATACGTTATACGTTATACGATATACGTTATACGTTATACGTTATACGTTATACGTTATACGTTATACGTTATACGTTATACGTTATACGTTATACGTTATACGTTATACGTTATACGTTATACGTTATACGTTATACGTTATACGTTATACGTTATACGTTATACGTTATACGCTGTACGTTATACGCTGTAAGTTATACGCTGTTCGTTATACGTTATACGTTATACGATATACGTTACACGTTATACGCTGTACGTTATACGCTGTACGTTATACGTTATACGTTGCACGTTGTACGTTGTACGTTATCCGTTGTACGTTATACGCTGTACGTTATACGTTATACGTTATACGTTATACGTTATACGTTATACGTTATACGTTATACGTTATACGTTATACGTTATACGTTATACGTTATACGTTATACGTTATACGTTATACGTTATACGTTATACGTTATACGTTATACGTTATACGTTATACGTTATACGTTATACGTTATACGTTATACGTTATACGTTATACGCTGTACGTTATACGTTGTACGTTATACGTTGTACGTTATACGTTGTACGTTATCCGTTGTATGTTATACGTTTTACGTTATACGCTGTACGTTATACGTTGTACGTTATACGTTATACGTTATACGTTATACGTTATACGTTATACGTTATACGTTATACGTTATACGTTATACGCTGTTCGTTATACGTTATACGTTATACGTTATACGTTATACGGTACACGTTGTACGTTGAACGTTATACGTTATACGTTGTACGTTATACGTTGTACGTTATACGTTATACGTTATACGTTATACGATATACGCTATACGTTATACGTTATACGTTATACATTATACGTTATACGTTATACGCTGTACGTTATACGCTGTACGTTATACGCTGTACGTTATACGTTGTACGTTGTACGTTATCCGTTGTACGTTATACGCTGTACGTTATACGTTATACGTTATACGTTATACGTTATACGTTATACGTTATACGTTATACGTTATACGTTATACGTTATACGTTATACGTTATACGTTATACGTTATACGTTATACGTTATACGTTATACGTTATACGTTATACGTTATACGCTGTTCGTTATACGTTATACGTTATACATTATACGTTATACGTTATACGGTACACGTTGTACGTTGAACGTTATACGTTATACGGTGTACGTTATACGTTGTACGTTATACGTTATACGTTATACGTTATACGATATACGTTATACGTTATACGTTATACGTTATACATTATACGTTATACGTTATACGCTGTACGTTATACGCTGTACGTTATACGCTGTACGTTATACGTTGTACGTTATACGTTGTACGTTATAGGCTGTACGTTATCCGTTGTATGTTATACGTTATACGTTATACGTTATACGTTATACGTTATACGTTATACGCTGTACGTTATCCGTTGTACGTTATACGTTATACGTTATACTTCATACGTTATACGTTTTACGTTATACGCTGTACGTTATACGCTGTAAGTTATACGCTGTTCGTTATACGTTATACGTTATACGTTATACGTTATACGGTACACGTTGTACGTTGAACGTTATACGTTATACGTTGTACGTTATACGTTATACGTTGTACGTTATACGTTATACGTTGTACGTTATACGTTATACGTTATACGCTGTACGTTATACGCTGTACGTTATACGTTATACGTTATACGTTATACGATGTACGTTATACGATGTACGTTATACGATGTACGTTATACGTTATACGTTGTACGTTACACGGTGTACGTTGTACGTTGTACGTTATACGTTGTACGTTATACGCTGTACGTTATCCGTTGTATGTTATACGTTATACGTTATACGTTATACGTTATACGTTATACGTTATACGTTATACGCTGTACGTTATCCGTTGTACGTTATACGTTATACGTTATACTTCATACGTTATACGTTTTACGTTATACGCTGTACGTTATACGCTGTAAGTTATACGCTGTACGTTATACGTTATACGTTATACGTTATACGTTATACGGTACACGTTGTACGTTGAACGTTATACGTTATACGTTGTACGTTATACGTTATACGTTGTACGTTATACGTTATACGTTGTACGTTATACGTTATACGTTATACGCTGTACGTTATACGCTGTACGTTATACGTTATACGTTATACGTTATACGCTGTACGTTATACGCTGTACGTTATACGCTGTACGTTATACGTTATACGTTATACGTTACACGGTGTACGTTGTACGTTGTACGTTATACGTTGTACGTTATACGTTATACGTTATACGTTGTACGTTATACGTTGTACGTTATACGTTTTACGCTGTACGTTATACGTTATACGTTATAAGTTGTACGTTATACGTTATACGTTATACGTTATACGTTATACGTTATACGTTATACGTTATACGTTATACGTTATACGTTATACGTTATACGTTATACGCTGTACGTTATACGCTGTACGTTATAAGCTGTACGTTATACGTTATACGTTATACGTTACACGTTGTACGTTGTACGTTGTACGTTATACGTTGTACGTTATACGTTGTACGTTATACGTTATACGTTATACGTTGTACGTTATACGTTTTACGCTGTACGTTATACGTTATACGTTATAAGTTGTACGTTATACGTTATACTTTATACGTTACACGTTATACGTTATACGTTGTACGTTGAACGTTATACGTTATACGTTATACGCTGTACGTTATACGCTGTACGTTATAAGCTGTACGTTATACGTTATACGTTATACGTTACACGTTGTACGTTGTACGTTGTACGTTATACGTTGAACGTTATACGTTGTACGTTATACGTTATACGTTATACGTTATACGTTATACGTTATACGTTATACGTTATACGTTATACGTTATACGTTATACGTTATACGTTATACGTTATACGTTATACGTTATACGTTGTACGTTATACGTTTTACGCTGTACGTTATACGCTGTACGTTATACGTTGTACGTTATACGTTGTACGTTATACGCTGTACGTTATCCGTTGTATGTTATACGTTTTACGTTATACGCTGTACGTTATACGCTGTAAGTTATACGCTGTTCGTTATACGTAATACGTTATACGTTATACGTTATACGGTACACGTTGTACGTTGAACGTTATACGTTATACGTTGTACGTTATACGTTGTACGTTATACGTTATACGTTATACGTTATACGATATACGTTATACGTTATACGTTATACGTTATACGTTATACGTTATACGTTATACGTTAGACGCTGTACGTTATACGCTGTACGTTATACGTTGTACGTTATACGTTGTACGTTATACGCTGTACGTTATCCGTTGTATGTTATACGTTATACGTTATACGTTATACGTTATACGTTATACGTTAGACGCTGTACGTTATCCGCTGTACGTTATACGTTATACGTTATACTTCATACGTTATACGTTTTACGTTATACGCTGTACGTTATACGCTGTAAGTTATACGCTGTTCGTTATACGTTATACGTTATACGTTATACGTTATACGGTACACGTTGTACGTTGTACGTTATACGTTATACGTTATACGTTATACGTTATACGTTGTACGTTATACGTTATACGTTGTACGTTATACGTTATACGTTATACGCTGTACTTTATACGCTGTACGTTATACGTTATACGTTATACGTTATACGCTGTACGTTATACGCTGTACGTTATACGCTGTACGTTATACGTTATACGTTATACGTTACACGGTGTACGTTGTACGTTGTACGTTATACGTTGTACGTTATACGTTATACGTTATACGTTGTACGTTATACGTTGTACGTTATACGTTTTACGCTGTACGTTATACGTTATACGTTATAAGTTGTACGTTATACGTTATAAGTTATACGTTATACGTTATACGTTATACGTTATACGTTATACGTTATACGTTATACGTTATACGTTATACGCTGTACGTTATACGCTGTACGTTATAAGCTGTACGTTATACGTTATACGTTATACGTTACACGTTGTACGTTGTACGTTATACGTTATACGTTATACGTTATACGTTATACGTTATACGTTATACGTTATACGTTATACGTTATACGTTATACGTTATACGTTATACGTTATACGTTATACGTTATACGTTATACGTTGTACGTTATACGTTATACGTTATACGTTATACGTTATACGTTATACGTTATACGTTATACGTTATACGTTATACGTTATACGTTATACGTTATACGTTATACGTTATACGTTATACGTTATACGTTATACGTTATACGTTATACGTTATACGTTATACGTTATACGTTATACGTTATACGTTATACGTTATACGTTATACGTTATACGTTATACGTTATACGTTATACGTTATACGTTATACGTTATACGTTATACGTTATACGTTATACGTTATACGTTATACGTTATACGTTATACGTTATACGTTATACGTTATACGTTATACGTTATACGTTATACGTTATACGTTATACGTTATACGTTATACGTTATACGTTATACGTTATACGTTATACGTTATACGTTATACGTTATACGTTATACGTTATACGTTATACGTTATACGTTATACGTTATACGTTATACGTTATACGTTATACGTTATACGTTATACTTTATACGTTATACGTTATACGTTATACGTTATACGTTATACGTTATACGTTATACGTTATACGTTATACGTTATACGTTATACGTTATACGTTATACGTTATACGTTATACGTTATACGTTATACGTTATACGTTATACGTTATACGTTATACGTTATACGTTATACGTTATACGTTATACGTTATACGTTATACGTTATACGTTATACGTTATACGTTATACGTTATACGTTATACGTTATACGTTATACGTTATACGTTATACGTTATACGTTATACGTTATACGTTATACGTTATACGTTATACGTTATACGTTATACGTTATACGTTATACGTTATACGTTATACATTATACGTTATACGTTATACGTTATACGTTATACGATATACGTTATACGTTATACGTTGTACGTTATACGTTATACGTTATACGTTATACGCTGTACGTTATCCGTTGTACGTTATACGTCATACATTATACTTCATACGTTATACATTTTACGTTATACGCTATACGTTATAAGCTGTACGTTATACGTTATACGTTAACGTTACACGTTGTACGTTGTACGTTGTACGTTATACGTTGAACGTTATACGTTGTACGTTATACGTTATCCGTTAGACGTTTTACGTTATACGTTATACGTTATACGTTATACGTTATACGTTATACGTTATACGTTATACGTTATACGTTATACGTTATACGTTATACGTTATACGTTATACGTTATACGTTATACGTTATACGTTATACGTTATACGTTATACGTTATACGTTATACGTTATACGTTATACGTTATACGTTATACGTTATACGTTATACGTTATACGTTATACGTTATACGTTATACGTTATACGTTATACGTTATACGTTATACGTTATACGTTATACGTTATACGTTATACGTTATACGTTATACGTTATACGTTATACGTTATACGTTATACGTTATACGTTATACGCTGTACGTTATACGATGTACGTTATACGCTGTACGTTATACGTTGTACGTTATACGTTGTACGTTATACGCTGTACGTTATCCGTTGTATGTTATACGTTATACGTTATACGTTATAAGTTATACGTTATACGTTATACGCTGTACGTTATCCGTTGTACGTTATACGTTGTACGTTATACGTTATACGTTATACGTTATACGTTATACGTTATACGTTATACGTTATACGTTATACGTTATACGTTATACGTTGTACGTTATACGTTTTACGCTGTACGTTATACGCTGTACGTTACACGTTGTACGTTATACGTTGTACGTTATACGCTGTACGTTATCCGTTGTATGTTATACGTTTTACGTTATACGCTGTACGTTATACGCTGTAAGTTATACGCTGTTCGTTATACGTTATACGTTATACGTTATACGTTATACGGTACACGTTGTACGTTGAACGTTATACGTTATACGTTGTACGTTATACGTTGTACGTTATACGTTATACGTTATACGTTATACGATATACGTTATACGTTATACGTTATACGTTATACGTTATACGTTATACGTTATACGTTATACGCTGTACGTTATACGCTGTACGTTATACGTTGTACGTTATACGTTGTACGTTATACGCTGTACGTTATCCGTTGTATGTTATACGTTATACGTTATACGTTATACGTTATACGTTATACGTTATACGTTATCCGTTGTACGTTATACGTTATACGTTATACTTCATACGTTATACGTTTTACGTTATACGCTGTACGTTATACGCTGTAAGTTATACGCTGTTCGTTATACGTTATACGTTATACGTTATACGTTATACGGTACACGTTGTACGTTGAACGTTATACGTTATACGTTGTACGTTATACGTTATACGTTGTACGTTATACGTTATACGTTGTACGTTATACGTTATACGTTATACGCTGTACGTTATACGCTGTACGTTATACGTTATACGCTGTACGTTATACGTTGTACGTTATACGTTGTACGTTATACGCTGTACGTTATCCGTTGTATGTTATACGTTATACGTTATACGTTATACGTTATACGTTATACGCTGTACGTTATCCGTTGTACGTTATACGTTATACGTTATACGTTATACGCTGTACGTTATACGCTGTAAGTTATACGCTGTTCGTTATACGTTATACGTTATACGTTATACGTTATACGGTACACGTTGTACGTTGAACGTTATACGTTATACGTTGAACGTTATACGTTGTACGTTATACGTTATACGTTATACGTTATACGTTATACGTTATACGTTATACGTTATACGTTATACGTTATACGTTATACGTTATACGTTGTACGTTATACGTTTTACGCTGTACGTTATACGCTGTACGTTATACGTTGTACGTTATACGTTGTACGTTATACGCTGTACGTTATCCGTTGTATGTTATACGTTTTACGTTATACGCTGTACGTTATACGCTGTAAGTTATACGCTGTTCGTTATACGTTATACGTTATACGTTATACGTTATACGGTACACGTTGTACGTTGAACGTTATACGTTATACGTTGTACGTTATACGTTGTACGTTATACGTTATACGTTATACGTTATACGATATACGTTATACGTTATACGTTATACGTTATACGTTATACGTTATACGTTATACGTTATACGCTGTACGTTATACGCTGTACGTTATACGCTGTACGTTATACGTTGTACGTTATACGTTGTACGTTATACGCTGTACGTTATCCGTTGTATGTTATACGTTATACGTTATACGTTATACGTTATACGTTATACGTTAGACGCTGTACGTTATCCGTTGTACGTTATACGTTATACGTTATACTTCATACGTTATACGTTCTACGTTATACGCTGTACGTTATACGCTGTAAGTTATACGCTGTTCGTTATACGTTATACGTTATACGTTATACGTTATACGGTACACGTTGTACGTTGAACGTTATACGTTATACGTTGTACGTTATACGTTATACGTTGTACGTTATACGTTATACGTTGTACGTTGTACGTTATACGTTATACGTTATACGCTGTACGTTATACGCTGTACGTTATACGTTATACGTTATACGTTATACGCTGTACGTTATACGCTGTACGTTATACGCTGTACGTTATACGTTATACGTTATACGTTACACGGTGTACGTTGTACGTTGTACGTTATACGTTGTACGTTATACGTTATACGTTATACGTTGTACGTTATACGTTGTACGTTATACGTTTTACGCTGTACGTTATACGTTATACGTTATAAGTTGTACGTTATACGTTATAAGTTATACGTTATACGTTATACGTTATACGTTATACGTTATACGTTATACGTTATACGTTATACGTTATACGTTATACGTTATACGCTGTACGTTATACGCTGTACGTTATAAGCAGTACGTTATACGTTATACGTTACACGTTGTACGTTGTACGTTGTACGTTATACGTTGAACGTTATACGTTGTACGTTATACGTTATACGTTATAAGTTATACGTTATACGTTATACGTTATACGTTATACGTTATACGTTATACGTTATACGTTATACGTTATACGTTATACGTTATACGTTATACGTTATACGTTATACGTTATACGTCATACGTTATACGTTATACGTTATACGTTATACGTTATACGTTATACGTTATACGTTATACGTTATACGTTATACGTTATACGTTATACGTTATACGTTATACGTTATACGTTATACGTTATACGTTATACGTTATACGTTATACGTTATACGTTATACGTTATACGTTATACGTTATACGTTATACGTTATACGTTATACGTTATACGTTATACGTTATACGTTATACGTTATACGTTATACGTTATACGTTATACGTTATACGTTATACGTTATACGTTATACGTTATACGTTATACGTTATACGTTATACGTTATACGTTATACGTTATACGTTATACGTTATACGTTATACGTTATACGTTATACGTTATACGTTATACGTTATACGTTATACGTTATACGTTATACGTTATACGTTATACGTTATACGTTATACGTTATACGTTATACGTTATACGTTATACGTTATACGTTATACGTTATACGTTATACGTTATACGTTATACGTTATACGTTATACGTTATACGTTATACGTTATACGTTATACGTTATACGTTATACGTTATACGTTATACGTTATACGTTATACTTCATACGTTATACGTTTTACGTTATACGCTGTACGTTATACGCTGTAACTTATACGCTGTTCGTTATACGTTATACGTTATACGATATACGTTACACGTTATACGCTGTACGTTATACGCTGTACGTTATACGTTATACGTTACACGTTGTACGTTGTACGTTATCCGTTGTATGTTATACGTTATACGTTATACGTTATACGTTATACGTTATACGCTGTACGTTATCCGTTTACGTTATACGTTATACGTTATACGTTATACTTCATACGTTATACGTTTTACGTTATACGCTGTACGTTATACGCTGTAAGTTATACGCTGTTCGTTATACGTTATACGTTATACGTTATACGTTATACGGTACACGTTGTACGTTGAACGTTATACGTTATACGTTGTACGTTATACGTTGTACGTTATAAGTTATACGTTATACGTTATACGATATACGTTATACGTTATACGTTATACGTTATACGTTATACGTTATACGATGTACGTTATACGATGTACGTTATACGCTGTACGTTATACGTTGTACGTTATACGTTGTACGTTATACGCTGTACGTTATCCGTTGTATATTATACGTTATACGTTATACGTTATACGTTATACGTTATACGTTATACGTTATACGTTATACGTTATACGTTATACGTTATACGTTATACGTTATACGTTATACGTTATACGTTATACGTTATACGTTATACGTTATACGTTATACGTTATACGTTATACGTTATACGTTATACGTTATACGTTATACGTTATACGTTATACGTTATACGTTATACGTTATACGTTATACGTTATACGTTATACGTTATACGTTATACGTTATACGTTATACGTTATACGTTATACGTTATACGTTATACGTTATACGTTATACGTTATACGTTATACGTTATACGTTATACGTTATACGTTATACGTTATACGTTATACGTTATACTTCATACGTTATACGTTTTACGTTATACGCTGTACGTTATACGCTGTAAGTTATACGCTGTTCGTTATACGTTATACGTTATACGATATACGTTACACATTATACGCTGTACGTTATACGCTGTACGTTATACGTTATACGTTACACGTTGTACGTTGTACGTTATCCGTTGTATGTTATACGTTATACGTTATACGTTATACGTTATACGTTATACGCTGTACGTTATCCGTTTACGTTATACGTTATACGTTATACGTTATACTTCATACGTTATACGTTTTACGTTATACGCTGTACGTTATACGCTGTAAGTTATACGCTGTTCGTTATACGTTATACGTTATACGTTATACGTTATACGGTACACGTTGTACGTTGAACGTTATACGTTATACGTTGTACGTTATACGTTGTACGTTATACGTTATACGTTATACGTTATACGATATACGTTATACGTTATACGTTATACGTTATACGTTATACGTTATACGTTATACGTTATACGCTGTACGTTATACGCTGTACGTTATACGCTGTACGTTATACGTTGTACGTTATACGCTGTACGTTATCCGTTGTATGTTATACGTTATACGTTATACGTTATACGTTATACGTTATACGTTAGACGCTGTACGTTATCCGCTGTACGTTATACGTTATACGTTATACTTCATACGTTATACGTTTTACGTTATACGCTGTACGTTATACGCTGTAAGTTATACGCTGTTCGTTATACGTTATACGTTATACGTTATACGTTATACGTTATACGGTACACGTTGTACGTTGAACGTTATACGTTATACGTTGTACGTTATACGTTATACGTTGTACGTTATACGTTATACGTTGTACGTTATACGTTATACGTTATACGCTGTACTTTATACGCTGTACGTTATACGTTATACGTTATACGTTATACGCTGTACGTTATACGCTGTACGTTATACGCTGTACGTTATACGCTGTACGTTATACGTTATACGTTATACGTTACACGGTGTACGTTGTACGTTGTACGTTATACGTTGTACGTTATACGTTATACGTTATACGTTGTACGTTATACGTTGTACGTTATACGTTTTACGCTGTACGTTATACGTTATACGTTATAAGTTGTACGTTATACGTTATAAGTTATACGTTATACGTTATACGTTATACGTTATACGTTATACGTTATACGTTATACGTTATACGTTATACGCTGTACGTTATACGCTGTACGTTATAAGCTGTACGTTATACGTTATACGTTATACGTTACACGTTGTACGTTGTACGTTGTACGTTATACGTTGAACGTTATACGTTGTACGTTATACGTTATACGTTATAAGTTATACGTTATACGTTATACGTTATACGTTATACGTTGTACGTTATACGTTATACGTTATACGTTATACGTTATACGTTATACGTTATACGTTATACGTTATACGTTATACGTTATACGTTATACGTTATACGTTATACGTTATACGTTATACGTTATACGTTATACGTTATACGTTATACGTTATACGTTATACGTTATACGTTATACGTTATACGTTATACGTTATACGTTATACGTTATACGTTATACGTTATACGTTATACGTTATACGTTATACGTTATACGTTATACGTTATACGTTATACGTTATACGTTATACGTTATACGTTATACGTTATACGTTATACGTTATACGTTATACGTTATACGTTATACGTTATACGTTATACGTTATACGTTATACGTTATACGTTATACGTTATACGTTATACGTTATACGTTATACGTTATACGTTATACGTTATACGTTATACGTTATACGTTATACGTTATACGTTATACGTTATACGTTATACGTTATACGTTATACGTTATACGTTATACGTTATACGTTATACGTTATACGTTATACGTTATACGTTATACGTTATACGTTATACGTTATACGTTATACGTTATACGTTATACGTTATACGTTATACGTTATACGTTATACGTTATACGTTATACGTTATACGTTATACGTTATACGTTATACGTTATACGTTATACGTTATACGTTATACGTTATACGTTATACGTTATACGTTATACGTTATACGTTATACGTTATACGTTATACGTTATACGTTATACGTTATACGTTATACGTTATACGTTATACGTTATACGTTATACGTTATACGTTATACGTTATACGTTATACGTTATACGTTATACGTTATACGTTATACGTTATACGTTATACGTTATACGTTATACGTTATACGTTATACGTTATACGTTATACGTTATACGTTATACGTTATACGTTATACGTTATACGTTATACGTTATACGTTATACGTTATACGTTATACGTTATACGTTATACGTTATACGTTATACGTTATACGTTATACGTTATACGTTATACGTTATACGTTATACGTTATACGTTATACGTTATACGTTATACGCTGTACGTTATACGATGTACGTTATACGCTGTACGTTATACGTTGTACGTTATACGTTGTACGTTATACGTTGTACGTTATCCGTTGTATGTTATACGTTATACGTTATACGTTATAAGTTATACGTTATACGTTATACGCTGTACGTTATCCGTTGTACGTTATACGTTGTACGTTATACGTTATACGTTATACGTTATACGTTATACGTTATACGTTATACGTTATACGTTATACGTTATACGTTGTACGTTATACGTTTTACGCTGTACGTTATACGCTGTACGTTATACGTTGTACGTTATACGTTGTACGTTATACGCTGTACGTTATCCGTTGTATGTTATACGTTTTACGTTATACGCTGTACGTTATACGCTGTAAGTTATACGCTGTTCGTTATACGTTATACGTTATACGTTATACGTTATACGGTACACGTTGTACGTTGAACGTTATACGTTATACGTTGTACGTTATACGTTGTACGTTATACGTTATACGTTATACGTTATACGATATACGTTATACGTTATACGTTATACGTTATACGTTATACGTTATACGTTATACGTTAGACGCTGTACGTTATACGCTGTACGTTATACGTTGTACGTTATACGTTGTACGTTATACGCTGTACGTTATCCGTTGTATGTTATACGTTATACGTTATACGTTATACGTTATACGTTATACGTTAGACGCTGTACGTTATCCGTTGTACGTTATACGTTATACGTTATACTTCATACGTTATACGTTTTACGTTATACGCTGTACGTTATACGCTGTAAGTTATACGCTGTTCGTTATACGTTATACGTTATACGTTATACGTTATACGGTACACGTTGTACGTTGAACGTTATACGTTATACGTTGTACGTTATACGTTATACGTTGTACGTTATACGTTATACGTTGTACGTTATACGTTATACGTTATACGCTGTACGTTATACGCTGTACGTTATACGTTATACGCTGTACGTTATACGTTGTACGTTATACGTTGTACGTTATACGCTGTACGTTATCCGTTGTACGTTATACGTTATACGTTATACGTTATACGTTATACGTTATACGCTGTACGTTATCCGTTGTACGTTATACGTTATACGTTATACTTCATACGTTATACGTTTTACGTTATACGCTGTACGTTATACGCTGTAAGTTATACGCTGTTCGTTATACGTTATACGTTATACGTTATACGTTATACGGTACACGTTGTACGTTGAACGTTATACGTTATACGTTGTACGTTATACGTTATACGTTGTACGTTATACGTTATACGTTGTACGTTATACGTTATACGTTATACGCTGTACGTTATACGCTGTACGTTATACGTTATACGTTATACGTTATACGCTGTACGTTATACGCTGTACGTTATACGCTGTACGTTATACGTTATACGTTGTACGTTACACGGTGTACGTTGTACGTTGTATGTTATACGTTATACGTTATACGTTATACGTTATACGTTATACGTTAGACGCTGTACGTTATCCGTTGTACGTTATACGTTATACGTTATACTTCATACGTTATACGTTTTACGTTATACGCTGTACGTTATACGCTGTAAGTTATACGCTGTTCGTTATACGTTATACGTTATACGTTATACGTTATACGGTACACGTTGTACGTTGAACGTTATACGTTATACGTTGTACGTTATACGTTATACGTTGTACGTTATACGTTATACGTTGTACGTTATACGTTATACGTTATACGCTGTACGTTATACGCTGTACGTTATACGTTATACGCTGTACGTTATACGATGTACGTTATACGCTGTACGTTATACGTTGTACGTTATACGTTGTACGTTATACGCTGTACGTTATCCGTTGTATGTTATACGTTATACGTTATACGTTATACGTTATACGTTATACGTTATACGCTGTACGTTATCCGTTGTACGTTATACGTTATACGTTATACGTTATACGCTGTACGTTATACGCTGTAAGTTATACGCTGTTCGTTATACGTTATACGTTATACGTTATACGTTATACGGTACACGTTGTACGTTGAACGTTATACGTTATACGTTGAACGTTATACGTTGTACGTTATACGTTATACGTTATACGTTATACGTTATACGTTATACGTTATACGTTATACGTTATACGTTATACGTTATACGTTATACGTTATACGTTGTACGTTATACGTTTTACGCTGTACGTTATACGCTGTACGTTATACGTTGTACGTTATACGTTGTACGTTATACGCTGTACGTTATCCGTTGTATGTTATACGTTTTACGTTATACGCTGTACGTTATACGCTGTAAGTTATACGCTGTTCGTTATACGTTATACGTTATACGTTATACGTTATACGGTACACGTTGTACGTTGAACGTTATACGTTATACGTTGTACGTTATACGTTGTACGTTATACGTTATACGTTATACGTTATACGATATACGTTATACGTTATACGTTATACGTTATACGTTATACGTTATACGTTATACGTTATACGTTATACGTTATACGTTATACGCTGTACGTTATACGCTGTACGTTATACGCTGTACGTTATACGTTGTACGTTATACGTTGTACGTTATACGCTGTACGTTATCCGTTGTATGTTATACGTTATACGTTATACGTTATACGTTATACGTTATACGTTAGACGCTGTACGTTATCCGTTGTACGTTATACGTTATACGTTATACTTCATACGTTATACGTTTTACGTTATACGCTGTACGTTATACGCTGTAAGTTATACGCTGTTCGTTATACGTTATACGTTATACGTTATACGTTATACGGTACACGTTGTACGTTGAACGTTATACGTTATACGTTGTACGTTATACGTTATACGTTGTACGTTATACGTTATACGTTGTACGTTATACGTTATACGTTATACGCTGTACGTTATACGCTGTACGTTATACGTTATACGTTATACGTTATACGCTGTACGTTATACGCTGTACGTTATACGCTGTACGTTATACGTTATACGTTATACGTTACACGGTGTACGTTGTACGTTGTACGTTATACGTTGTACGTTATACGTTATACGTTATACGTTATACGTTATACGTTATACGTTATACGT
This sequence comes from Lasioglossum morio, assembly GCA_916610235.2. Classification (NCBI taxonomy): domain Eukaryota; kingdom Metazoa; phylum Arthropoda; class Insecta; order Hymenoptera; family Halictidae; genus Lasioglossum; species Lasioglossum morio. Next base: position 786,594 of record CAKAJA020000262.1, read on the forward strand.
TATACGTTATACGTTATACGTTATACGTTATACGTTATACGTTATACGCTGTACGTTATACGCTGTACGTTATAAGCTGTACGTTATACGTTATACGTTACACGTTGTACGTTGTACGTTGTACGTTATACGTTGAACGTTATACGTTGTACGTTATACGTTATACGTTATAAGTTATACGTTATACGTTATACGTTATACGTTATACGTTATACGTTATACGTTATACGTTATACGTTATACGTTATACGTTATACGTTATACGTTATACGTTATACGTTATACGTTATACGTCATACGTTATACGTTATACGTTATACGTTATACGTTATACGTTATACGTTATACGTTATACGTTATACGTTATACGTTATACGTTATACGTTATACGTTATACGTTATACGTTATACGTTATACGTTATACGTTATACGTTATACGTTATACGTTATACGTTATACGTTATACGTTATACGTTATACGTTATACGTTATACGTTATACGTTATACGTTATACGTTATACGTTATACGTTATACGTTATACGTTATACGTTATACGTTATACGTTATACGTTATACGTTATACGTTATACGTTATACGTTATACGTTATACGTTATACGTTATACGTTATACGTTATACGTTATACGTTATACGTTATACGTTATACGTTATACGTTATACGTTATACGTTATACGTTATACGTTATACGTTATACGTTATACGTTATACGTTATACGTTATACGTTATACGTTATACGTTATACGTTATACGTTATACGTTATACGTTATACGTTATACGTTATACGTTATACGTTATACGTTATACGTTATACTTCATACGTTATACGTTTTACGTTATACGCTGTACGTTATACGCTGTAAGTTATACGCTGTTCGTTATACGTTATACGTTATACGATATACGTTACACGTTATACGCTGTACGTTATACGCTGTACGTTATACGTTATACGTTACACGTTGTACGTTGTACGTTATCCGTTGTATGTTATACGTTATACGTTATACGTTATACGTTATACGTTATACGCTGTACGTTATCCGTTTACGTTATACGTTATACGTTATACGTTATACTTCATACGTTATACGTTTTACGTTATACGCTGTACGTTATACGCTGTAAGTTATACGCTGTTCGTTATACGTTATACGTTATACGTTATACGTTATACGGTACACGTTGTACGTTGAACGTTATACGTTATACGTTGTACGTTATACGTTGTACGTTATACGTTATACGTTATACGTTATACGATATACGTTATACGTTATACGTTATACGTTATACGTTATACGTTATACGCTGTACGTTATACGATGTACGTTATACGCTGTACGTTATACGTTGTACGTTATACGTTGTACGTTATACGCTGTACGTTATCCGTTGTATATTATACGTTATACGTTATACGTTATACGTTATACGTTATACGTTATACGTTATACGCTGTACGTTATCCGTTGTACGTTATACGTTATACGTTATACTTCATACGTTATACGTTTTACGTTATACGCTGTACGTTATACGCTGTAAGTTATACGCTGTTCGTTATACGTTATACGTTATACGTTATACGTTATACGGTACACGTTGTACGTTGAACGTTATACGTTATACGTTGTACGTTATACGTTATACGTTGTACGTTATACGTTATACGTTGTACGTTATACGTTATACGTTATACGTTATACGTTATACGTTATACGTTATACGTTATACGTTATACGTTATACGTTATACGTTATACGTTATACGTTATACGTTATACGTTATACGTTATACGTTATACTTCATACGTTATACGTTTTACGTTATACGCTGTACGTTATACGCTGTAAGTTATACGCTGTTCGTTATACGTTATACGTTATACGTTATACGTTATACGGTACACGTTGTACGTTGAACGTTATACGTTATACGTTGTACGTTATACGTTGTACGTTATACGTTATACGTTATACGTTATACGATATACGTTATACGTCATACGTTATACGTTATACGTTATACGTTATACGTTATACGCTGTACGTTATACGATGTACGTTATACGCTGTACGTTATACGTTGTACGTTATACGTTGTACGTTATACGCTGTACGTTATCCGTTGTATGTTATACGTTATACGTTATACGTTATACGTTATACGTTATACGTTATACGCTGTACGTTATCCGTTGTACGTTATACGTTATACGTTATACTTCATACGTTATACGTTTTACGTTATACGCTGTACGTTATACGCTGTAAGTTATACGCTGTTCGTTATACGTTATACGTTATACGTTATACGTTATACGGTACACGTTGTACGTTGAACGTTATACGTTATACGTTGTACGTTATACGTTATACGTTATACGCTGTACGTTATACGCTGTACGTTATACGTTATACGTTACACGTTGTACGTTGTACGTTATCCGTTGTATGTTATACGTTATACGTTATACGTTATACGTTATACGTTATACGTTATACGTTATACGTTATACGTTATACGTTATACGTTATACGTTATACGTTATACGTTATACGTTATACGTTATACGTTATACGTTATACGTTATACGTTATACGTTATACGTTATACGTTATACGTTATACTTCATACGTTATACGTTTTACGTTATACGCTGTACGTTATACGCTGTAAGTTATACGCTGTTCGTTATACGTTATACGTTATACGATATACGTTACACGTTATACGCTGTACGTTATACGCTGTACGTTATACGTTATACGTTACACGTTGTACGTTGTACGTTATCCGTTGTATGTTATACGTTATACGTTATACGTTATACGTTATACGTTATACGTTATACGCTGTACGTTATCCGTTGTACGTTATACGTTATACGTTATACGTTATACTTCATACGTTATACGTTTTACGTTATACGCTGTACGTTATACGCTGTAAGTTATACGCTGTTCGTTATACGTTATACGTTATACGTTATACGTTATACGCTGTACGTTATACGTTGTACGTTATACGCTGTACGTTATACGTTGTACGTTATACGTTGTACGTTATACGCTGTACGTTATCCGTTGTATGTTATACGTTATACGTTATACGTTATACGTTATACGTTATACGTTATACGTTATACGTTATACGTTATACGTTATACGTTATACGTTATACGTTATACGTTATACGTTATACGTTATACGTTATACTTCATACGTTATACGTTTTACGTTATACGCTGTACGTTATACGCTGTAAGTTATACGCTGTTCGTTATACGTTATACGTTATACGTTATACGTTATACGGTACACGTTGTACGTTGAACGTTATACGTTATACGTTATACGTTATACGTTATACTTCATACGTTATACGTTTTACGTTATACGCTGTACGTTATACGCTGTAAGTTATACGCTGTTCGTTATACGTTATACGTTATACGTTATACGTTATACGGTACACGTTGTACGTTGAACGTTATACGTTATACGTTGTACGTTATACGTTGTACGTTATACGTTATACGTTATACGTTATACGATATACGTTACACGTTATACGCTGTACGTTATACGCTGTACGTTATACGTTATACGTTACACGTTGTACGTTGTACGTTATCCGTTGTATGTTATACGTTATACGTTATACGTTATACGTTATACGTTATACGCTGTACGTTATCCGTTTACGTTATACGTTATACGTTATACGTTATACTTCATACGTTATACGTTTTACGTTATACGCTGTACGTTATACGCTGTAAGTTATACGCTGTTCGTTATACGTTATACGTTATACGTTATACGTTATACGGTACACGTTGTACGTTGAACGTTATACGTTATACGTTGTACGTTATACGTTGTACGTTATACGTTATACGTTATACGTTATACGATATACGTTATACGTTATACGTTATACGTTATACGTTATACGTTATACGCTGTACGTTATACGATGTACGTTATACGCTGTACGTTATACGTTGTACGTTATACGTTGTACGTTATACGCTGTACGTTATCCGTTGTATATTATACGTTATACGTTATACGTTATACGTTATACGTTATACGTTATACGCTGTACGTTATCCGTTGTACGTTATACGTTATACGTTATACTTCATACGTTATACGTTTTACGTTATACGCTGTACGTTATACGCTGTAAGTTATACGCTGTTCGTTATACGTTATACGTTATACGTTATACGTTATACGGTACACGTTGTACGTTGAACGTTATACGTTATACGTTGTACGTTATACGTTATACGTTGTACGTTATACGTTATACGTTGTACGTTATACGTTATACGTTATACGTTATACGTTATACGTTATACGTTATACGTTATACGTTATACGTTATACGTTATACGTTATACGTTATACGTTATACGTTATACGTTATACGTTATACGTTATACGTTATACTTCATACGTTATACGTTTTACGTTATACGCTGTACGTTATACGCTGTAAGTTATACGCTGTTCGTTATACGTTATACGTTATACGTTATACGTTATACGGTACACGTTGTACGTTGAACGTTATACGTTATACGTTGTACGTTATATGTTGTACGTTATACGTTATACGTTATACGTTATACGTTATACGATATACGTTATACGTCATACGTTATACGTTATACGTTATACGTTATACGTTATACGCTGTACGTTATACGATGTACGTTATACGCTGTACGTTATACGTTGTACGTTATACGTTGTACGTTATACGCTGTACGTTATCCGTTGTATGTTATACGTTATACGTTATACGTTATACGTTATACGTTATACGTTATACGCTGTACGTTATCCGTTGTACGTTATACGTTATACGTTATACTTCATACGTTATACGTTTTACGTTATACGCTGTACGTTATACGCTGTAAGTTATACGCTGTTCGTTATACGTTATACGTTATACGTTATACGTTATACGGTACACGTTGTACGTTGAACGTTATACGTTATACGTTGTACGTTATACGTTATACGTTGTACGTTATACGTTATACGTTATAAGTTGTACGTTATACGTTATACGTTATACGTTATACGTTATACGTTATACGTTATACGTTATACGTTATACGTTATACGTTATACGTTATACGTTATACGTTATACGGTACACGTTGTACGTTGAACGTTATACGTTATACGTTGTACGTTATACGTTATACGTTGTACGTTATACGTTATACGTTGTACGTTATACGTTATACGTTATACGTTATACGTTATACGTTATACGTTATACGTTATACGTTATACGTTATACTTCATACGTTATACGTTTTACGTTATACGCTGTACGTTATACGCTGTAAGTTATACGCTGTTCGTTATACGTTATACGTTATACGATATACGTTACACGTTATACGCTGTACGTTATACGCTGTACGTTATACGTTATACGTTACACGTTGTACGTTGTACGTTATCCGTTGTATGTTATACGTTATATGTTATACGTTATACGTTATACGTTATACGTTATACGTTATACGTTATACGTTATACGTTATACGTTATACGTTATACGTTATACGTTATACGTTATACGTTATACGTTATACGTTATACGTTATACGTTATACGTTATACGTTATACGTTATACGTTATACTTCATACGTTATACGTTTTACGTTATACGCTGTACGTTATACGCTGTAAGTTATACGCTGTTCGTTATACGTTATACGTTATACGATATACGTTACACGTTATACGCTGTACGTTATACGCTGTACGTTATACGTTATACGTTACACGTTGTACGTTGTACGTTATCCGTTGTATGTTATACGTTATACGTTATACGTTATACGTTATACGTTATACGTTATACGCTGTACGTTATCCGTTGTACGTTATACGTTATACGTTATACGTTATACTTCATACGTTATACGTTTTACGTTATACGCTGTACGTTATACGCTGTAAGTTATACGCTGTTCGTTATACGTTATACGTTATACGTTATACGTTATACGCTGTACGTTATACGTTGTACGTTATACGCTGTACGTTATACGTTGTACGTTATACGTTGTACGTTATACGCTGTACGTTATCCGTTGTATGTTATACGTTATACGTTATACGTTATACGTTATACGTTATACGTTATACGTTATACGTTATACGTTATACGTTATACGTTATACGTTATACGTTATACGTTATACGTTATACGTTATACGTTATACGTTATACTTCATACGTTATACGTTTTACGTTATACGCTGTACGTTATACGCTGTAAGTTATACGCTGTTCGTTATACGTTATACGTTATACGTTATACGTTATACGGTACACGTTGTACGTTGAACGTTATACGTTATACGTTGTACGTTATACGTTATACGTTGTACGTTATACGTTATACGTTGTACGTTATACGTTATACGTTATACGTTATACGTTATACGTTATACGTTATACGTTATACGTTGTACGTTGTACGTTATCCGTTGTATGTTATACGTTATACGTTATACGTTATACGTTATACGTTATACGTTATACGTTATACGTTATACGTTATACGTTATACGTTATACGTTATACGTTATACGTTATACGTTATACGTTATACGTTATACGTTTTACGTTATACGCTGTACGTTATACGCTGTAAGTTATACGCTGTTCGTTATACGTTATACGTTATACGATATACGTTACACGTTATACGCTGTACGTTATACGCTGTACGTTATACGTTATACGTTACACGTTGTACGTTGTACGTTATCCGTTGTATGTTATACGTTATACGTTATACGTTATACGTTATACGTTATACGCTGTACGTTATCCGTTGTACGTTATACGTTATACGTTATACGTTATACTTCATACGTTATACGTTTTACGTTATACGCTGTACGTTATACGCTGTAAGTTATACGCTGTTCGTTATACGTTATACGTTATACGCTATACGTTATACGGTACACGTTGTACGTTGAACGTTATACGTTATACGTTGTACGTTATACCTTGTACGTTATACGTTATACGTTATACGTTATACGATATACGTTATACGTTATACGTTATACGTTATACGTTATACGTTATACGTTATACGTTATACGCTGTACGTTATACGATGTACGTTATACGCTGTACGTTATACGTTGTACGTTATACGTTGTACGTTATACGCTGTACGTTATCCGTTGTATGTTATACGTTATACGTTATACGTTATACGTTATACGTTATACGCTGTACGTTATCCGTTGTACGTTATACGTTATACGTTATACTTCATACGTTATACGTTTTACGTTATACGATATACGTTATACGTTATACGTTATACGTTATACGTTATACGGTACACGTTGTACGTTGAACGTTATACGTTATACGTTGTACGTTATACGTTATACGTTGTACGTTATACGTTATACGTTATACGTTATACGTTATACGTTATACGTTATACGTTATACGTTATACGTTATACGTTATACGTTATACGTTATACGTTACACGTTATACGTTATACGTTATACGTTATACGTTATACGTTATACGTTATACGTTATACGTTATACGTTATACGTTATACGTTATACGTTATACGTTATACGTTATACGTTATACGTTATACGTTATACGTTATACGGTACACGTTGTACGTTATACGTTATACGTTGAACGTTATACGTTGTACTTTATACGTTATACGTTATACGTTATACGTTATACGTTGTACGTTATACGTTATACGTTATACGATATACGTTGTACGTTATACGTTATACGTTATACGGTACACGTTGTACGTTGAACGTTATACGTTATACGTTGTACGTTGAACGTTATACGTTATACGTTGTACGTTATACGTTGTACGTTATACGTTATACGTTATAGGTTATACGATATACGTTATACGTTATACGTTATACGTTATACGTTATACGTTATACGTTATACGTTATACGTTATACGTTATACGTTATACGTTATACGTTATACGTTATACGTTATACGTTATACGTTATACGTTATACGTTATACGTTATACGTTATACGTTATACGTTATACGTTATACGTTATACGTTATACGTTATACGTTATACGTTATACGTTATACGTTATACGTTATACGTTATACGTTATACGTTATACGTTATACGTTATACGTTATACGTTATACGTTATACGTTATACGTTATACGTTATACGTTATACGTTATACGTTATACGTTATACGTTATACGTTATACGTTATACGTTATACGTTATACGTTATACGTTATACGTTATACGTTATACGTTATACGTTATACGCTGTACGTTATACGATGTACGTTATACGCTGTACGTTATACGTTGTACGTTATACGTTGTACGTTATACGCTGTACGTTATCCGTTGTATGTTATACGTTATACGTTATACGTTATACGTTATACGTTATACGTTATACGTTATACGTTATACGTTATACGTTATACGCTGTACGTTATCCGTTGTACGTTATACGTTATACGTTATACTTCATACGTTATACGTTTTACGTTATACGCTGTACGTTATACGCTGTAAGTTATACGCTGTTCGTTATACGTTATACATGATACGTTATACGTTATACGGTACACGTTGTACGTTGAACGTTATACGTTATACGTTGTACGTTATACGTTATACGTTGTACGTTATACGTTATACGTTGTACGTTATACGTTATACGTTATACGCTGTACGTTATACGCTGTACGTTATACGTTATACGTTATACGTTATACGCTGTACGTTATACGCTGTACGTTATACGCTGTACGTTATACGTTATACGTTATACGTTACACGGTGTACGTTGTACGTTGTACGTTATACGTTGTACGTTATACGTTTTACGCTGTACGTTATACGCTGTACGTTATACGTTGTACGTTATACGTTGTACGTTATACGCTGTACGTTATCCGTTGTATGTTATACGTTTTACGTTATACGCTGTACGTTATACGCTGTTCGTTATACGTTATACGTTATACGATATACGTTACACGTTATACGCTGTACGTTATACGCTGTACGTTATACGTTATACGTTACACGTTGTACGTTGTACGTTATCCGTTGTATGTTATACGTTATACGTTATACGTTATACGTTATACGTTATACGCTGTACGTTATCCGTTGTACGTTATACGTTATACGTTATACGTTATACTTCATACGTTATACGTTTTACGTTATACGCTGTACGTTATACGCTGTAAGTTATACGCTGTTCGTTATACGTTATACGTTATACGTTATACGTTATACGGTACACGTTGTACGTTGAACGTTATACGTTATACGTTGTACGTTATACGTTGTACGTTATACGTTATACGTTATACGTTATACGATATACGTTATACGTTATACGTTATACGTTATACGTTATACGTTATACGTTATACGCTGTACGTTATACGATGTACGTTATACGCTGTACGTTATACGTTGTACGTTATACGTTGTACGTTATACGCTGTACGTTATCCGTTGTATGTTATACGTTATACGTTATACGTTATACGTTATACGTTATACGTTATACGCTGTACGTTATCCGTTGTACGTTATACGTTATACGTTATACTTCATACGTTATACGTTTTACGTTATACGATATACGTTATACGTTATACGTTATACGTTATACGTTATACGGTACACGTTGTACGTTGAACGTTATACGTTATACGTTGTACGTTATACGTTATACGTTGTACGTTATACGTTATACGTTATACGTTATACGTTATACGTTATACGTTATACGTTATACGTTATACGTTATACGTTATACGTTATACGTTATACGTTATACGTTATACGTTATACGTTATACGTTATACGTTATACGTTATACGTTATACGTTATACGTTATACGTTATACGTTATACGTTATTCGTTATACGTTATACGTTATACGGTACACGTTGTACGTTGAACGTTATACGTTATACGTTGAACGTTATACGTTGTACTTTATACGTTATACGTTATACGTTATACGTTATACGTTGTACGTTATACGTTATACGTTATACGATATACGTTGTACGTTATACGTTATACGTTATACGGTACACGTTGTACGTTGAACGTTATACGTTGTACGTTGTACGTTGAACGTTATACGTTATACGTTGTACGTTATACGTTGTACGTTATACGTTATACGTTATACGTTATACGATATACGTTATACGTTATACGTTATACGTTATACGTTATACGTTATACGTTATACGTTATACGTTATACGTTATACGTTATACGTTATACGTTATACGTTATACGTTATACGTTATACGTTATACGTTATACGTTATACGTTATACGTTATACGTTATACGTTATACGTTATACGTTATACGTTATACGTTATACGTTATACGTTATACGTTATACGTTATACGTTATACGTTATACGTTATACGTTATACGTTATACGTTATACGTTATACGTTATACGTTATACGTTATACGTTATACGTTATACGTTATACGCTGTACGTTATACGCTGTACGTTATACGCTGTACGTTATACGTTGTACGTTATACGTTGTACGTTATACGCTGTACGTTATCCGTTGTATGTTATACGTTATACGTTATACGTTATACGTTATACGTTATACGTTATACGTTATACGTTATACGTTATACGCTGTACGTTATCCGTTGTACGTTATACGTTATACGTTATACTTCATACGTTATACGTTTTACGTTATACGCTGTACGTTATACGCTGTAAGTTATACGCTGTTCGTTATACGTTATACATGATACGTTATACGTTATACGGTACACGTTGTACGTTGAACGTTATACGTTATACGTTGTACGTTATACGTTATACGTTGTACGTTATACGTTATACGTTGTACGTTATACGTTATACGTTATACGCTGTACGTTATACGCTGTACGTTATACGTTATACGTTATACGTTATACGCTGTACGTTATACGCTGTACGTTATACGCTGTACGTTATACGTTATACGTTATACGTTACACGGTGTACGTTGTACGTTGTACGTTATACGTTGTACGTTATACGTTTTACGCTGTACGTTATACGCTGTACGTTATACGTTGTACGTTATACGTTGTACGTTATACGCTGTACGTTATCCGTTGTATGTTATACGTTTTACGTTATACGCTGTACGTTATACGCTGTAAGTTATACGTTATACGTTATACGTTATACGTTATACGCTGTACGTTATACACTGTAAGTTATACGCTGTTCGTTATACGTTATACGTTATACGTTATACGTTATACGGTACACGTTGTACGTTGAACGTTATACGTTATACGTTGAACGTTATACGTTGTACGTTATACGTTATACGTTATACGTTATACGTTATACGTTATACGTTATACGTTATACGTTATACGTTATACGTTATACGTTATACGTTATACGTTATACGTTATACGTTATACGTTGTACGTTATACGTTTTACGCTGTACGTTATACGCTGTACGTTATACGTTGTACGTTATACGTTGTACGTTATACGCTGTACGTTATCCGTTGTATGTTATACGTTTTACGTTATACGCTGTACGTTATACGCTGTAAGTTATACGCTGTTCGTTATACGTTATACGTTATACGTTATACGTTATACGTTATACGTTATACGTTATACGTTATACGTTATACGTTATACGTTATACGTTATACGTTATACGTTATACGTTGTACGTTATACGTTATACGTTATACGTTATACGATATACGTTATACGTTATTCGTTATACGTTATACGTTATACGTTATACGTTATACGTTATACGCTGTACGTTATACGCTGTACGTTATACGTTATACGTTACACGTTATACGCTGTACGTTATACGCTGTTCGTTATACGTTATACGTTATACGATATACGTTACACGTTATACGCTGTACGTTATACGCTGTACGTTATACGTTATACGTTACACGTTGTACGTTGTACGTTATCCGTTGTATGTTATACGTTATACGTTATACGTTATACGTTATACGTTATACGCTGTACGTTATCCGTTGTACGTTATACGTTATACGTTATACGTTATACGTTGTACGTTATACGTTATACGTTGTACGTTATACGTTATACGTTATACGTTATACGTTATACGTTATACGTTATACGTTATACGTTATACGTTATACGTTATACGTTATACGTTATACGTTATACGTTATACGTTATACGTTATACGTTATACGTTATACGTTATACGTTATACGTTATACGTTATACGTTATTCGTTATACGTTATACGTTATACGGTACACGTTGTACGTTGAACGTTATACGTTATACGTTGAACGTTATACGTTGTACTTTATACGTTATACGTTATACGTTATACGTTATACGTTGTACGTTATACGTTATACGTTATACGATATACGTTGTACGTTATACGTTATACGTTATACGGTACACGTTGTACGTTGAACGTTATACGTTATACGTTGTACGTTGAACGTTATACGTTATACGTTGTACGTTATACGTTATACGTTATACGTTATACGTTATACGTTATACGTTATACGTTATACGTTATACGTTATACGTTATACGTTATACGTTATACGTTATACGTTATACGCTGTACGTTATACGATGTACGTTATACGCTGTACGTTATACGTTGTACGTTATACGTTGTACGTTATACGCTGTACGTTATCCGTTGTATGTTATACGTTATACGTTATACGTTATACGTTATACGTTATACGTTATACGTTATACGTTATACGCTGTACGTTATCCGTTGTACGTTATACGTTATACGTTATACTTCATACGTTATACGTTTTACGTTATACGCTGTACGTTATACGCTGTAAGTTATACGCTGTTCGTTATACGTTATACATGATACGTTATACGTTATACGGTACACGTTGTACGTTGAACGTTATACGTTATACGTTGTACGTTATACGTTATACGTTGTACGTTATACGTTATACGTTGTACGTTATACGTTATACGTTATACGCTGTACGTTATACGCTGTACGTTATACGTTATACGTTATACGTTATACGCTGTACGTTATACGCTGTACGTTATACGCTGTACGTTATACGTTATACGTTATACGTTACACGGTGTACGTTGTACGTTGTACGTTATACGTTGTACGTTATACGTTTTACGCTGTACGTTATACGCTGTACGTTATACGTTGTACGTTATACGTTGTACGTTATACGCTGTACGTTATCCGTTGTATGTTATACGTTTTACGTTATACGCTGTACGTTATACGCTGTAAGTTATACGTTATACGTTATACGTTATACGTTATACGCTGTACGTTATACACTGTAAGTTATACGCTGTTCGTTATACGTTATACGTTATACGTTATACGTTATACGGTACACGTTGTACGTTGAACGTTATACGTTATACGTTGAACGTTATACGTTGTACGTTATACGTTATACGTTATACGTTATACGTTATACGTTATACGTTATACGTTATACGTTATACGTTATACGTTATACGTTATACGTTATACGTTATACGTTATACGTTATACGTTGTACGTTATACGTTTTACGCTGTACGTTATACGCTGTACGTTATACGTTGTACGTTATACGTTGTACGTTATACGCTGTACGTTATCCGTTGTATGTTATACGTTTTACGTTATACGCTGTACGTTATACGCTGTAAGTTATACGCTGTTCGTTATACGTTATACGTTATACGTTATACGTTATACGGTACACGTTGTACGTTGAACGTTATACGTTATACGTTGTACGTTATACGTTGTACGTTATACGTTATACGTTATACGTTATACGATATACGTTATACGTTATACGTTATACGTTATACGTTATACGTTATACGTTATACGCTGTACGTTATACGCTGTACGTTATACGCTGTACGTTATACGTTGTACGGTACACGTTGTACGTTGAACGTTATACGTTATACGTTGTACGTTATACGTTATACGTTGTACGTTATACGTTATACGTTATAAGTTGTACGTTATACGTTATACGTTATACGTTATACGTTATACGTTATACGTTATACGTTATACGTTATACGTTATACGTTATACGTTATACGTTATACGGTACACGTTGTACGTTGAACGTTATACGTTATACGTTGTACGTTATACGTTATACGTTGTACGTTATACGTTATACGTTGTACGTTATACGTTATACGTTATACGTTATACGTTATACGTTATACGTTATACGTTATACGTTATACGTTATACGTTATACTTCATACGTTATACGTTTTACGTTATACGCTGTACGTTATACGCTGTAAGTTATACGCTGTTCGTTATACGTTATACGTTATACGATATACGTTACACGTTATACGCTGTACGTTATACGCTGTACGTTATACGTTATACGTTACACGTTGTACGTTGTACGTTATCCGTTGTATGTTATACGTTATACGTTATACGTTATACGTTATACGTTATACGTTATACGTTATACGTTATACGTTATACGTTATACGTTATACGTTATACGTTATACGTTATACGTTATACGTTATACGTTATACGTTATACGTTATACGTTATACGTTATACGTTATACTTCATACGTTATACGTTTTACGTTATACGCTGTACGTTATACGCTGTAAGTTATACGCTGTTCGTTATACGTTATACGTTATACGATATACGTTACACGTTATACGCTGTACGTTATACGCTGTACGTTATACGTTATACGTTACACGTTGTACGTTGTACGTTATCCGTTGTATGTTATACGTTATACGTTATACGTTATACGTTATACGTTATACGCTGTACGTTATCCGTTGTACGTTGTACGTTATACGATATACGTTATACTTCATACGTTATACGTTTTACGTTATACGCTGTACGTTATACGCTGTAAGTTATACGCTGTTCGTTATACGTTATACGTTATACGTTATACGTTATACGCTGTACGTTATACGATGTACGTTATACGCTGTACGTTATACGTTGTACGTTATACGTTATACGTTATACGTTATACGTTATACGTTATACGTTATACGTTATACGTTATACGTTATACGTTATACGCTGTACGTTATACGATGTACGTTATACGCTGTAAGTTATACGCTGTTCGTTATACGTTATACGTTATACGATATACGTTACACGTTATACGCTGTACGTTATACGCTGTACGTTATACGTTATACGTTACACGTTGTACGTTGCACGTTATCCGTTGTATGTTATACGTTATACGTTATACGTTATACGTTATACGTTATACGTTATACGCTGTACGTTATCCGTTGTACGTTATACGTTATACGATATACGTTATACTTCATACGTTATACGTTTTACGTTATACGCTGTACGTTATACGCTGTAAGTTATACGCTGTTCGTTATACGTTATACGTTATACGATATACGTTACACGTTATACGCTGTACGTTATACGCTGTACGTTATACGTTATACGTTACACGTTGTACGTTGTACGTTATCCGTTGTATGTTATACGTTATACGTTATACGTTATACGTTATACGTTATACGTTATACGTTATACGTTATACGTTATACGTTATACGTTATACGTTATACGTTATACGTTATACGTTATACGGTACACGTTGTACGTTGAACGTTATACGTTATACGTTGTACGTTATACGTTATACGTTGTACGTTATACGTTATACGTTGTACGTTATACGTTATACGTTATACGTTATACGTTATACGTTATACGTTATACGTTATACGTTATACGTTATACTTCATACGTTATACGTTTTACGTTATACGCTGTACGTTATACGCTGTAAGTTATACGCTGTTCGTTATACGTTATACGTTATACGATATACGTTACACGTTATACGCTGTACGTTATACGCTGTACGTTATACGTTATACGTTACACGTTGTACGTTGTACGTTATCCGTTGTACGTTATACGTTATACATTATACGTTATACGTTATACGTTATACGTTATACGTTATACGTTATACGTTATACGTTATACGTTATACGTTATACGTTATACGTTATACGTTATACGTTATACGTTATACGTTATACGTTATACTTCATACGTTATACGTTTTACGTTATACGCTGTACGTTATACGCTGTAAGTTATACGCTGTTCGTTATACGTTATACGTTATACGATATACGTTACACGTTATACGCTGTACGTTATACGCTGTACGTTATACGTTATACGTTACACGTTGTACGTTGTACGTTATCCGTTGTATGTTATACGTTATACGTTATACGTTATACGTTATACGTTATACGCTGTACGTTATCCGTTGTACGTTATACGTTATACGTTATACGTTATACTTCATACGTTATACGTTTTACGTTATACGCTGTACGTTATACGCTGTAAGTTATACGCTGTTCGTTATACGTTATACGTTATACGTTATACGTTATACGCTGTACGTTATACGATGTACGTTATACGCTGTACGTTATACGTTGTACGTTATACGTTGTACGTTATACGCTGTACGTTATCCGTTGTATGTTATACGTTATACGTTATACGTTATACGTTATACGTTATACGTTATACGTTATACGTTATACGTTATACGTTATACGTTATACGTTATACGTTATACGTTATACGTTATACGTTATACGTTATACGTTATACGTTATACTTCATACGTTATACGTTTTACGTTATACGCTGTACGTTATACGCTGTAAGTTATACGCTGTTCGTTATACGTTATACGTTATACGTTATACGTTATACGGTACACGTTGTACGTTGAACGTTATACGTTATACGTTGTACGTTATACGTTATACGTTGTACGTTATACGTTATACGTTGTACGTTATACGTTATACGTTATACGTTATACGTTATACGTTATACGTTATACGTTATACGTTATACGTTATACGTTATACTTCATACGTTATACGTTTTACGTTATACGCTGTACGTTATACGCTGTAAGTTATACGCTGTTCGTTATACGTTATACGTTATACGATATACGTTACACGTTATACGCTGTACGTTATACGCTGTACGTTATACGTTATACGTTACACGTTGTACGTTGTACGTTATCCGTTGTATGTTATACGTTATACGTTATACGTTATACGTTATACGTTATACGCTGTACGTTATCCGTTGTACGTTATACGTTATACGTTATACGTTATACTTCATACGTTATACGTTTTACGTTATACGCTGTACGTTATACGCTGTAAGTTATACGCTGTTCGTTATACGTTATACGTTATACGTTATACGTTATACGGTACACGTTGTACGTTGAACGTTATACGTTATACGTTGTACGTTATACGTTGTACGTTATACGTTATACGTTATACGTTATACGATATACGTTATACGTTATACGTTATACGTTATACGTTATACGTTATACGTTATACGCTGTACGTTATACGATGTACGTTATACGCTGTACGTTATACGTTGTACGTTATACGTTGTACGTTATACGCTGTACGTTATCCGTTGTATGTTATACGTTATACGTTATACGTTATACGTTATACGCTGTACGTTATCCGTTGTACGTTATACGTTATACGTTATACTTCATACGTTATACGTTTTACGTTATACGATATACGTTATACGTTATACGTTATACGTTATACGTTATACGGTACACGTTGTACGTTGAACGTTATACGTTATACGTTGTACGTTATACGTTATACGTTGTACGTTATACGTTATACGTTATACGTTATACGTTATACGTTATACGTTATACGTTATACGTTATACGTTATACGTTATACGTTATACGTTATACGTTATACGTTATACGTTATACGTTATACGTTATACGTTATACGTTATACGTTATACGTTATACGTTATACGTTATACGTTATACGTTATACGTTATACGTTATACGTTATACGTTATACGGTACACGTTGTACGTTGAACGTTATACGTTATACGTTGAACGTTATACGTTGTACTTTATACGTTATACGTTATACGTTATACGTTATACGTTGTACGTTATACGTTATACGTTATACGATATACGTTGTACGTTATACGTTATACGTTATACGGTACACGTTGTACGTTGAACGTTATACGTTATACGTTGTACGTTGAACGTTATACGTTATACGTTGTACGTTATACGTTGTACGTTATACGTTATACGTTATACGTTATACGATATACGTTATACGTTATACGTTATACGTTATACGTTATACGTTATACGTTATACGTTATACGTTATACGTTATACGTTATACGTTATACGTTATACGTTATACGTTATACGTTATACGTTATACGTTATACGTTATACGTTATACGTTATACGTTATACGTTATACGTTATACGTTATACGTTATACGTTATACGTTATACGTTATACGTTATACGTTATACGTTATACGTTATACGTTATACGCTGTACGTTGTACGATGTACGTTATACGCTGTACGTTATACGTTGTACGTTATACGTTGTACGTTATACGCTGTACGTTATCCGTTGTATGTTATACGTTATACGTTATACGTTATACGTTATACGTTATACGTTATACGTTATACGTTATACGTTATACGCTGTACGTTATCCGTTGTACGTTATACGTTATACGTTATACTTCATACGTTATACGTTTTACGTTATACGCTGTACGTTATACGCTGTAAGTTATACGCTGTTCGTTATACGTTATACATGATACGTTATACGTTATACGGTACACGTTGTACGTTGAACGTTATACGTTATACGTTGTACGTTATACGTTATACGTTGTACGTTATACGTTATACGTTGTACGTTATACGTTATACGTTATACGCTGTACGTTATACGCTGTACGTTATACGTTATACGTTATACGCTGTACGTTATACGCTGTACGTTATACGCTGTACGTTATACGTTATACGTTATACGTTACACGGTGTACGTTGTACGTTGTACGTTATACGTTGTACGTTATACGTTTTACGCTGTACGTTATACGCTGTACGTTATACGTTGTACGTTATACGTTGTACGTTATACGCTGTACGTTATCCGTTGTATGTTATACGTTTTACGTTATACGCTGTACGTTATACGCTGTAAGTTATACGTTATACGTTATACGTTATACGTTATACGCTGTACGTTATACACTGTAAGTTATACGCTGTTCGTTATACGTTATACGTTATACGTTATACGTTATACGGTACACGTTGTACGTTGAACGTTATACGTTATACGTTGAACGTTATACGTTGTACGTTATACGTTATACGTTATACGTTATACGTTATACGTTATACGTTATACGTTATACGTTATACGTTATACGTTATACGTTATACGTTATACGTTATACGTTATACGTTATACGTTATACGTTGTACGTTATACGTTTTACGCTGTACGTTATACGCTGTACGTTATACGTTGTACGTTATACGTTGTACGTTATACGCTGTACGTTATCCGTTGTATGTTATACGTTTTACGTTATACGCTGTACGTTATACGCTGTAAGTTATACGCTGTTCGTTATACGTTATACGTTATACGTTATACGTTATACGGTACACGTTGTACGTTGAACGTTATACGTTATACGTTGTACGTTATACGTTGTACGTTATACGTTATACGTTATACGTTATACGATATACGTTATACGTTATACGTTATACGTTATACGTTATACGTTATACGTTATACGCTGTACGTTATACGCTGTACGTTATACGCTGTACGTTATACGTTGTACGTTATACGTTGTACGTTATACGTTATACGTTATACGTTATACGTTATACGTTATACGTTATACGTTATACGTTATACGTTATACGTTATACGTTATACGTTATACGTTATACGTTATACGTTATACGTTATACGTTATACGTTATACGTTATACGTTATACGTTATACGTTATACGTTATACGTTATACGTTATACGTTATACGTTATACGTTATACGTTATACGTTATACGTTATACGCTGTACGTTATACGATGTACGTTATACGCTGTACGTTATACGTTGTACGTTATACGTTGTACGTTATACGCTGTACGTTATCCGTTGTATGTTATACGTTATACGTTATACGTTATACGTTATACGTTATACGTTATACGTTATACGCTGTACGTTATCCGTTGTACGTTATACGTTATACGTTATACTTCATACGTTATACGTTTTACGTTATACGCTGTACGTTATACGCTGTAAGTTATACGCTGTTCGTTATACGTTATACGTTATACGTTATACGTTATACGGTACACGTTGTACGTTGAACGTTATACGTTATACGTTGTACGTTATACGTTATACGTTGTACGTTGTACGTTATACGTTATACGTTGTACGTTATACGTTATACGTTATACGCTGTACGTTATACGCTGTACGTTATACGTTATACGTTATACGTTATACGCTGTACGTTATACGCTGTACGTTATACGCTGTACGTTATACGTTATACGTTATACGTTACACGGTGTACGTTGTACGTTGTACGTTATACGTTGTACGTTATACGTTTTACGCTGTACGTTATACGCTGTACGTTATACGTTGTACGTTATACGTTGTACGTTATACGCTGTACGTTATCCGTTGTATGTTATACGTTTTACGTTATACGCTGTACGTTATACGCTGTAAGTTATACGTTATACGTTATACGTTATACGTTATACGCTGTACGTTATACGCTGTAAGTTATACGCTGTTCGTTATACGTTATACGTTATACGTTATACGTTATACGTTATACGGTACACGTTGTACGTTGAACGTTATACGTTATACGTTGAACGTTATACGTTGTACGTTATACGTTATACGTTATACGTTATACGCTATACGTTATACGTTATACGTTATACGTTATACGTTATACGTTATACGTTATACGTTATACGTTATACGTTATACGGTACACGTTGTACGTTGAACGTTATACGTTATACGTTGAACGTTATACGTTGTACGTTATACGTTATACGTTATACGTTATACGTTATACGTTATACGTTATACGTTATACGTTATACGTTATACGTTATACGTTATACGTTATACGTTATACGTTATACGTTATACGTTATACGTTATACGTTATACGTTATACGTTATACGTTGTACGTTATACGTTTTACGCTGTACGTTATACGCTGTACGTTATACGTTGTACGTTATACGTTGTACGTTATACGCTGTACGTTATCCGTTGTATGTTATACGTTTTACGTTATACGCTGTACGTTATACGCTGTAAGTTATACGCTGTTCGTTATACGTTATACGTTATACGTTATACGTTATACGGTACACGTTGTACGTTGAACGTTATACGTTATACGTTGTACGTTATACGTTGTACGTTATACGTTATACGTTATACGTTATACGTTATACGTTATACGTTATACGTTATACGGTACACGTTGTACGTTGAACGTTATACGTTATACGTTGAACGTTATACGTTGTACGTTATACGTTATACGTTATACGTTATACGTTATACGTTATACGTTATACGTTATACGTTATACGTTATACGTTATACGTTATACGTTATACGTTGTACGTTATACGTTTTACGCTGTACGTTATACGCTGTACGTTATACGTTGTACGTTATACGTTGTACGTTATACGCTGTACGTTATCCGTTGTATGTTATACGTTTTACGTTATACGCTGTACGTTATACGCTGTAAGTTATACGCTGTTCGTTATACGTTATACGTTATACGTTATACGTTATACGGTACACGTTGTACGTTGAACGTTATACGTTATACGTTGTACGTTATACGTTGTACGTTATACGTTATACGTTATACGTTATACGATATACGTTATACGTTATACGTTATACGTTATACGTTGTACGTTATACGTTATACGCTGTACGTTATACGCTGTACGTTATACGCTGTACGTTATACGTTGTACGTTATACGTTGTACGTTATACGCTGTACGTTATCCGTTGTATGTTATACGTTATACGTTATACGTTATACGTTATACGTTATACGTTAGACGCTGTACGTTATCCGTTGTACGTTATACGTTATACGTTATACTTCATACGTTATACGTTTTACGTTATACGCTGTACGTTATACGCTGTAAGTTATACGCTGTTCGTTATACGTTATACGTTATACGTTATACGTTATACGGTACACGTTGTACGTTGAACGTTATACGTTATACGTTGTACGTTATACGTTATACGTTGTACGTTATACGTTATACGTTGCACGTTATACGTTATACGTTATACGCTGTACGTTATACGCTGTACGTTATACGTTATACGTTATACGTTATACGCTGTACGTTATACGCTGTACGTTATACGCTGTACGTTATACGTTATACGTTATACGTTACACGGTGTACGTTGTACGTTGTACGTTATACGTTGTACGTTATACGTTATACGTTATACGTTGTACGTTATACGTTGTACGTTATACGTTTTACGCTGTACGTTATACGTTATACGTTATAAGTTGTACGTTATACGTTATAAGTTATACGTTATACGTTATACGTTATACGTTATACGTTATACGTTATACGTTATACGTTATACGCTGTACGTTATACGCTGTACGTTATAAGCTGTACGTTATACGTTATACGTTATACGTTACACGTTGTACGTTGTACGTTGTACGTTATACGTTGAACGTTATACGTTGTACGTTATACGTTATACGTTATAAGTTATACGTTATACGTTATACGTTATACGTTATACGTTATACGTTATACGTTATACGTTATACGTTATACGTTATACGTTATACGTTATACGTTATACGTTATACGTTATACGTTATACGTTATACGTTATACGTTATACGTTATACGTTATACGTTATACGTTATACGTTATACGTTATACGTTATACGTTATACGTTATACGTTATACGTTATACGTTATACGTTATACGTTATACGTTATACGTTATACGTTATACGTTATACGTTATACGTTATACGTTATACGTTATACGTTATACGTTATACGTTATACGTTATACGTTATACGTTATACGTTATACGTTATACGTTATACGTTATACGTTATACGTTATACGTTATACGTTATACGTTATACGTTATACGTTATACGTTATACGTTATACGTTATACGTTATACGTTATACGTTATACGTTATACGTTATACGTTATACGTTATACGTTATACGTTATACGTTATACGTTATACGTTATACGTTATACGTTATACGTTATACGTTATACGTTATACGTTATACGTTATACGTTATACGTTATACGTTATACGTTATACGTTATACGTTATACGTTATACGTTATACGTTATACGTTATACGTTATACGTTATACGTTATACGTTATACGTTATACGTTATACGTTATACGTTATACGTTATACGTTATACGTTATACGTTATACGTTATACTTCATACGTTATACGTTTTACGTTATACGCTGTACGTTATACGCTGTAAGTTATACGCTGTTCGTTATACGTTATACGTTATACGATATACGTTACACGTTATACGCTGTACGTTATACGCTGTACGTTATACGTTATACGTTACACGTTGTACGTTGTACGTTATCCGTTGTATGTTATACGTTATACGTTATACGTTATACGCTGTACGTTATCCGTTGTACGTTATACGTTATACGTTATACGTTATACTTCATACGTTATACGTTTTACGTTATACGCTGTATGTTATACGCTGTAAGTCATACGCTGTTCGTTATACGTTATACGTTATACGTTATACGTTATACGGTACATGTTGTACGTTGAACGTTATACGTTATAAGTTGTACGTTATACGTTGTACGTTATACGTTATACGTTATACGTTATACGATATACGTTATACGGTATACGTTATACGTTATACGTTATACGTTATACGCTGTACGTTATACGATGTACGTTATACGCTGTACGTTATACGTTGTACGTTATACGTTGTACGTTATACGCTGTACGTTATCCGTTGTATGTTATACGTTATACGTTATACGTTATACGTTATACGTTATACGTTATACGTTATACGCTGTACGTTATCCGTTGTACGTTATACGTTATACGTTATACTTCATACGTTATACGTTTTACGTTATACGCTGTACGTTATACGCTGTAAGTTATACGCTGTTCGTTATACGTTATACGTTATACGTTATACGTTATACGGTACACGTTGTACGTTGAACGTTATACGTTATACGTTGTACGTTATACGTTATACGTTGTACGTTATACGTTATACGTTATACGTTATACGGTACACGTTGTACGTTGAACGTTATACGTTATACGTTGTACGTTATACGTTGTACGTTATACGTTATACGTTATACGTTGTACGTTATACGTTATACGTTATACGTTATACTTCATACGTTATACGTTTTACGTTATACGCTGTACGTTATACGCTGTAAGTTATACGCTGTTCGTTATACGTTATACGTTATACGTTATACGTTATACGGTACACGTTGTACGTTGAACGTTATACGTTATACGTTGTACGTTATACGTTGTACGTTATACGTTATACGTTATACGTTATACGATATACGTTATACGTTATACGTTATACGTTATACGTTATACGTTATACGTTATACGCTGTACGTTATACGATGTACGTTATACGCTGTACGTTATACGTTGTACGTTATACGTTGTACGTTATACGCTGTACGTTATCCGTTGTATGTTATACGTTATACGTTATACGTTATACGTTATACGTTATACGTTATACGCTGTACGTTATCCGTTGTACGTTATACGTTATACGTTATACTTCATACGTTATACGTTTTACGTTATACGCTGTACGTTATACGCTGTAAGTTATACGCTGTTCGTTATACGTTATACGTTATACGTTATACGTTATACGGTACACGTTGTACGTTGAACGTTATACGTTATACGTTGTACGTTATACGTTATACGTTGTACGTTATACGTTATACGTT
The DNA here is from genome assembly GCA_916610235.2 of Lasioglossum morio. Classification (NCBI taxonomy): domain Eukaryota; kingdom Metazoa; phylum Arthropoda; class Insecta; order Hymenoptera; family Halictidae; genus Lasioglossum; species Lasioglossum morio. Next base: position 811,898 of record CAKAJA020000262.1, read on the forward strand.
ATAAGTTGTACGTTATACGTTATACGTTATACGTTATACGTTATACGTTATACGTTATACGTTATACGTTATACGTTATACGTTATACGTTATACGTTATACGTTATACGTTATACGTTATACGTTATACGTTATACGGTACACGTTGTACGTTGAACGTTATACGTTATACGTTGTACGTTATACGTTATACGTTGTACGTTATACGTTATACGTTGTACGTTATACGTTATACGTTATACGTTATACGTTATACGTTGTACGTTGAACGTTATACGTTATACGTTGTACGTTATACGTTATACGTTGTACGTTATACGTTATACGTTATACGTTATACGTTATACGTTATACGTTATACGTTATACGTTATACGTTATACGTTATACGTTATACGTTATACGTTATACGTTATACGTTATACGTTATACGTTATACGTTATACGTTATACGTTATACGTTATACGTTATACGTTATACGTTATACGTTATACGTTATACGTTATACGTTATACGTTATACGTTATACGTTATACGTTATACGTTATACGTTATACGTTATACGTTATACGTTATACGTTATACGTTATACGTTATACGTTATACGTTATACTTCATACGTTATACGTTTTACGTTATACGCTGTACGTTATACGCTGTAAGTTATACGCTGTTCGTTATACGTTATACGTTATACGATATACGTTACACGTTATACGCTGTACGTTATACGCTGTACGTTATACGTTATACGTTACACGTTGTACGTTGTACGTTATCCGTTGTATGTTATACGTTATACGTTATACGTTATACGCTGTACGTTATCCGTTGTACGTTATACGTTATACGTTATACGTTATACTTCATACGTTATACGTTTTACGTTATACGCTGTATGTTATACGCTGTAAGTCATACGCTGTTCGTTATACGTTATACGTTATACGTTATACGTTATACGGTACATGTTGTACGTTGAACGTTATACGTTATAAGTTGTACGTTATACGTTGTACGTTATACGTTATACGTTATACGTTATACGATATACGTTATACGGTATACGTTATACGTTATACGTTATACGTTATACGCTGTACGTTATACGATGTACGTTATACGCTGTACGTTATACGTTGTACGTTATACGTTGTACGTTATACGCTGTACGTTATCCGTTGTATGTTATACGTTATACGTTATACGTTATACGTTATACGTTATACGTTATACGTTATACGCTGTACGTTATCCGTTGTACGTTATACGTTATACGTTATACTTCATACGTTATACGTTTTACGTTATACGCTGTACGTTATATGCTGTAAGTTATACGCTGTTCGTTATACGTTATACGTTATACGTTATACGTTATACGGTACACGTTGTACGTTGCACGTTATACGTTATACGTTGTACGTTATACGTTATACGTTGTACGTTATACGTTATACGTTATACGTTATACGGTACACGTTGTACGTTGAACGTTATACGTTATACGTTGTACGTTATACGTTGTACGTTATACGTTATACGTTATACGTTGTACGTTATACGTTATACGTTATACGTTATACTTCATACGTTATACGTTTTACGTTATACGCTGTACGTTATACGCTGTAAGTTATACGCTGTTCGTTATACGTTATACGTTATACGTTATACGTTATACGGTACACGTTGTACGTTGAACGTTATACGTTATACGTTGTACGTTATACGTTGTACGTTATACGTTATACGTTATACGTTATACGATATACGTTATACGTTATACGTTATACGTTATACGTTACACGTTATACGTTATACGCTGTACGTTATACGATGTACGTTATACGCTGTACGTTATACGTTGTACGTTATACGTTGTACGTTATACGCTGTACGTTATCCGTTGTATGTTATACGTTATACGTTATACGTTATACGTAATACGTTATACGTTATACGCTGTACGTTATCCGTTGTACGTTATACGTTATACGTTATACTTCATACGTTATACGTTTTACGTTATACGCTGTACGTTATACGCTGTAAGTTATACGCTGTTCGTTATACGTTATACGTTATACGTTATACGTTATACGGTACACGTTGTACGTTGAACGTTATACGTTATACGTTGTACGTTATACGTTATACGTTGTACGTTATACGTTATACGTTATAAGTTGTACGTTATACGTTATACGTTATACGTTATACGTTATACGTTATACGTTATACGTTATACGTTATACGTTATACGTTATACGTTATACGTTATACGTTATACGTTATACGTTATACGTTATACGTTATACGGTACACGTTGTACGTTTAACGTTATACGTTATACGTTGTACGTTATACGTTATACGTTGTACGTTATACGTTATACGTTGTACGTTATACGTTATACGTTATACGTTATACGTTATACGTTATACGTTATACGTTATACGTTATACGTTATACTTCATACGTTATACGTTTTACGTTATACTCTGTACGTTATACGCTGTAAGTTATACGCTGTTCGTTATACGTTATACGTTATACGATATACGTTACACGTTATACGCTGTACGTTATACGCTGTACGTTATACGTTATACGTTACACGTTGTACGTTGTACGTTATCCGTTGTATGTTATACGTTATACGTTATACGTTATACGTTATACGTTATACGTTATACGTTATACGTTATACGTTATACGTTATACGTTATACGTTATACGTTATACGTTATACGTTATACGTTATACGTTATACGTTATACGTTATACGTTATACGTTATACGTTATACGTTATACGTTATACGTTATACGTTATACTTCATACGTTATACGTTTTACGTTATACGCTGTACGTTATACGCTGTAAGTTATACGCTGTTCGTTATACGTTATACGTTATACGATATACGTTACACGTTATACGCTGTACGTTATACGCTGTACGTTATACGTTATACGTTACACGTTGTACGTTGTACGTTATCCGTTGTATGTTATACGTTATACGTTATACGTTATACGTTATACGTTATACGTTATACGCTGTACGTTATCCGTTGTACGTTATACGTTATACGTTATACGTTATACTTCATACGTTATACGTTTTACGTTATACGCTGTACGTTATACGCTGTAAGTTATACGCTGTTCGTTATACGTTATACGTTATACGTTATACGTTATACGGTACACGTTGTACGTTGAACGTTATACGTTATACGTTGTACGTTATACGTTGTACGTTATACGTTATACGTTATACGTTATACGATATACGTTATACGTTATACGTTATACGTTATACGTTATACGTTATACGCTGTACGTTATACGATGTACGTTATACGCTGTACGTTATACGTTGTACGTTATACGTTGTACGTTATACGCTGTACGTTATCCGTTGTATGTTATACGTTATACGTTATACGTTATACGTTATACGTTATACGTTATACGTTATACGTTATACGTTATACGTTATACGTTATACGTTATACGTTATACGTTATACGTTATACGTTATACGTTATACGTTATACTTCATACGTTATACGTTTTACGTTATACGCTGTACGTTATACGCTGTAAGTTATACGCTGTTCGTTATACGTTATACGTTATACGTTATACGTTATACGTTATACGTTATACGGTACACGTTGTACGTTGAACGTTATACGTTATACGTTGTACGTTATACGTTATACGTTGTACGTTATACGTTATACGTTGTACGTTATACGTTATACGTTATACGTTATACGTTATACGTTATACGTTATACGTTATACGTTATACGTTATACGTTATACGTTATACTTCATACGTTATACGTTTTACGTTATACGCTGTACGTTATACGCTGTAAGTTATACGCTGTTCGTTATACGTTATACGTTATACGTTATACGTTATACGGTACACGTTGTACGTTGAACGTTATACGTTATACGTTGTACGTTATACGTTGTACGTTATACGTTATACGTTATACGTTATACGATATACGTTATACGTTATACGTTATACGTTATACGTTATACGTTATACGTTATACGCTGTACGTTATACGATGTACGTTGTACGTTATACGTTATACGTTGTACGTTATACGTTATACGTTATACGTTATACGGTACACGTTGTACGTTGAACGTTATACGTTATACGTTGTACGTTATACGTTGTACGTTATACGTTATACGTTATACGTTGTACGTTATACGTTATACGTTATACGTTATACTTCATACGTTATACGTTTTACGTTATACGCTGTACGTTATACGCTGTAAGTTATACGCTGTTCGTTATACGTTATACGTTATACGTTATACGTTATACGGTACACGTTGTACGTTGAACGTTATACGTTATACGTTGTACGTTATACGTTGTACGTTATATGTTATACGTTATACGTTATACGATATACGTTATACGTTATACGTTATACGTTATACGTTATACGTTATACGCTGTACGTTATACGATGTACGTTATACGCTGTACGTTATACGTTGTACGTTATACGTTGTACGTTATACGCTGTACGTTATCCGTTGTATGTTATACGTTATACGTTATACGTTATACGTTATACGTTATACGTTATACGCTGTACGTTATCCGTTGTACGTTATACGTTATACGTTATACTTCATACGTTATACGTTTTACGTTATACGCTGTACGTTATACGCTGTAAGTTATACGCTGTTCGTTATACGTTATACGTTATACGTTATACGTTATACGGTACACGTTGTACGTTGAACGTTATACGTTATACGTTGTACGTTATACGTTATACGTTGTACGTTATACGTTATACGTTATAAGTTGTACGTTATACGTTATACGTTATACGTTATACGTTATACGTTATACGTTATACGTTATACGTTATACGTTATACGTTATACGTTATACGTTATACGTTATACGTTATACGTTATACGTTATACGTTATACGTTATACGTTATACGGTACACGTTGTACGTTGAACGTTATACGTTATACGTTGTACGTTATACGTTATACGTTGTACGTTATACGTTATACGTTGTACGTTATACGTTATACGTTATACGTTATACGTTATACGTTATACGTTATACGTTATACGTTATACGTTATACGTTATACGTTATACTTCATACGTTATACGTTTTACGTTATACTCTGTACGTTATACGCTGTAAGTTATACGCTGTTCGTTATACGTTATACGTTATACGATATACGTTACACGTTATACGCTGTACGTTATACGCTGTACGTTATACGTTATACGTTACACGTTGTACGTTGTACGTTATCCGTTGTATGTTATACGTTATACGTTATACGTTATACGTTATACGTTATACGTTATACGTTATACGTTATACGTTATACGTTATACGTTATACGTTATACGTTATACGTTATACGTTATACGTTATACGTTATACGTTATACGTTATACGTTATACGTTATACGTTATACGTTATACGTTATACGTTATACGTTATACGTTATACGTTATACGTTATACGTTATACGTTATACTTCATACGTTATACGTTTTACGTTATACGCTGTACGTTATACGCTGTAAGTTATACGCTGTTCGTTATACGTTATACGTTATACGATATACGTTACACGTTATACGCTGTACGTTATACGCTGTACGTTATACGTTATACGTTACACGTTGTACGTTGTACGTTATCCGTTGTATGTTATACGTTATACGTTATACGTTATACGTTATACGTTATACGTTATACGTTATACGCTGTACGTTATCCGTTGTACGTTATACGTTATACGTTATACGTTATACTTCATACGTTATACGTTTTACGTTATACGCTGTACGTTATACGCTGTAAGTTATACGCTGTTCGTTATACGTTATACGTTATACGTTATACGTTATACGGTACACGTTGTACGTTGAACGTTATACGTTATACGTTGTACGTTATACGTTGTACGTTATACGTTATACGTTATACGTTATACGATATACGTTATACGTTATACGTTATACGTTATACGTTATACGTTATACGCTGTACGTTATACGATGTACGTTATACGCTGTACGTTATACGTTGTACGTTATACGTTGTACGTTATACGCTGTACGTTATCCGTTGTATGTTATACGTTATACGTTATACGTTATACGTTATACGTTATACGTTATACGTTATACGTTATACGTTATACGTTATACGTTATACGTTATACGTTATACGTTATACGTTATACGTTATACTTCATACGTTATACGTTTTACGTTATACGCTGTACGTTATACGCTGTAAGTTATACGCTGTTCGTTATACGTTATACGTTATACGTTATACGTTATACGGTACACGTTGTACGTTGAACGTTATACGTTATACGTTGTACGTTATACGTTATACGTTGTACGTTATACGTTATACGTTGTACGTTATACGTTATACGTTATACGTTATACGTTATACGTTATACGTTATACGTTATACGTTATACGTTATACGTTATACGTTATACGTTATACGTTATACGTTATACTTCATACGTTATACGTTTTACGTTATACGCTGTACGTTATACGCTGTAAGTTATACGCTGTTCGTTATACGTTATACGTTATACGATATACGTTACACGTTATACGCTGTACGTTATACGCTGTACGTTATACGTTATACGTTACACGTTGTACGTTGTACGTTATCCGTTGTATGTTATACGTTATACGTTATACGTTATATTTTATACGTTATACGCTGTACGTTATCCGTTGTACGTTATACGTTATACGTTATACGTTATACTTCATACGTTATACGTTTTACGTTATACGCTGTACGTTATACGCTGTAAGTTATACGCTGTTCGTTATACGTTATACGTTATACGTTATACGGTACACGTTGCACGTTGAACGTTATACGTTATACGTTGTACGTTATACGTTGTACGTTATACGTTATACGTTATACGTTATACGATATACGTTATACGTTATACGTTATACGTTATACGTTATACGTTATACGTTATACGTTATACGCTGTACGTTATACGATGTACGTTATACGCTGTACGTTATACGTTGTACGTTATACGTTGTACGTTATACGCTGTACGTTATCCGTTGTATGTTATACGTTATACGTTATACGTTATACGTTATACGTTATACGTTATACGCTGTACGTTATCCGTTGTACGTTATACGTTATACGTTATACTTCATACGTTATACGTTTTACGTTATACGCTGTACGTTATACGCTGTAAGTTATACGCTGTTCGTTATACGTTATACGTTATACGTTATACGTTATACGGTACACGTTGTACGTTGAACGTTATACGTTATACGTTGTACGTTATACGTTATACGTTGTACGTTATACGTTATACGTTGTACGTTATACGTTATACGTTATACGCTGTACGTTATACGCTGTACGTTATACGTTATACGTTATACGTTATACGCTGTACGTTATACGCTGTACGTTATACGCTGTACGTTATACGTTATACGTTATACGTTACACGGTGTACGTTGTACGTAGTACGTTATACGTTGTACGTTATACGTTATACGTTATACGTTGTACGTTATACGTTGTACGTTATACGTTTTACGCTGTACGTTATACGTTATACGTTATAAGTTGTACGTTATACGTTATACGTTATACGGTACACGTTGTACGTTGAACGTTATACGTTATACGTTGTACGTTATACGTTGTACGTTATACGTTATACGTTATACGTTATACGATATACGTTATACGTTATACGTTATACGTTATACGGTACACGTTGTACGTTGAACGTTATACGTTATACGTTGTACGTTATACGTTATACGTTGTACGTTATACGTTATACGTTGTACGTTATACGTTATACGCTGTACGTTAGACGCTGTACGTTATACGTTATACGTTATACGTTATACGCTGTACGTTATACGCTGTTCGTTATACGTTATACGTTATACGATATACGTTACACGTTATACGCTGTACGTTATACGCTGTACGTTATACGTTATACGTTACACGTTGTACGTTGTACGTTATCCGTTGTATGTTATACGTTATACGTTATACGTTATACGTTATACGTTATACGCTGTACGTTATCCGTTGTACGTTATACGTTATACGTTATACGTTATACTTCATACGTTATACGTTTTACGTTATACGCTGTACGTTATACGCTGTAAGTTATACGCTGTTCGTTATACGTTATACGTTATACGTTATACGTTATACGGTACACGTTGTACGTTGAACGTTATACGTTATACGTTGTACGTTATACGTTGTACGTTATACGTTGTACGTTGTACGTTATACGATATACGTTATACGTTATACGTTATACGTTATACGTTATACGTTATACGTTATACGTTATACGCTGTACGTTATACGATGTACGTTATACGCTGTACGTTATACGTTGTACGTTATACGTTGTACGTTATACGCTGTACGTTATCCGTTGTATGTTATACGTTATACGTTTTACGTTATACGTTATACGTTATACGTTATACGCTGTACGTTATCCGTTGTACGTTATACGTTATACGTTATACTTCATACGTTATACGTTTTCCGTTATACGCTGTACGTTATACGCTGTAAGTTATACGCTGTTCGTTATACGTTATACGTTATACGTTATACGTTATACGGTACACGTTGTACGTTGAACGTTATACGTTATACGTTGTACGTTATACGTTATACGTTGTACGTTATACGTTATACGTTGTACGTTACACGTTATACGTTATACGCTGTACGTTATACGCTGTACGTTATACGTTATACGTTATACGTTATACGCTGTACGTTATACGCTGTACGTTATACGCTGTACGTTATACGTTATACGTTATACGTTACACGGTGTACGTTCTACGTTGTACGTTATACGTTGTACGTTATACGTTATACGTTGTACGTTATACGTTATACGTTATACGTTATACGTTGTACGTTATACGTTGTACGTTATACGTTTTACGCTGTACGTTATACGTTATACGTTATAAGTTGTACGTTATACGTTATACGTTATACGGTACACGTTGTACGTTGAACGTTATACGTTATACGTTGTACGTTATACGTTGTACGTTATACGTTATACGTTATACGTTATACGATATACGTTATACGTTATACGTTATACGTTATACGGTACACGTTGTACGTTGAACGTTATACGTTATACGTTGTACGTTATACGTTATACGTTGTACGTTATACGTTATACGTTGTACGTTATACGTTATACGCTGTACGTTAGACGCTGTACGTTATACGTTATACGTTATACGTTATACGCTGTACGTTATACGCTGTTCGTTATACGTTATACGTTATACGATATACGTTACACGTTATACGCTGTACGTTATACGCTGTACGTTATACGTTATACGTTACACGTTGTACGTTGTACGTTATCCGTTGTATGTTATACGTTATACGTTATACGTTATACGTTATACGTTATACGCTGTACGTTATCCGTTGTACGTTATACGTTATACGTTATACGTTATACTTCATACGTTATACGTTTTACGTTATACGCTGTACGTTATACGCTGTAAGTTATACGCTGTTCGTTATACGTTATACGTTATACGTTATACGTTATACGGTACACGTTGTACGTTGAACGTTATACGTTATACGTTGTACGTTATACGTTGTACGTTATACGTTATACGTTATACGTTATACGATATACGTTATACGTTATACGTTATACGTTATACGTTATACGTTATACGTTATACGTTATACGCTGTACGTTATACGATGTACGTTATACGCTGTACGTTATACGTTGTACGTTATACGTTGTACGTTATACGCTGTACGTTATCCGTTGTATGTTATACGTTATACGTTTTACGTTATACGTTATACGTTATACGTTATACGCTGTACGTTATCCGTTGTACGTTATACGTTATACGTTATACTTCATACGTTATACGTTTTCCGTTATACGCTGTACGTTATACGCTGTAAGTTATACGCTGTTCGTTATACGTTATACGTTATACGTTATACGTTATACGGTACACGTTGTACGTTGAACGTTATACGTTATACGTTGTACGTTATACGTTATACGTTGTACGTTATACGTTATACGTTGTACGTTACACGTTATACGTTATACGCTGTACGTTATACGCTGTACGTTATACGTTATACGTTATACGTTATACGCTGTACGTTATACGCTGTACGTTATACGCTGTACGTTATACGTTATACGTTATACGTTACACGGTGTACGTTCTACGTTGTACGTTATACGTTGTACGTTATACGTTATACGTTGTACGTTATACGTTATACGTTATACGTTATACGTTGTACGTTATACGTTGTACGTTATACGTTTTACGCTGTACGTTATACGTTATACGTTATAAGTTGTACGTTATACGTTATACGTTATACGTTATACGTTATACGTTATACGTTATACGTTATACGTTATACGTTATACGTTATACGTTATACGTTATACGTTATACGCTGTACGTTATACGCTGTACGTTATAAGCTGTACGTTATACGTTATACGTTATACGTTACACGTTGTACGTTATACGTTATACGTTATACGTTATACGTTATACGTTATACGTTATACGTTATACGTTATACGTTATACGTTATACGTTATACGTTATACGTTATACGTTATACGCTGTTCGTTATACGTTATACGTTATACGTTATACGTTATACGGTACACGTTGTACGTTGAACGTTATACGTTATACGTTGTACGTTATACGTTGTACGTTATACGTTATACGTTATACGTTATACGTTATACGATATACGTTATACGTTATACGTTATACGTTATACGTTATACGTTATACGTTATACGTTATACGTTATACGTTATACGCTGTACGTTATACGCTGTACGTTATACGCTGTACGTTATACGTTGTACGTTATACGTTGTACGTTATACGCTGTACGTTATCCGTTGTATGTTATACGTTATACGTTATACGTTATACGTTATACGTTATACGTTATACGCTGTACGTTATCCGTTGTACGTTATACGTTATACGTTATACTTCATACGTTATACGTTTTACGTTATACGCTGTACGTTATACGCTGTAAGTTATACGCTGTTCGTTATACGTTATACGTTATCGTTGTATGTTATACGTTATACGTTATACGTTATACGTTATACGTTATACGATATACGCTGTACGTTATCCGTTGTACGTTATACGTTATACGTTATACTTCATACGTTATACGTTTTACGTTATACGCTGTACGTTATACGCTGTAAGTTATACGCTGTTCGTTATACGTTATACGTTATACGTTATACGTTATACGGTACACGTTGTACGTTGAACGTTATACGTTATACGCTGTACGTTATACGCTGTACGTTATACGTTATACGTTATACGTTATACGCTGTACGTTATACGCTGTACGTTATACGCTGTACGTTATACGTTATACGTTATACGTTACACGTTATACGTTATACGTTATACGTTATACGTTGTACGTTATACGTTATACGTTGTACGTTATACGTTATACGTTGTACGTTATACGTTATATGTTATACGCTGTACGTTATACGCTGTACGTTATACGTTATACGTTATATTTTATACGTTATACGCTGTACGTTATCCGTTGTACGTTATACGTTATACGTTATACGTTATACTTCATACGTTATACGTTTTACGTTATACGCTGTACGTTATACGCTGTAAGTTATACGCTGTTCGTTATACGTTATACGTTATACGTTATACGGTACACGTTGCACGTTGAACGTTATACGTTATACGTTGTACGTTATACGTTGTACGTTATACGTTATACGTTATACGTTATACGATATACGTTATACGTTATACGTTATACGTTATACGTTATACGTTATACGTTATACGTTATACGTTATACGCTGTACGTTATACGATGTACGTTATACGCTGTACGTTATACGTTGTACGTTATACGTTGTACGTTATACGCTGTACGTTATCCGTTGTATGTTATACGTTATACGTTATACGTTATACGTTATACGTTATACGTTATACGTTATACGCTGTACGTTATCCGTTGTACGTTATACGTTATACGTTATACTTCATACGTTATACGCTGTACGTTATCCGTTGTACGTTATACGTTATACGTTATACGTTGTACGTTATACGTTATACGTTGTACGTTATACGTTATACGTTGTACGTTATACGTTATACGTTATACGCTGTACGTTATACGTTATACGTTATACGCTGTACGTTATACGCTGTACGTTATAAGCTGTACGTTATACGTTATACGTTATACGTTACACGTTGTACGTTATACGTTATACGTTATACGTTATACGTTATACGTTATACGTTATACGTTATACGTTATACGTTATACGTTATACGTTATACGTTATACGTTATACGTTATACGTTATACGTTATACGTTATACGTTATACGCTGTTCGTTATACGTTATACGTTATACGTTATACGTTATACGGTACACGTTGTACGTTGAACGTTATACGTTATACGTTGTACGTTATACGTTGTACGTTATACGTTATACGTTATACGTTATACGATATACGTTATACGTTATACGTTATACGTTATACGTTATACGTTATACGTTATACGTTATACGTTATACGCTGTACGTTATACGCTGTACGTTATACGCTGTACGTTATACGTTGTACGTTATACGTTGTACGTTATACGCTGTACGTTATCCGTTGTATGTTATACGTTATACGTTATACGTTATACGTTATACGTTATACGTTATACGTTATACGCTGTACGTTATCCGTTGTACGTTATACGTTATACGTTATACTTCATACGTTATACGTTTTACGTTATACGCTGTACGTTATACGCTGTAAGTTATACGCTGTTCGTTATACGTTATACGTTATCGTTGTATGTTATACGTTATACGTTATACGTTATACGTTATACGTTATACGATATACGCTGTACGTTATCCGTTGTACGTTATACGTTATACGTTATACTTCATACGTTATACGTTTTACGTTATACGCTGTACGTTATACGCTGTAAGTTATACGCTGTTCGTTATACGTTATACGTTATACGTTATACGGTACACGTTGCACGTTGAACGTTATACGTTATACGTTGTACGTTATACGTTGTACGTTATACGTTATACGTTATACGTTATACGATATACGTTATACGTTATACGTTATACGTTATACGTTATACGTTATACGTTATACGTTATACGCTGTACGTTATACGATGTACGTTATACGCTGTACGTTATACGTTGTACGTTATACGTTGTACGTTATACGCTGTACGTTATCCGTTGTATGTTATACGTTATACGTTATACGTTATACGTTATACGTTATACGTTATACGCTGTACGTTATCCGTTGTACGTTATACGTTATACGTTATACTTCATACGTTATACGTTTTACGTTATACGCTGTACGTTATACGCTGTAAGTTATACGCTGTTCGTTATACGTTATACGTTATACGTTATACGTTATACGGTACACGTTGTACGTTGAACGTTATACGTTATACGTTGTACGTTATACGTTATACGTTGTACGTTATACGTTATACGTTGTACGTTATACGTTATACGTTATACGCTGTACGTTATACGCTGTACGTTATACGTTATACGTTATACGTTATACGCTGTACGTTATACGCTGTACGTTATACGCTGTACGTTATACGTTATACGTTATACGTTACACGGTGTACGTTGTACGTAGTACGTTATACGTTGTACGTTATACGTTATACGTTATACGTTGTACGTTATACGTTGTACGTTATACGTTTTACGCTGTACGTTATACGTTATACGTTATAAGTTGTACGTTATACGTTATACGTTATACGGTACACGTTGTACGTTGAACGTTATACGTTATACGTTGTACGTTATACGTTGTACGTTATACGTTATACGTTATACGTTATACGATATACGTTATACGTTATACGTTATACGTTATACGGTACACGTTGTACGTTGAACGTTATACGTTATACGTTGTACGTTATACGTTATACGTTGTACGTTATACGTTATACGTTGTACGTTATACGTTATACGTTATACGCTGTACGTTAGACGCTGTACGTTATACGTTATACGTTATACGTTATACGCTGTACGTTATACGCTGTTCGTTATACGTTATACGTTATACGATATACGTTACACGTTATACGCTGTACGTTATACGCTGTACGTTATACGTTATACGTTACACGTTGTACGTTGTACGTTATCCGTTGTATGTTATACGTTATACGTTATACGTTATACGTTATACGTTATACGCTGTACGTTATCCGTTGTACGTTATACGTTATACGTTATACGTTATACTTCATACGTTATACGTTTTACGTTATACGCTGTACGTTATACGCTGTAAGTTATACGCTGTTCGTTATACGTTATACGTTATACGTTATACGTTATACGGTACACGTTGTACGTTGAACGTTATACGTTATACGTTGTACGTTATACGTTGTACGTTATACGTTATACGTTATACGTTATACGATATACGTTATACGTTATACGTTATACGTTATACGTTATACGTTATACGTTATACGTTATACGCTGTACGTTATACGATGTACGTTATACGCTGTACGTTATACGTTGTACGTTATACGTTGTACGTTATACGCTGTACGTTATCCGTTGTATGTTATACGTTATACGTTTTACGTTATACGTTATACGTTATACGTTATACGCTGTACGTTATCCGTTGTACGTTATACGTTATACGTTATACTTCATACGTTATACGTTTTCCGTTATACGCTGTACGTTATACGCTGTAAGTTATACGCTGTTCGTTATACGTTATACGTTATACGTTATACGTTATACGGTACACGTTGTACGTTGAACGTTATACGTTATACGTTGTACGTTATACGTTATACGTTGTACGTTATACGTTATACGTTGTACGTTACACGTTATACGTTATACGCTGTACGTTATACGCTGTACGTTATACGTTATACGTTATACGTTATACGCTGTACGTTATACGCTGTACGTTATACGCTGTACGTTATACGTTATACGTTATACGTTACACGGTGTACGTTCTACGTTGTACGTTATACGTTGTACGTTATACGTTATACGTTGTACGTTATACGTTATACGTTATACGTTATACGTTGTACGTTATACGTTGTACGTTATACGTTTTACGCTGTACGTTATACGTTATACGTTATAAGTTGTACGTTATACGTTATACGTTATACGTTATACGTTATACGTTATACGTTATACGTTATACGTTATACGTTATACGTTATACGTTATACGTTATACGTTATACGCTGTACGTTATACGCTGTACGTTATAAGCTGTACGTTATACGTTATACGTTATACGTTACACGTTGTACGTTATACGTTATACGTTATACGTTATACGATATACGTTATACGTTATACGTTATACGTTATACGTTATACGTTATACGTTATACGTTATACGTTATACGTTATACGCTGTTCGTTATACGTTATACGTTATACGTTATACGTTATACGGTACACGTTGTACGTTGAACGTTATACGTTATACGTTGTACGTTATACGTTGTACGTTATACGTTATACGTTATACGTTATACGTTATACGTTATACGTTATACGTTATACGTTATACGTTATACGTTATACGTTATACGTTATACGTTATACGTTATACGTTATACGCTGTACGTTATACGCTGTACGTTATACGCTGTACGTTATACGTTGTACGTTATACGTTGTACGTTATACGCTGTACGTTATCCGTTGTATGTTATACGTTATACGTTATACGTTATACGTTATACGTTATACGTTATACGCTGTACGTTATCCGTTGTACGTTATACGTTATACGTTATACTTCATACGTTATACGTTTTACGTTATACGCTGTACGTTATACGCTGTAAGTTATACGCTGTTCGTTATACGTTATACGTTATCGTTGTATGTTATACGTTATACGTTATACGTTATACGTTATACGTTATACGATATACGCTGTACGTTATCCGTTGTACGTTATACGTTATACGTTATACTTCATACGTTATACGTTTTACGTTATACGCTGTACGTTATACGCTGTAAGTTATACGCTGTTCGTTATACGTTATACGTTATACGTTATACGTTATACGGTACACGTTGTACGTTGAACGTTATACGTTATACGCTGTACGTTATACGCTGTACGTTATACGTTATACGTTATACGTTATACGCTGTACGTTATACGCTGTACGTTATACGCTGTACGTTATACGTTATACGTTATACGTTACACGTTATACGTTATACGTTATACGTTATACGTTGTACGTTATACGTTATACGTTGTACGTTATACGTTATACGTTGTACGTTATACGTTATATGTTATACGCTGTACGTTATACGCTGTACGTTATACGTTATACGTTATATTTTATACGTTATACGCTGTACGTTATCCGTTGTACGTTATACGTTATACGTTATACGTTATACTTCATACGTTATACGTTTTACGTTATACGCTGTACGTTATACGCTGTAAGTTATACGCTGTTCGTTATACGTTATACGTTATACGTTATACGGTACACGTTGCACGTTGAACGTTATACGTTATACGTTGTACGTTATACGTTGTACGTTATACGTTATACGTTATACGTTATACGATATACGTTATACGTTATACGTTATACGTTATACGTTATACGTTATACGTTATACGTTATACGTTATACGCTGTACGTTATACGATGTACGTTATACGCTGTACGTTATACGTTGTACGTTATACGTTGTACGTTATACGCTGTACGTTATCCGTTGTATGTTATACGTTATACGTTATACGTTATACGTTATACGTTATACGTTATACGTTATACGCTGTACGTTATCCGTTGTACGTTATACGTTATACGTTATACTTCATACGTTATACGCTGTACGTTATCCGTTGTACGTTATACGTTATACGTTATACGTTGTACGTTATACGTTATACGTTGTACGTTATACGTTATACGTTGTACGTTATACGTTATACGTTATACGCTGTACGTTATACGTTATACGTTATACGCTGTACGTTATACGCTGTACGTTATAAGCTGTACGTTATACGTTATACGTTATACGTTACACGTTGTACGTTATACGTTATACGTTATACGTTATACGATATACGTTATACGTTATACGTTATACGTTATACGTTATACGTTATACGTTATACGTTATACGTTATACGTTATACGTTATACGTTATACGTTATACGTTATACGCTGTTCGTTATACGTTATACGTTATACGTTATACGTTATACGGTACACGTTGTACGTTGAACGTTATACGTTATACGTTGTACGTTATACGTTGTACGTTATACGTTATACGTTATACGTTATACGATATACGTTATACGTTATACGTTATACGTTATACGTTATACGTTATACGTTATACGTTATACGTTATACGCTGTACGTTATACGCTGTACGTTATACGCTGTACGTTATACGTTGTACGTTATACGTTGTACGTTATACGCTGTACGTTATCCGTTGTATGTTATACGTTATACGTTATACGTTATACGTTATACGTTATACGTTATACGTTATACGCTGTACGTTATCCGTTGTACGTTATACGTTATACGTTATACTTCATACGTTATACGTTTTACGTTATACGCTGTACGTTATACGCTGTAAGTTATACGCTGTTCGTTATACGTTATACGTTATCGTTGTATGTTATACGTTATACGTTATACGTTATACGTTATACGTTATACGATATACGCTGTACGTTATCCGTTGTACGTTATACGTTATACGTTATACTTCATACGTTATACGTTTTACGTTATACGCTGTACGTTATACGCTGTAAGTTATACGCTGTTCGTTATACGTTATACGTTATACGTTATACGTTATACGGTACACGTTGTACGTTGAACGTTATACGTTATACGCTGTACGTTATACGCTGTACGTTATACGTTATACGTTATACGTTATACGCTGTACGTTATACGCTGTACGTTATACGCTGTACGTTATACGTTATACGTTATACGTTACACGTTATACGTTATACGTTATACGTTATACGTTGTACGTTATACGTTATACGTTGTACGTTATACGTTATACGTTGTACGTTATACGTTATACGTTATACGCTGTACGTTATACGCTGTACGTTATACGTTATACGTTATACGTTATACGCTGTACGTTGTACGCTGTACGTTATACGCTGTACGTTATACGTTATACGTTATACGTTACACGGTGTACGTTGTACGTTGTACGTTATACGTTGTACGTTATACGTTATACGTTATACGTTGTACGTTATACGTTGTACGTTATACGTTTCACGTGTACGTTATACGTTATACGTTATAAGTTGTACGTTATACGTCATACGTTATACGTTATACGTTATACGTTATACGTTATACGTTATACGTTATACGTTATACGTTATACGTTATACGTTATACGTTATACGTTATACGTTATACGCTGTACGTTATACGCTGTACGTTATAAGCTGTACGTTATACGTTATACGTTATACGTTACACGTTGTACGTTGTACGTTATACGTTGAACGTTATACGTTGTACGTTATACGTTATACGTTATACGTTATACGTTATACGTTATACGTTATACGTTATACGTTATACGTTATACGTTATACGTTATACGTTATACGTTATACGTTATACGTTATACGTTATACGCTGTTCGTTATACGTTATACGTTATACGTTATACGTTATACGGTACACGTTGTACGTTATACGTTATACGTTATACGTTATACGTTATACGTTATACGTTATAGGTTATACGTTATACGTTATACGTTATACGTTAAACGTTATACGTTATACGTTATACGTTATACGTTATACGTTATACGTTATACGTTATACGTTATACGTTATACGTTATACGTTATACGTTATACGTTATACGTTATACGTTATACGTTATACGTTATACGTTATACGTTATACGTTATACGTAATACGTTATACGTTATACGTTATACGTTATACGTTATACGTTGTACGTTATACGTTATACGTTATACGTTATACGTTGTACGTTATACGTTGTACGTTATCCGTTTTACGCTGTACGTTATACGTTATACGTTATAAGTTGTACGTTATACGTTATACGTTATACGTTATACGTTATACGTTATACGTTATACGTTATACGTTATACGTTATACGTTATACGTTATACGTTATACGTTATACGTTATACGCTGTACGTTATACGCTGTACGTTATAAGCTGTACGTTATACGTTATACGTTATACGTTACACGTTGTACGTTATACGTTATACGTTATACGTTATACGATATACGTTATACGTTATACGTTATACGTTATACGTTATACGTTATACGTTATACGTTATACGTTATACGTTATACGTTATACGTTATACGTTATACGTTATACGCTGTTCGTTATACGTTATACGTTATACGTTATACGTTATACGGTACACGTTGTACGTTGAACGTTATACGTTATACGTTGTACGTTATACGTTGTACGTTATACGTTATACGTTATACGTTATACGATATACGTTATACGTTATACGTTATACGTTATACGTTATACGTTATACGTTATACGTTATACGTTATACGCTGTACGTTATACGCTGTACGTTATACGCTGTACGTTATACGTTGTACGTTATACGTTGTACGTTATACGCTGTACGTTATCCGTTGTATGTTATACGTTATACGATATACGTTATACGTTATACGTTATACGTTATACGTTGTACGTTATACGTTGTACGTTATACGTTATACGTTATACGTTATACGATATACGTTATACGTTATACGTTATACGTTATACGTTATACGTTATACGTTATACGTTATACGTTATACGCTGTACGTTATACGCTGTACGTTATACGCTGTACGTTGAACGTTATACGTTATACGTTGTACGTTATACGTTGTACGTTATACGTTATACGTTATACGTTATACGATATACGTTATACGTTATACGTTATACGTTATACGTTATACGTTATACGTTATACGTTATACGTTATACGTTATACGTTATACGCTGTACGTTATACGCTGTACGTTATACTTCATACGTTATACGTTTTACGTTATACGCTGTACGTTATACGCTGTAAGTTATACGCTGTTCGTTATACGTTATACGTTATACGTTATACGTTATACGGTACACGTTGTACGTTGAACGTTATACGTTATACGTTGTACGTTATACGTTGTACGTTATACGTTATACGTTATACGTTATACGATATACGTTATACGTTATACGTTATACGTTATACGTTATACGTTATACGTTATACGCTGTACGTTATACGATGTACGTTATACGCTGTACGTTATACGTTGTACGTTATACGTTGTACGTTATACGCTGTACGTTATCCGTTGTATGTTATACGTTATACGTTTTACGTTATACGTTATACGTTATACGTTATACGCTGTACGTTATCCGTTGTACGTTATACGTTATACGTTATACTTCATACGTTATACGTTTTCCGTTATACGCTGTACGTTATACGCTGTAAGTTATACGCTGTTCGTTATACGTTATACGTTATACGTTATACGTTATACGGTACACGTTGTACGTTGAACGTTATACGTTATACGTTGTACGTTATACGTTATACGTTGTACGTTATACGTTATACGTTGTACGTTACACGTTATACGTTATACGCTGTACGTTATACGCTGTACGTTATACGTTATACGTTATACGTTATACGTTATACGCTGTACGTTATACGTTATACGTTATACGCTGTACGTTATACGTTATACGTTATACGTTATACGTTATACGGTACACGTTATACGTTATACGTTATACGTTATACGTTATACGTTATACGTTATACGTTATACGTTAAACGTTATACGTTATACGTTATACGTTAAACGTTATACGTTATACGTTATACGTTATACGTTATACGTTATACGTTATACGTTATACGTTATACGTTATACGTTATACGTTATACGTTATACGTTATACGTTATACGTTATACGTTATACGTTATACGTTATACGTTATACGTTATACGTTATACGTTATACGTTATACGTTATACGTTATACGTAATACGTTATACGTTATACGTTATACGTTATACGTTATACGTTATACGTTATACGTTATACGTTATACGTTATACGTTATACGTTATACGTTATACGTTATACGTTATACGTTATACGTTATACGTTATACGTTATACGTTATACGTTATACGTTATACGTTATACGTTATACGTTATACGTTATACGTTATACGTTATACGTTATACGTTATACGTTATACGTTATACGTTATACGCTATACGTTATACGTTATACGTTATACGTTATACGTTATACGTTATACGTTATACGTTATACGTTATACGTTATACGTTATACGTTATACGTTATACGTTATACGTTATACGTTATACGTTATACGTTATACGTTATACGTTATACGTTATACGTTATACGTTATACGTTATACGTTATACGTTATACGTTATACGTTATACGTTATACGATATACGTTATACGTTATACGTTATACGTTATACGATATACGTTATACGTTATACGTTATACGTTATACGTTATACGTTATACGTTATACGTTATACGTTATACGTAACACGTTGTTCTTTTGTACGTTATACGTATGTACGTTGTACGTTATACGTTATACGTTATACGTTATACGTTATACGTTATACGTTATACGTTATACGATATACGTTATACGTTATACGTTATACGTTATACGATATACGTTATACGTTATACGTTATACGTTATACGCTGTATGTTATACGCTGTACGTTATACGTTATACGTAACACGTTGTTCTTTTGTACGTTATACGTATGTACGTTGTACGTTATACGTTGAACGTTATACGTTGTACGTTATACGTTGTACGTTATACGTTCTACGTTATACGTTATACGCTGTACGTTATACGTTATACGTTATACGTTATACGTTGTACGTTATACGTTATACGTTATACGTTATACGTTATACGTTACACGTTGTACGTTGTACGTTGTACGTTGTACGTTGTACGTTATACGTTGAACGTTATACGTTGTACGTCATACGTTGTACGTTATACGTTGTACGTTATACTTTATACGCTGTACGTTATACGTTATACGTTATACCTTATACGTTATACGTTGTACGTTATACGTTATACGTTATACGCTGTATGTTATACGTTATACGTTATACGTTATACGTTATACGTTATACGTTATACGTTATACGTTATACGTTATACGTTATACGTTATACGTTATACGTTATACGTTATACGTTATACGTTATACGTTATACGTTATACGTTATACGTTATACGTTATACGTTATACGTTATACGTTATACGTTATACGTTATACGTTATACGTTATACGTTATACGTTATACGTTATACGTTATACGTTATACGTTATACGTTATACGTTATACGTTATACGTTATACGTTATACGTTATACGTTATACGTTATACGTTATACGTTATACGTTATACGTTATACGTTATACGTTATACGTTATACGTTATACGTTATACGTTATACGTTATACGTTATACGTTATACGTTATACGTTATACGTTATACGTTATACGTTATACGTTATACGTTATACGTTATACGTTATACGTTATACGTTATACGTTATACGTTATACGTTATACGTTATACGTTATACGTTATACGTTATACGTTATACGTTATACGTTATACGTTATACGTTATACGTTATACGTTATACGTTATACGTTATACGTTATACGTTATACGTTATACGTTATACGTTATACGTTATACGTTATACGTTATACGTTATACGTTATACGTTATACGTTATACGTTATACGTTATACGTTATACGTTATACGTTATACGTTATACGTTATACGTTATACGTTATACGTTATACGTTATACGATATACGTTATACGTTATACGTTATACGTTATACGTTATACGTTATACGCTGTATGTTATACGCTGTACGTTATACGTTATACGTAACACGTTGTTCTTTTGTACGTTATACGTATGTACGTAGTACGTTATACGTTGAACGTTATACGTTGTACGTTATACGTTATACGTTATACGATATACGTTATACGTTATACGTTATACGTTATACGTTATACGTTATACGTTATACGCTGTATGTTATACGCTGTACGTTATACGTTATACGTAACACGTTGTTCTTTTGTACGTTATACGTATGTACGTTGTACGTTATACGTTGAACGTTATACGTTGTACGTTATACGTTGTACGTTATACGTTGTACGTTATACGTTATACGTTATACGCTGTATGTTATACGTTATACGTTATACGGTACACGTTGTACGTTGAACGTTATACGTTATACGTTATACGTTATACGTTATACGTTATACGTTATACGTTATACGCTGTACGTTATACGCTGTACGTTATACGCTGTACGTTATACGTTATACGTTATACGTTACACGTTGTACGTTACACGTTGTACGATGTACGTTGTACGTTATACGTTGAACGTTATACGTTGTACGTCATACGTTGTACGTTATACGTTGTACGTTATACTTTCTACGCTGTACGTTATACGTTATACGTTATACCTTATACGTTATACGTTTTACGTTATACGTTATACGTTATACGTTATACGTTATACGTTATACGTTATACGTTATACGTTATACGTTATACGTTATACGTTATACGTTATACGTTATACGTTATACGTTATACGTTATACGTTATACGTTATACGTTATACGTTATACGTTATACGTTATACGTTATACGTTATACGTTGTACGTTATACGTTGTACGTTATACGTTGTACGTTATACGTTGTACGTTGTACGTTGTACGTTATACGTTATACGTTATACGTTATACGTTATACGTTACACGTTGTACGTTGTACGTTGTACGTTGTACGTTATACGTTGAACGTTATACGTTGTACGTCATACGTTGTACGTTATACGTTGTACGTTATACTTTATACGCTGTACGTTATACGCTGTACGTTATACGTTATACGTTATACGTTATACGCTGTACGTTATACGCTGTACGTTATACGCTGTACGTTATACGTTATACGTTATACGTTACACGGTGTACGTTGTACGTTGTACGTTATACGTTGTACGTTATACGTTATACGTTATACGTTGTACGTTATACGTTGTACGTTATACGTTTTACGCTGTACGTTATACGTTATACGTTATAAGTTGTACGTTATACGTTATACGTTATACGTTATACGTTATACGTTATACGTTATACGTTATACGTTATACGTTATACGTTATACGGTATACGTTATACGTTATACGTTATACGTTATACGCTGTACGTTATACGCTGTACGTTATACGTTATACGTTACACGTTGTACGTTGTACGTTGTACGTTGTACGTTATACGTTGAACGTTATACGTTGTACGTCATACGTTGTACGTTATACGTTGTACGTTATACTTTATACGCTGTACGTTATACGTTATACGTTATACCTTATACGTTATACGTTGTACGTTATACGTTATACGTTATACGCTGTATGTTATACGTTATACGTTATACGTTATACGTTATACGTTATACGTTATACGTTATACGTTATACGTTATACGTTATACGTTATACGTTATACGTTATACGTTATACGTTATACGTTATACGTTATACGTTATACGTTATACGTTATACGTTATACGTTATACGTTATACGTTATACGTTATACGTTATACGTTATACGTTATACGTTATACGTTATACGTTATACGTTATACGTTATACGTTATACGTTATACGTTATACGTTATACGTTATACGTTATACGTTATACGTTATACGTTATACGTTATACGTTATACGTTATACGTTATACGTTATACGTTATACGTTATACGTTATACGTTATACGTTATACGTTATACGTTATACGTTATACGTTATACGTTATACGTTATACGTTATACGTTATACGTTATACGTTATACGTTATACGTTATACGTTATACGTTATACGTTATACGTTATACGTTATACGTTATACGTTATACGTTATACGTTATACGTTATACGTTATACGTTATACGTTATACGTTATACGTTATACGTTATACGTTATACGTTATACGTTATACGTTATACGTTATACGTTATACGTTATACGTTATACGTTATACGTTATACGTTATACGTTATACGTTATACGTTATACGTTATACGTTATACGTTATACGTTATACGTTATACGTTATACGTTATACGTTATACGTTATACGTTATACGTTATACGTTATACGTTATACGTTATACGTTATACGTTATACGTTATACGTTATACGTTATACGTTATACGTTATACGTTATACGTTATACGTTATACGTTATACGTTATACGTTATACGTTATACGTTATACGTTATACGTTATACGTTATACGATATACGTTATACGTTATACGTTATACGTTATACGATATACGTTATACGTTATACGTTATACGTTATACGTTATACGTTATACGTTATACGTTATACGTTATACGTTATACGTTATACGTTATACGTAACACGTTGTTCTTTTGTACGTTATACGTATGTACGTTGTACGTTATACGTTATACGTTATACGTTATACGTTATACGTTATACGTTATACGTTATACGTTATACGTTATACGTTATACGTTATACGTTATACGTTATACGTTATACGTTATACGTTATACGTTATACGTTATACGTTATACGTTATACGTTATACGTTATACGTTATACGTTATACGTTATACGTTATACGTTATACGTTATACGTTATACGTTATACGTTATACGTTATACGTTATACGTTATACGTTATACGTTATACGTTATACGTTATACGTTATACGTTATACGTTATACGTTATACGTTATACGTTATACGTTATACGTTATACGTTATACGTTATACGTTATACGTTATACGTTATACGTTATACGTTATACGTTATACGTTATACGTTATACGTTATACGTTATACGTTATACGTTATACGTTATACGATATACGTTATACGTTATACGTTATACGTTATACGATATACGTTATACGTTATACGTTATACGTTATACGTTATACGTTATACGTTATACGTTATACGTTATACGTTATACGTAACACGTTGTTCTTTTGTACGTTATACGTATGTACGTTGTACGTTATACGTTATACGTTATACGTTATACGTTATACGTTATACGTTATACGTTATACGATATACGTTATACGTTATACGTTATACGTTATACGATATACGTTATACGTTATACGTTATACGTTATACGCTGTATGTTATACGCTGTACGTTATACGTTATACGTAACACGTTGTTCTTTTGTACGTTATACGTATGTACGTTGTACGTTATACGTTGAACGTTATACGTTGTACGTTATACGTTGTACGTTATACGTTCTACGTTATACGTTATACGCTGTACGTTATACGTTATACGTTATACGTTATACGTTGTACGTTATACGTTATACGTTATACGTTATACGTTATACGTTACACGTTGTACGTTGTACGTTGTACGTTGTACGTTATACGTTGAACGTTATACGTTGTACGTCATACGTTGTACGTTATACGTTGTACGTTATACTTTATACGCTGTACGTTATACGTTATACGTTATACCTTATACGTTATACGTTGTACGTTATACGTTATACGTTATACGCTGTATGTTATACGTTATACGTTATACGTTATACGTTATACGTTATACGTTATACGTTATACGTTATACGTTATACGTTATACGTTATACGTTATACGTTATACGTTATACGTTATACGTTATACGTTATACGTTATACGTTATACGTTATACGTTATACGTTATACGTTATACGTTATACGTTATACGTTATACGTTATACGTTATACGTTATACGTTATACGTTATACGTTATACGTTATACGTTATACGTTATACGTTATACGTTATACGTTATACGTTATACGTTATACGTTATACGTTATACGTTATACGTTATACGTTATACGTTATACGTTATACGTTATACGTTATACGTTATACGTTATACGTTATACGTTATACGTTATACGTTATACGTTATACGTTATACGTTATACGTTATACGTTATACGTTATACGTTATACGTTATACGTTATACGTTATACGTTATACGTTATACGTTATACGTTATACGTTATACGTTATACGTTATACGTTATACGTTATACGTTATACGTTATACGTTATACGTTATACGTTATACGTTATACGTTATACGTTATACGTTATACGTTATACGTTATACGTTATACGTTATACGTTATACGTTATACGTTATACGTTATACGTTATACGTTATACGTTATACGTTATACGTTATACGTTATACGTTATACGTTATACGTTATACGTTATACGTTATACGTTATACGTTATACGTTATACGTTATACGTTATACGTTATACGTTATACGTTATACGTTATACGTTATACGATATACGTTATACGTTATACGTTATACGTTATACGTTATACGTTATACGTTATACGTTATACGCTGTATGTTATACGCTGTACGTTATACGTTATACGTAACACGTTGTTCTTTTGTACGTTATACGTATGTACGTTGTACGTTATACGTTGAACGTTATACGTTGTACGTTATACGTTATACGTTATACGATATACGTTATACGTTATACGTTATACGTTATACGTTATACGTTATACGTTATACGCTGTATGTTATACGCTGTACGTTATACGTTATACGTAACACGTTGTTCTTTTGTACGTTATACGTATGTACGTTGTACGTTATACGTTGAACGTTATACGTTGTACGTTATACGTTGTACGTTATACGTTGTACGTTATACGTTATACGTTATACGCTGTATGTTATACGTTATACGTTATACGGTACACGTTGTACGTTGAACGTTATACGTTATACGTTATACGTTATACGTTATACGTTATACGTTATACGTTATACGCTGTACGTTATACGCTGTACGTTATACGCTGTACGTTATACGTTGTACGTTGTACGTTGTTCGTTATACGTTATACGTTATACGTTATACGTTATACGTTATACGTTACACGTTGTACGTTGTACGTTGTACGTTGTACGTTATACGTTGAACGTTATACGTTGTACGTCATACGTTGTACGTTATACGTTGTACGTTATACTTTATACGCTGTACGTTATACGCTGTACGTTATACGTTATACGTTATACGTTATACGCTGTACGTTATACGCTGTACGTTATACGCTGTACGTTATACGTTATACGTTATACGTTACACGGTGTACGTTGTACGTTGTACGTTATACGTTGTACGTTATACGTTATACGTTATACGTTGTACGTTATACGTTGTACGTTATACGTTTTACGCTGTACGATATACGTTATACGTTATAAGTTGTACGTTATACGTTATACGTTATACGTTATACGTTATACGTTATACGTTATACGTTATACGTTATACGTTATACGTTATACGGTATACGTTATACGTTATACGTTATACGTTATACGCTGTACGTTATACGCTGTACGTTATACGTTATACGTTACACGTTGTACGTTGTACGTTGTACGTTGTACGTTATACGTTGAACGTTATACGTTGTACGTCATACGTTGTACGTTATACGTTGTACGTTATACTTTATACGCTGTACGTTATACGTTATACGTTATACCTTATACGTTATACGTTGTACGTTATACGTTATACGTTATACGCTGTATGTTATACGTTATACGTTATACGTTATACGTTATACGTTATACGTTATACGTTATACGTTATACGTTATACTTTATACGTTATACGTTATACGTTATACGTTATACGTTATACGTTATACGTTATACGTTATACGTTGTACGTTATACGTTGTACGTTATACGTTGTACGTTATACGTTGTACGTTGTACGTTGTACGTTATACGTTATACGTTATACGTTATACGTTATACGTTACACGTTGTACGTCATACGTTGTACGTTATACGTTGTACGTTATACTTTCTACGCTGTACGTTATACGTTATACGTTATACCTTATACGTTATACGTTTTACGTTATACGTTATACGTTATACGTTATACGTTATACGTTATACGTTATACGTTATACGTTATACGCTGTATGTTATACGCTGTACGTTATACGTTATACGTAACACGTTGTTCTTTTGTACGTTATACGTATGTACGTTGTACGTTATACGTTGAACGTTATACGTTGTACGTTATACGTTATACGTTATACGATATACGTTATACGTTATACGTTATACGTTATACGTTATACGTTATACGTTATACGCTGTATGTTATACGCTGTACGTTATACGTTATACGTAACACGTTGTTCTTTTGTACGTTATACGTATGTACGTTGTACGTTATACGTTGAACGTTATACGTTGTACGTTATACGTTGTACGTTATACGTTGTACGTTATACGTTATACGTTATACGCTGTATGTTATACGTTATACGTTATACGGTACACGTTGTACGTTGAACGTTATACGTTATACGTTATACGTTATACGTTATACGTTATACGTTATACGTTATACGCTGTACGTTATACGCTGTACGTTATACGCTGTACGTTATACGTTATACGTTATACGTTACACGTTGTACGTTACACGTTGTACGATGTACGTTGTACGTTATACGTTGAACGTTATACGTTGTACGTCATACGTTGTACGTTATACGTTGTACGTTATACTTTCTACGCTGTACGTTATACGTTATACGTTATACCTTATACGTTATACGTTTTACGTTATACGTTATACGTTATACGTTATACGTTATACGTTATACGTTATACGTTATACGTTATACGTTATACGTTATACGTTATACGTTATACGTTATACGTTATACGTTATACGTTATACGTTATACGTTATACGTTATACGTTATACGTTATACGTTGTACGTTATACGTTGTACGTTATACGTTGTACGTTATACGTTGTACGTTGTACGTTGTACGTTATACTTTATACGTTATACGTTATACGTTATACGTTACACGTTGTACGTTGTACGTTGTACGTTGTACGTTATACGTTGAACGTTATACGTTGTACGTCATACGTTGTACGTTATACGTTGTACGTTATACTTTATACGCTGTACGTTATACGCTGTACGTTATACGTTATACGTTATACGTTATACGCTGTACGTTATACGCTGTACGTTATACGCTGTACGTTATACGTTATACGTTATACGTTACACGGTGTACGTTGTACGTTGTACGTTATACGTTGTACGTTATACGTTATACGTTATACGTTGTACGTTATACGTTGTACGTTATACGTTTTACGCTGTACGTTATACGTTATACGTTATAAGTTGTACGTTATACGTTATACGTTATACGTTATACGTCATACGTTATACGTTATACGTTATACGTTATACGTTATACGTTATACGGTATACGTTATACGTTATACGTTATACGTTATACGCTGTACGTTATACGCTGTACGTTATACGTTATACGTTACACGTTGTACGTTGTACGTTGTACGTTGTACGTTATACGTTGAACGTTATACGTTGTACGTCATACGTTGTACGTTATACGTTGTACGTTATACTTTATACGCTGTACGTTATACGTTATACGTTATACCTTATACGTTATACGTTGTACGTTATACGTTATACGTTATACGCTGTATGTTATACGTTATACGTTATACGTTATACGTTATACGTTATACGTTATACGTTATACGTTATACGTTATACGTTATACGTTATACGTTATACGTTATACGTTATACGTTATACGTTATACGTTATACGTTATACGTTATACGTTATACGTTATACGTTATACGTTATACGTTATACGTTATACGTTATACGTTATACGTTATACGTTATACGTTATACGTTATACGTTATACGTTATACGTTATACGTTATACGTTATACGTTATACGTTATACGTTATACGTTATACGTTATACGTTATACGTTATACGTTATACGTTATACGTTATACGTTATACGTTATACGTTATACGTTATACGTTATACGTTATACGTTATACGTTATACGTTATACGTTATACGTTATACGTTATACGTTATACGTTATACGTTATACGTTATACGTTATACGTTATACGTTATACGTTATACGTTATACGTTATACGTTATACGTTATACGTTATACGTTATACGTTATACGTTATACGTTATACGTTATACGTTATACGTTATACGTTATACGTTATGCGTTATGCGTTATACGTTATACGTTATACGTTATACGTTATACGTTATACGTTATACGTTATACGTTATACGTTATACGTTATACGTTATACGTTATACGTTATACGTTATACGTTATACGTTATACGTTATACGTTATACGTTATACGTTATACGTTATACGTTATACGTTATACGTTATACGTTATACGTTATACGTTATACGTTATACGTTATACGTTATACGTTATACGTTATACGTTATACGTTATACGTTATACGTTATACGTTATACGTTATACGTTATACGTTATACGTTATACGTTATACGTTATACGTTATACGTTATACGTTATACGTTATACGTTATACGTTATACGTTATACGTTATACGTTATACGTTATACGTTATACGTTATACGTTATACGTTATACGTTATACGTTATACGTTATACGTTATACGTTATACGTTATACGTTATACGTTATACGTTATACGTTATACGTTATACGTTATACGTTATACGTTATACGTTATACGTTATACGTTATACGTTATACGTTATACGTTATACGTTATACGTTATACGTTATACGTTATACGTTATACGTTATACGTTATACGTTATACGTTATACGTTATACGTTATACGTTATACGTTATACGTTATACGTTATACGTTATACGTTATACGTTATACGTTATACGTTATACGTTATACGTTATACGTTATACGTTATACGTTATACGTTATACGTTATATGTTGTACGTTATACGTTATACGTTATACGTTATACGTTATACGTTATACGTTATACGTTATACGTTATACGTTATACGTTATACGTTATACGTTATACGTTATACGTTATACGTTATACGTTATACGTTATACGTTATACGTTATACGTTATACGTTATACGTTATACGTTATACGTTATACGTTATACGATATACGTTATACGTTATACGTTATACGTTATACGTTATACGTTATACGTTATACGCTGTATGTTATACGCTGTACGTTATACGTTATACGTAACACGTTGTTCTTTTGTACGTTATACGTATGTACGTTGTACGTTATACGTTGAACGTTATACGTTGTACGTTATACGTTGTACGTTATACGTTCTACGTTATACGTTATACGCTGTACGTTATACGTTATACGTTATACCTTATACGTTATACGTTGTACGTTATACGTTATACGTTATACGCTGTATGTTATACGTTATACGTTATACGGTACACGTTGTACGTTGAACGTTATACGTTATACGTTATACGTTATACGTTATACGTTATACGTTATACGTTATACGCTGTACGTTATACGCTGTACGTTATACGCTGTACGTTATACGTTATACGCTATACGTTACACGTTGTACGTTACACGTTGTACGATGTACGTTGTACGTTATACGTTGAACGTTATACGTTATACGTTGTACGTCATACGTTGTACGTTATACGTTGTACGTTATACTTTATACGCTGTACGTTATACGTTATACGTTATACGTTATACCTTATACGTTATACGTTTTACGTTATACGTTATACGTTATACGTTATACGCTGTACGTTATCCGTTGTACGTTATACGTTATACGTTATACGTTATACGCTGTACGTTAGACGCTGTACGTTATAAGCTGTACGTTATACGTTATACGTTATACGTTACACGTTGTACGTTATACGCTGTACGTTACACGCGGTACGTTATACGTTGTACGTTATACGATATACGTTATACGTTATACGTTATACGTTATACGTTATACGTTATACGTTATACGTTATACGTTATACGTTATACGTTATACGTTATACGTTATACGTTATACGTTATACGTTATACGTTATACGTTATACGTTATACGTTATGCGTTATACGTTATACGTTATACGTTATACGTTATACGTTATACGTTATACGTTATACGTTATACGTTATACGTTATACGTTATACGTTATACGTTATACGTTATACGTTATACGTTATACGTTATACGTTATACGTTATATGTTATACGTTATACGTTATACGTTATACGTTATACGTTATACGTTATACGTTATACGTTATACGTTATACGTTATACGTTATACGTTATACGTTATACGTTATACGTTATACGTTATACGTTATACGTTATACGTTATACGTTATACGTTATACGTTATACGTTATACGTTATACGTTATACGTTATACGTTATACGTTATACGTTATACGTTATACGTTATACGTTGTACGTTATACGTTATACGTTATACGTTATACGTTATACGTTATACGTTATACGTTATACGTTATACGTTATACGTTATACGTTATACGTTATACGTTATACGTTATACGTTATACGTTATACGTTATACGTTATACGTTATACGCTGTATGTTATACGCTGTACGTTATACGTTATACGTAACACATTGTTCTTTTGTACGTTATACGTATGTACGTTGTACGTTATACGTTGAACGTTATACGTTGTACGTTATACGTTGTACGTTATACGTTCTACGTTATACGTTATACGCTGTACGTTATACGTTATACGTTATACGTTATACGTTGTACGTTATACGTTATACGTTATACGTTATACGTTATACGTTACACGTTGTACGTTGTACGTTGTACGTTGTACGTTATACGTTGAACGTTATACGTTGTACGTCATACGTTGTACGTTATACGTTGTACGTTATACTTTATACGCTGTACGTTATACGTTATACGTTATACCTTATACGTTATACGTTGTACGTTATACGTTATACGTTATACGCTGTATGTTATACGTTATACGTTATACGTTATACGTTATACGTTATACGTTATACGTTATACGTTATACGTTATACGTTATACGTTATACGTTATACGTTATACGTTATACGTTATACGTTATACGTTATACGTTATACGTTATACGTTATACGTTATACGTTATACGTTATACGTTATACGTTATACGTTATACGTTATACGTTATACGTTATACGTTATACGTTATACGTTATACGTTATACGTTATACGTTATACGTTATACGTTATACGTTA
Organism: Lasioglossum morio; assembly: GCA_916610235.2. Taxonomy (NCBI): domain Eukaryota; kingdom Metazoa; phylum Arthropoda; class Insecta; order Hymenoptera; family Halictidae; genus Lasioglossum; species Lasioglossum morio. The sequence goes on from CAKAJA020000262.1 coordinate 846,787, forward strand.
TACGTTATACGTTATACGTTATACGTTATACGTTATACGTTATACGTTATACGTTATACGTTATACGTTATACGTTATACGTTATACGTTATACGTTATACGTTATACGTTATACGTTATACGTTATACGTTATACGTTATACGTTATACGTTATACGTTATACGTTATACGTTATACGTTATACGTTATACGTTATACGTTATACGTTATACGTTATACGTTATACGTTGTACGTTATACGTTGTACGTTATACGTTGTACGTTATACGTTGTACGTTGTACGTTGTACGTTATACGTTATACGTTATACGTTATACGTTATACGTTATACGTTATACGTTATACGTTATACGTTATACGTTATACGTTATACGTTATACGTTATACGTTATACGTTATACGTTATACGTTATACGTTATACGTTATACGTTATACGTTATACGTTATACGTTATACGTTATACGTTATACGTTATACGTTATACGTTATACGTTATACGTTATACGTTACACGTTGTACGTTACACGTTGTACGTTGTACGTTGTACGTTATACGTTGAACGTTATACGTTGTACGTCATACGTTGTACGTTATACGTTGTACGTTATACTTTCTACGCTGTACGTTATACGTTATACGTTATACCTTATACGTTATACGCTGTATGTTATACGTTATACGTTATACGGTACACGTTGTACGTTGAACGTTATACGTTATACGTTATACGTTATACGTTATACGTTATACGCTGTACGTTATACGCTGTACGTTATACGCTGTACGTTATACGTTGTACGTTATACGTTACACGTTGTACGTTACACGTTGTACGTTATACGTTGAACGTTATACGTTGTACGTTATACGTTATACGTTATACGTTGTACGTTATACGTTTTACGCTGTACGTTATACGTTATACGTTATAAGTTGTACGTTATACGTTATACGTTATACGTTTTACGTTATACGTTATACGTTATACGTTATACGTTATACGTTATACGTTATACGTTATACGTTATACGTTATACGCTGTACGTTATACGTTATACGTTATACGTTATACGTTATACGTTATACGTTATACGTTATACGTTATACGTTATACGTTATACGTTATACGTTATACGTTATACGTTATACGTTATACGTTATACGTTATACGTTATACGCTGTACGTTATACGTTACACGTTGTACGTTGTACGTTGTACGTTGTACGTTATACGTTGAACGTTATACGTTGTACGTCATACGTTATACGTTATACGTTTTACGTTATACGTTATACGTTATACGTTATACGTTATACGTTATACGTTATACGTTATACGTTATACGTAACACATTGTTCTTTTGTACGTTATACGTATGTACGTTGTACGTTATACGTTGAACGTTATTCGTTGTACGTTATACGTTGTACGTTATACGTTCTACGTTATACGTTATACGCTGTACGTTATACGTTATACGTTATACGTTATACGTTGTACGTTATACGTTATACGTTATACGTTATACGTTATACGTTATACGTTATACGTTATACGTTATACGTTATACGTTATACGTTATACGTTATACGTTATACGTTATACGTTATACGTTATACGTTATACGTTATACGTTATACGTTATACGTTACACGTTGTACGTTGTACGTTGTACGTTATACGTTATACGTTATACGTTATACGTTATACGTTATACGTTATACGTTATACGTTATACGTTATACGTTATACGCTGTACGTTATACGTTACACGTTGTACGTTGTACGTTGTACGTTGTACGTTATACGTTGAACGTTATACGTTGTACGTCATACGTTATACGTTATACGTTTTACGTTATACGTTATACGTTATACGTTATACGTTATACGTTATACGTTATACGTTATACGTTATACGTAACACATTGTTCTTTTGTACGTTATACGTATGTACGTTGTACGTTATACGTTGAACGTTATACGTTGTACGTTATACGTTGTACGTTATACGTTCTACGTTATACGTTATACGCTGTACGTTATACGTTATACGTTATACGTTATACGTTGTACGTTATACGTTATACGTTATACGTTATACGTTATACGTTACACGTTGTACGTTGTACGTTGTACGTTGTACGTTATACGTTGAACGTTATACGTTGTACGTCATACGTTGTACGTTATACGTTGTACGTTATACTTTATACGCTGTACGTTATACGTTATACGTTATACCTTATACGTTATACGTTGTACGTTATACGTTATACGTTATACGCTGTATGTTATACGTTATACGTTATACGTTATACGTTATACGTTATACGTTATACGTTATACGTTATACGTTATACGTTATACGTTATACGTTATACGTTATACGTTATACGTTATACGTTATACGTTATACGTTATACGTTATACGTTATACGTTATACGTTATACGTTATACGTTATACGTTATACGTTATACGTTATACGTTATACGTTATACGTTATACGTTATACGTTATACGTTATACGTTATACGTTATACGTTATACGTTATACGTTATACGTTATACGTTATACGTTATACGTTATACGTTATACGTTATACGTTATACGTTATACGTTATACGTTATACGTTATACGTTATACGTTATACGTTATACGTTATACGTTATACGTTATACGTTATACGTTATACGTTATACGTTATACGTTATACGCTGTATGTTATACGCTGTACGTTATACGTTATACGTAACACATTGTTCTTTTGTACGTTATACGTATGTACGTTGTACGTTATACGTTGAACGTTATACGTTGTACGTTATACGTTGTACGTTATACGTTCTACGTTATACGTTATACGCTGTACGTTATACGTTATACGTTATACGTTATACGTTGTACGTTATACGTTATACGTTATACGTTATACGTTATACGTTACACGTTGTACGTTGTACGTTGTACGTTGTACGTTATACGTTGAACGTTATACGTTGTACGTCATACGTTGTACGTTATACGTTGTACGTTATACTTTATACGCTGTACGTTATACGTTATACGTTATACCTTATACGTTATACGTTGTACGTTATACGTTATACGTTATACGCTGTATGTTATACGTTATACGTTATACGTTATACGTTATACGTTATACGTTATACGTTATACGTTATACGTTATACGTTATACGTTATACGTTATACGTTATACGTTATACGTTATACGTTATACGTTATACGTTATACGTTATACGTTATACGTTATACGTTATACGTTATACGTTATACGTTATACGTTATACGTTATACGTTATACGTTATACGTTATACGTTATACGTTATACGTTATACGTTATACGCTGTATGTTATACGCTGTACGTTATACGTTATACGTAACACGTTGTTCTTTTGTACGTTATACGTATGTACGTTGTACGTTATACGTTGAACGTTATACGTTGTACGTTATACGTTGTACGTTATACGTTCTACGTTATACGTTATACGCTGTACGTTATACGTTATACGTTATACGTTATACGTTGTACGTTATACGTTATACGTTATACGTTATACGTTATACGTTACACGTTGTACGTTGTACGTTGTACGTTGTACGTTATACGTTGAACGTTATACGTTGTACGTCATACGTTGTACGTTATACGTTGTACGTTATACTTTATACGCTGTACGTTATACGTTATACGTTATACCTTATACGTTATACGTTGTACGTTATACGTTATACGTTATACGCTGTATGTTATACGTTATACGTTATACGTTATACGTTATACGTTATACGTTATACGTTATACGTTATACGTTATACGTTATACGTTATACGTTATACGTTATACGTTATACGTTATACGTTATACGTTATACGTTATACGTTATACGTTATACGTTATACGTTATACGTTATACGTTATACGTTATACGTTATACGTTATACGTTATACGTTATACGTTATACGTTATACGTTATACGTTATACGTTATACGTTATACGTTATACGTTATACGTTATACGTTATACGTTATACGTTATACGTTATACGTTATACGTTATACGTTATACGTTATACGTTATACGTTATACGTTATACGTTATACGTTATACGTTATACGTTATACGTTATACGTTATACGTTATACGTTATACGTTATACGTTATACGTTATACGTTATACGTTATACGTTATACGTTATACGTTATACGTTATACGTTATACGTTATACGTTGTACGTTATACGTTGTACGTTATACGTTGTACGTTATACGTTGTACGTTATACGTTGTACGTTGTACGTTGTACGTTGTACGTTGTACGTTATACGTTATACGTTATACGTTATACGTTATACGTTATACGTTATACGTTATACGTTATACGTTATACGTTATACGTTATACGTTATACGTTATACGTTATACGTTATACGTTATACGTTATACGTTATACGTTATACGTTATACGTTATACGTTATACGTTATACGTTATACGTTATACGTTACACGTTGTACGTTACACGTTGTACGTTGTACGTTGTACGTTATACGTTGAACGTTATACGTTGTACGTCATACGTTGTACGTTATACGTTGTACGTTATACTTTCTACGCTGTACGTTATACGTTATACGTTATACCTTATACGTTATACGCTGTATGTTATACGTTATACGTTATACGGTACACGTTGTACGTTGAACGTTATACGTTATACGTTATACGTTATACGTTATACGTTATACGCTGTACGTTATACGCTGTACGTTATACGCTGTACGTTATACGTTAAACGTTATACGTTACACGTTGTACGTTACACGTTGTACGTTATACGTTGAACGTTATACGTTGTACGTTATACGTTATACGTTATACGTTGTACGTTATACGTTTTACGCTGTACGTTATACGTTATACGTTATAAGTTGTACGTTATACGTTATACGTTATACGTTTTACGTTATACGTTATACGTTATACGTTATACGTTATACGTTATACGTTATACGTTATACGTTATACGTTATACGCTGTACGTTATACGTTATACGTTATACGTTATACGTTATACGTTATACGTTATACGTTATACGTTATACGTTATACGTTATACGTTATACGTTATACGTTATACGTTATACGTTATACGTTATACGCTGTACGTTATACGTTACACGTTGTACGTTGTACGTTGTACGTTGTACGTTGTACGTTATACGTTGAACGTTATACGTTGTACGTCATACGTTATACGTTATACGTTTTACGTTATACGTTATACGTTATACGTTATACGTTATACGTTATACGTTATACGTTATACGTTATACGTTATACGTAACACATTGTTCTTTTGTACGTTATACGTATGTACGTTGTACGTTATACGTTGAACGTTATACGTTGTACGTTATACGTTGTACGTTATACGTTCTACGTTATACGTTATACGCTGTACGTTATACGTTATACGTTATACGTTATACGTTGTACGTTATACGTTATACGTTATACGTTATACGTTATACGTTACACGTTGTACGTTGTACGTTGTACGTTGTACGTTATACGTTGAACGTTATACGTTGTACGTCATACGTTGTACGTTATACGTTGTACGTTATACTTTATACGCTGTACGTTATACGTTATACGTTATACCTTATACGTTATACGTTGTACGTTATACGTTATACGTTATACGCTGTATGTTATACGTTATACGTTATACGTTATACGTTATACGTTATACGTTATACGTTATACGTTATACGTTATACGTTATACGTTATACGTTATACGTTATACGTTATACGTTATACGTTATACGTTATACGTTATACGTTATACGTTATACGTTATACGTTATACGTTATACGTTATACGTTATACGTTATACGTTATACGTTATACGTTATACGTTATACGTTATACGTTATACGTTATACGTTATACGTTATACGTTATACGTTATACGTTATACGTTATACGTTATACGTTATACGTTATACGTTATACGTTATACGTTATACGTTATACGTTATACGTTATACGTTATACGTTATACGTTATACGTTATACGTTATACGTTATACGTTATACGTTATACGTTATACGTTATACGTTATACGTTATACGTTATACGTTATACGTTATACGTTATACGTTATACGTTATACGTTATACGTTATACGTTATACGTTATACGTTATACGTTATACGTTATACGTTATACGTTATACGTTATACGTTATACGTTATACGTTATACGTTATACGTTATACGTTATACGTTATACGTTATACGTTATACGTTATACGTTATACGTTACACGTTGTACGTTACACGTTGTACGTTGTACGTTGTACGTTATACGTTGAACGTTATACGTTGTACGTCATACGTTGTACGTTATACGTTGTACGTTATACTTTCTACGCTGTACGTTATACGTTATACGTTATACCTTATACGTTATACGTTGTACGTTATACGTTATACGTTATACGCTGTACGTTATCCGTTGTACGTTATACGTTATACGTTATACGTTATACGCTGTACGTTATACGCTGTACGTTATAAGCTGTACGTTATACGTTATACGTTATACGTTACACGTTGTACGTTATACGCTGTACGTTACACGCGGTACGTTATACGCTGTACGTTATACGATATACGTTATACGTTATACGTTATACGTTATACGTTATACGTTATACGTTATACGTTATACGTTATACGTTATACGTTATACGTTATACGTTATACGTTATACGTTATACGTTATACGTTATACGTTATACGCTGTATGTTATACGTTATACGTTATACGGTACACGTTGTACGTTGAACGTTATACGTTATACGTTATACGTTATACGTTATACGTTATACGCTGTACGTTATACGCTGTACGTTATACGCTGTACGTTATACGTTAAACGTTATACGTTACACGTTGTACGTTACACGTTGTACGTTATACGTTGAACGTTATACGTTGTACGTTATACGTTATACGATATGCGTTATACGTTATACGTTTTACGCTGTACGTTGTACGTTATACGTTATACGTTATACGTTATACGTTATACGTTATACGTTATACGTTATACGTTATACGCTGTATGTTATACGCTGTACGTTATACGTTATACGTAACACATTGTTCTTTTGTACGTTATACGTATGTACGTTGTACGTTATACGTTGAACGTTATACGTTATACGTTATACGTTATACGTTATACGTTATACGTTATACGTTATACGTTATACGTTATAGGTTATACGTTATACGTTATACGCTGTATGTTATACGCTGTACGTTATACTTTATACGTAACACATTGTTCTTTTGTACGTTATACGTATGTACGTTGTACGTTATACGTTGAACGTTATACGTTGTACGTTATACGTTGTACGTTATACGTTCTACGTTATACGTTATACGCTGTACGTTATACGTTATACGTTATACGTTATACGTTGTACGTTATACGTTATACGTTATACGTTATACGTTATACGTTACACGTTGTACGTTGTACGTTGTACGTTGTACGTTATACGTTGAACGTTATACGTTGTACGTCATACGTTGTACGTTATACGTTGTACGTTATACTTTATACGCTGTACGTTATACGTTATACGTTATACCTTATACGTTATACGTTGTACGTTATACGTTATACGTTATACGCTGTATGTTATACGTTATACGTTATACGTTATACGTTATACGTTATACGTTATACGTTATACGTTATACGTTATACGTTATACGTTATACGTTATACGTTATACGTTATACGTTATACGTTATACGTTATACGTTATACGTTACACGTTGTACGTTACACGTTGTACGTTGTACGTTGTACGTTATACGTTGAACGTTATACGTTGTACGTCATACGTTGTACGTTATACGTTGTACGTTATACTTTCTACGCTGTACGTTATACGTTATACGTTATACCTTATACGTTATACGCTGTATGTTATACGTTATACGTTATACGGTACACGTTGTACGTTGAACGTTATACGTTATACGTTATACGTTATACGTTATACGTTATACGTTATACGTTATACGTTATACGTTATACGTTATACGTTATACGTTATACGTTATACGTTATACGTTATACGTTATACGTTATACGTTATACGTTATACGTTATACGTTATACGTTATACGTTATACGTTATACGTTATACGTTATACGTTATACGTTATACGTTATACGTTATACGTTATACGTTATACGTTATACGTTATACGTTATACGTTATACGTTATACGTTATACGTTATACGTTATACGTTATACGTTATACGTTATACGTTATACGTTATACGTTATACGTTATACGTTATACGTTATACGTTATACGTTATACGTTATACGTTATACGTTATACGTTATACGTTATACGTTATACGTTATACGTTATACGTTATACGTTATACGTTATACGTTATACGTTGTACGTTATACGTTGTACGTTATACGTTGTACGTTATACGTTGTACGTTGTACGTTGTACGTTATACGTTATACGTTATACGTTATACGTTATACGTTATACGTTATACGTTATACGTTATACGTTATACGTTATACGTTATACGTTATACGTTATACGTTATACGTTATACGTTATACGTTATACGTTATACGCTGTATGTTATACGCTGTACGTTATACGTTATACGTAACACATTGTTCTTTTGTACGTTATACGTATGTACGTTGTACGTTATACGTTGAACGTTATACGTTGTACGTTATACGTTGTACGTTATACGTTCTACGTTATACGTTATACGCTGTACGTTATACGTTATACGTTATACGTTATACGTTGTACGTTATACGTTATACGTTATACGTTATACGTTATACGTTACACGTTGTACGTTGTACGTTGTACGTTGTACGTTATACGTTGAACGTTATACGTTGTACGTCATACGTTGTACGTTATACGTTGTACGTTATACTTTATACGCTGTACGTTATACGTTATACGTTATACCTTATACGTTATACGTTGTACGTTATACGTTATACGTTATACGCTGTATGTTATACGTTATACGTTATACGTTATACGTTATACGTTATACGTTATACGTTATACGTTATACGTTATACGTTATACGTTATACGTTATACGTTATACGTTATACGTTATACGTTATACGTTATACGTTATACGTTATACGTTATACGTTATACGTTATACGTTATACGTTATACGTTATACGTTATACGTTATACGTTATACGTTATACGTTATACGTTATACGTTATACGTTATACGTTATACGTTATACGTTATACGTTATACGTTATACGTTATACGTTATACGTTATACGTTATACGTTATACGTTATACGTTATACGTTATACGTTATACGTTATACGTTATACGTTATACGTTATACGTTATACGTTATACGTTATACGTTATACGTTATACGTTATACGTTATACGTTATACGTTATACGTTATACGTTATACGTTATACGTTATACGTTATACGTTATACGTTATACGTTATACGTTATACGTTATACGTTATACGTTATACGTTATACGTTATACGTTATACGTTATACGTTATACGTTATACGTTATACGTTATACGTTATACGTTATACGTTATACGTTATACGTTATACGTTATACGTTATACGTTATACGTTATACGTTATACGTTATACGTTATACGTTATACGTTATACGTTATACGTTATACGTTATACGTTATACGTTATACGTTATACGTTATACGTTATACGTTATACGTTATACGTTATACGTTATACGTTATACGTTATACGTTATACGTTATACGTTATACGTTATACGTTATACGTTATACGTTATACGTTATACGTTATACGTTATACGTTATACGTTATACGTTATACGTTATACGTTATACGTTATACGTTATACGTTATACGTTATACGTTATACGTTATACGTTATACGTTATACGTTATACGTTATACGTTATACGTTATACGTTATACGTTATACGTTATACGTTATACGTTATACGTTATACGTTATACGTTATACGTTATACGTTATACGTTATACGTTATACGTTATACGTTATACGTTATACGTTATACGTTATACGTTATACGTTATACGTTATACGTTATACGTTATACGTTATACGTTATACGTTATACGTTATACGTTACACGTTGTACGTTAACGTTGTACGTTGTACGTTGTACGTTATACGTTGAACGTTATACGTTGTACGTCATACGTTGTACGTTATACGTTGTACGTTATACTTTCTACGCTGTACGTTATACGTTATACGTTATACCTTATACGTTATACGCTGTCTGTTATACGTTATACGTTATACGGTACACGTTGTACGTTGAACGTTATACGTTATACGTTATACGTTATACGTTATACGTTATACGCTGTACGTTATACGCTGTACGTTATACGCTGTACGTTATACGTTAAACGTTATACGTTACACGTTGTACGTTACACGTTGTACGTTATACGTTGAACGTTATACGTTGTACGTTATACGTTATACGTTATACGTTGTACGTTATACGTTTTACGCTGTACGTTATACGTTATACGTTATAAGTTGTACGTTATACGTTATACGTTATACGTTTTACGTTATACGTTATACGTTATACGTTATACGTTATACGTTATACGTTATACGTTATACGTTATACGTTATACGCTGTACGTTATACGCTGTACGTTATAAGCTGTACGTTATACGTTATACGTTATACGTTACACGTTGTACGTTGTACGTTGTACGTTATACGTTGAACGTTATACGTTGTACGTTATACGTTATACGTTATACGTTATACGTTATACGTTATACGTTATACGTTATACGTTATACGTTATACGTTATACGTTATACGTTGTACGTTATACGTTATACGTTATACGTTATACGTTATACGTTATACGTTATACGTTATACGTTATACGTTATACGTTATACGTTGTACGTTATACGTTTTACGCTGTACGTTATACGCTGTACGTTATACGCTGTACGTTATACGTTGTACGTTATACGTTGTACGTTATACGCTGTACGTTATCCGTTGTATGTTATACGTTTTACGTTATACGCTGTACGTTATACGCTGTAAGTTATACGCTGTTCGTTATACGTTATACGTTATACGTTATACGTTATACGGTACACGTTGTACGTTGAACGTTATACGTTATACGTTGTACGTTATACGTTGTACGTTGTACGTTATACGTTATACGTTATACGTTATACGTTATACGTTATACGTTATACGTTATACGTTATACGTTATACGTTATACGTTATACGTTATACGTTATACGTTATACGTTATACGTTATACGTTATACGTTATACGTTATACGTTATACGTTATACGTTATACGTTATACGTTATACGCTGTACGTTATACGCTGTACGTTATACGCTGTACGTTATACGTTATACGCTATACGTTACACGTTGTACGTTACACGTTGTACGATGTACGTTGTACGTTATACGTTGAACGTTATACGTTGTACGTCATACGTTGTACGTTATACGTTGTACGTTATACTTTATACGCTGTACGTTATACGTTATACGTTATACCTTATACGTTATACGTTTTACGTTATACGTTATACGTTATACGCTGTACGTTATCCGTTGTACGTTATACGTTATACGTTATACGTTATACGCTGTACGTTAGACGCTGTACGTTATAAGCTGTACGTTATACGTTATACGTTACACGTTGTACGTTATACGCTGTACGTTACACGCGGTACGTTATACGTTGTACGTTATACGATATACGTTATACGTTATACGTTATACGTTATACGTTATACGTTATACGTTATACGTTATACGTTATACGTTATACGTTATACGTTATACGTTATACGTTATACGTTATACGTTATACGTTATACGTTATACGTTATACGTTATACGTTATACGTTATACGTTATACGTTATACGTTATACGTTATACGTTATACGTTATACGTTATACGTTATACGTTATACGTTATACGTTATACGTTATACGTTATACGTTATACGTTATACGTTATACGTTATACGTTATACGTTATACGTTATACGTTATACGTTATACGTTATACGTTATACGTTATACGTTATACGTTATACGTTATACGTTATACGTTATACGTTATACGTTATACGTTATACGTTATACGTTATACGTTATACGTTATACGTTATACGTTATACGTTATACGTTATACGTTATACGTTATACGTTATACGTTATACGTTATACGTTATACGTTATACGTTATACGTTATACGTTATACGTTATACGTTATACGTTATACGTTATACGTTATACGTTATACGTTATACGTTATACGTTATACGTTATACGTTATACGTTATACGTTATACGTTATACGTTGTACGTTGTACGTTGTACGTTATACGTTGTACGTTATACGTTGTACGTTATACGTTGTACGTTATACGTTGTACGTTGTACGTTGTACGTTATACGTTATACGTTATACGTTATACGTTATACGTTATACGTTATACGTTATACGTTATACGTTATACGTTATACGTTATACGTTATACGTTATACGTTATACGCTGTATGTTATACGCTGTACGTTATACGTTATACGTAACACATTGTTCTTTTGTACGTTATACGTATGTACGTTGTACGTTATACGTTGAACGTTATACGTTGTACGTTATACGTTGTACGTTATACGTTCTACGTTATACGTTATACGCTGTACGTTATACGTTATACGTTATACGTTATACGTTGTACGTTATACGTTATACGTTATACGTTATACGTTATACGTTACACGTTGTACGTTGTACGTTGTACGTTGTACGTTATACGTTGAACGTTATACGTTGTACGTCATACGTTGTACGTTATACGTTGTACGTTATACTTTATACGCTGTACGTTATACGTTATACGTTATACCTTATACGTTATACGTTGTACGTTATACGTTATACGTTATACGCTGTATGTTATACGTTATACGTTATACGTTATACGTTATACGTTATACGTTATACGTTATACGTTATACGTTATACGTTATACGTTATACGTTATACGTTATACGTTATACGTTATACGTTATACGTTATACGTTATACGTTATACGTTATACGTTATACGTTATACGTTATACGTTATACGTTATACGTTATACGTTATACGTTATACGTTATACGTTATACGTTATACGTTATACGTTATACGTTATACGTTATACGTTATACGTTATACGTTATACGTTATACGTTATACGTTATACGTTATACGTTATACGTTATACGTTATACGTTATACGTTATACGTTATACGTTATACGTTATACGTTATACGTTATACGTTATACGTTATACGTTATACGTTATACGTTATACGTTATACGTTATACGTTATACGTTATACGTTATACGTTATACGTTATACGTTATACGTTATACGTTATACGTTATACGTTATACGTTATACGTTATACGTTATACGTTATACGTTATACGTTATACGTTATACGTTATACGTTATACGTTATACGTTATACGTTATACGTTATACGTTATACGTTATACGTTATACGTTATACGTTATACGTTATACGTTATACGTTATACGTTATACGTTATACGTTATACGTTATACGTTATACGTTATACGTTATACGTTATACGTTATACGTTATACGTTATACGTTATACGTTATACGTTATACGTTATACGTTATACGTTATACGTTATACGTTATACGTTATACGTTATACGTTATACGTTATACGTTATACGTTATACGTTATACGTTATACGTTATACGTTATACGCTGTACGTTATACGCTGTACGTTATAAGCTGTACGTTATACGTTATACGTTATACGTTACACGTTGTACGTTGTACGTTGTACGTTATACGTTGAACGTTATACGTTGTACGTTATACGTTATACGTTATACGTTATACGTTATACGTTATACGTTATACGTTATACGTTATACGTTATACGTTATACGTTGTACGTTATACGTTATACGTTATACGTTATACGTTATACGTTATACGTTATACGTTATACGTTATACGTTATACGTTGTACGTTATACGTTTTACGCTGTACGTTATACGCTGTACGTTATACGCTGTACGTTATACGTTGTACGTTATACGTTGTACGTTATACGCTGTACGTTATCCGTTGTATGTTATACGTTTTACGTTATACGCTGTACGTTATACGCTGTAAGTTATACGCTGTTCGTTATACGTTATACGTTATACGTTATACGTTATACGGTACACGTTGTACGTTGAACGTTATACGTTATACGTTGTACGTTATACGTTGTACGTTATACGTTATACGTTATACGTTATACGTTATACGTTATACGTTATACGTTATACGTTATACGTTATACGTTATACGTTATACGTTATACGTTATACGTTATACGTTATACGTTATACGTTATACGTTATACGTTATACGTTATACGTTATACGTTATACGTTATACGTTATACGTTATACGTTATACGTTATACGCTGTATGTTATACGCTGTACGTTATACGCTGTACGTTATACGTTATACGCTATACGTTACACGTTGTACGTTACACGTTGTACGATGTACGTTGTACGTTATACGTTGAACGTTATACGTTGTACGTCATACGTTGTACGTTATACGTTGTACGTTATACTTTATACGCTGTACGTTATACGTTATACGTTATACCTTATACGTTATACGTTTTACGTTATACGTTATACGTTATACGCTGTACGTTATCCGTTGTACGTTATACGTTATACGTTATACGTTATACGCTGTACGTTAGACGCTGTACGTTATAAGCTGTACGTTATACGTTATACGTTACACGTTGTACGTTATACGCTGTACGTTACACGCGGTACGTTATACGTTGTACGTTATACGATATACGTTATACGTTATACGTTATACGTTATACGTTATACGTTATACGTTATACGTTATACGTTATACGTTATACGTTATACGTTATACGTTATACGTTATACGTTATACGTTATACGTTATACGTTATACGTTATACGTTATACGTTATACGTTATACGTTATACGTTGTACGTTGTACGTTGTACGTTATACGTTATACGTTATACGTTGTACGTTGTACGTTGTACGTTATACGTTGTACGTTATACGTTGTACGTTATACGTTGTACGTTGTACGTTGTACGTTATACGTTATACGTTATACGTTATACGTTATACGTTATACGTTATACGTTATACGTTATACGTTATACGTTATACGTTATACGTTATACGTTATACGTTATACGTTATACGCTGTATGTTATACGCTGTACGTTATACGTTATACGTAACACATTGTTCTTTTGTACGTTATACGTATGTACGTTGTACGTTATACGTTGAACGTTATACGTTGTACGTTATACGTTGTACGTTATACGTTCTACGTTATACGTTATACGCTGTACGTTATACGTTATACGTTATACGTTATACGTTGTACGTTATACGTTATACGTTATACGTTATACGTTATACGTTACACGTTGTACGTTGTACGTTGTACGTTGTACGTTATACGTTGAACGTTATACGTTGTACGTCATACGTTGTACGTTATACGTTGTACGTTATACTTTATACGCTGTACGTTATACGTTATACGTTATACCTTATACGTTATACGTTGTACGTTATACGTTATACGTTATACGCTGTATGTTATACGTTATACGTTATACGTTAAACGTTATACGTTATACGTTATACGTTATACGTTATACGTTATACGTTATACGTTATACGTTATACGTTATACGTTATACGTTATACGTTATACGTTATACGTTATACGTTATACGTTATACGTTATACGTTATACGTTATACGTTATACGTTATACGTTATACGTTATACGTTATACGTTATACGTTATACGTTATACGTTATACGTTATACGTTATACGTTATACGTTATACGTTATACGTTATACGTTATACGTTATACGTTATACGTTATACGTTATACGTTATACGTTATACGTTATACGTTATACGTTATACGTTATACGTTATACGTTATACGTTATACGTTATACGTTATACGTTATACGTTATACGTTATACGTTATACGTTATACGTTATACGTTATACGTTATACGTTATACGTTATACGTTATACGTTATACGTTATACGTTATACGTTATACGTTATACGTTATACGTTATACGTTATACGTTATACGTTATACGTTATACGTTATACGTTATACGTTATACGTTATACGTTATACGTTATACGTTATACGTTATACGTTATACGTTATACGTTATACGTTATACGTTATACGTTATACGTTATACGTTATACGTTATACGTTATACGTTATACGTTACACGTTGTACGTTACACGTTGTACGTTGTACGTTGTACGTTATACGTTGAACGTTATACGTTGTACGTCATACGTTGTACGTTATACGTTGTACGTTATACTTTCTACGCTGTACGTTATACGTTATACGTTATACCTTATACGTTATACGTTGTACGTTATACGTTATACGTTATACGCTGTACGTTATCCGTTGTACGTTGAACGTTATACGTTATACGTTATACGCTGTACGTTATACGCTGTACGTTATAAGCTGTACGTTATACGTTATACGTTATACGTTACACGTTGTACGTTATACGCTGTACGTTACACGCGGTACGTTATACGTTGTACGTTATACGATATACGTTATACGTTATACGTTATACGTTATACGTTATACGTTATACGTTATACGTTATACGTTATACGTTATACGTTATACGTTATACGTTATACGTTATACGTTATACGTTATACGTTATACGCTGTATGTTATACGTTATACGTTATACGGTACACGTTGTACGTTGAACGTTATACGTTATACGTTATACGTTATACGTTATACGTTATACGCTGTACGTTATACGCTGTACGTTATACGCTGTACGTTATACGTTAAACGTTATACGTTACACGTTGTACGTTACACGTTGTACGTTATACGTTGAACGTTATACGTTGTACGTTATACGTTATACGATATGCGTTATACGTTATACGTTTTACGCTGTACGTTGTACGTTATACGTTATACGTTATACGTTATACGTTATACGTTATACGTTATACGTTATACGTTATACGCTGTATGTTATACGCTGTACGTTATACGTTATACGTAACACATTGTTCTTTTGTACGTTATACGTATGTACGTTGTACGTTATACGTTGAACGTTATACGTTATACGTTATACGTTATACGTTATACGTTATACGTTATACGTTATACGTTATACGTTATACGTTATACGT
This sequence comes from Lasioglossum morio, assembly GCA_916610235.2. NCBI lineage: Eukaryota > Metazoa > Arthropoda > Insecta > Hymenoptera > Halictidae > Lasioglossum > Lasioglossum morio. The sequence continues at coordinate 864,355 of CAKAJA020000262.1, forward strand.
TATACGTTATACGTTATACGTTATACGCTGTATGTTATACGCTGTACGTTATACGTTATACGTAACACATTGTTCTTTTGTACGTTATACGTATGTACGTTGTACGTTATACGTTGAACGTTATACGTTGTACGTTATACGTTGTACGTTATACGTTCTACGTTATACGTTATACGCTGTACGTTATACGTTATACGTTATACGTTATACGTTGTACGTTATACGTTATACGTTATACGTTATACGTTATACGTTACACGTTGTACGTTGTACGTTGTACGTTGTACGTTATACGTTGAACGTTATACGTTGTACGTCATACGTTGTACGTTATACGTTGTACGTTATACTTTATACGCTGTACGTTATACGTTATACGTTATACCTTATACGTTATACGTTGTACGTTATACGTTATACGTTATACGCTGTATGTTATACGTTATACGTTATACGTTATACGTTATACGTTATACGTTATACGTTATACGTTATACGTTATACGTTATACGTTATACGTTATACGTTATACGTTATACGTTATACGTTATACGTTATACGTTATACGTTATACGTTATACGTTATACGTTATACGTTATACGTTATACGTTATACGTTATACGTTATACGTTATACGTTATACGTTATACGTTATACGTTATACGTTATACGTTATACGTTATACGTTATACGTTATACGTTATACGTTATACGTTATACGTTATACGTTATACGTTATACGTTATACGTTATACGTTATACGTTATACGTTATACGTTATACGTTATACGTTATACGTTATACGTTATACGTTATACGTTATACGTTATACGTTATACGTTATACGTTATACGTTATACGTTATACGTTATACGTTATACGTTATACGTTATACGTTATACGTTATACGTTATACGTTATACGTTATACGTTATACGTTATACGTTATACGTTATACGTTATACGTTATACGTTATACGTTATACGTTATACGTTATACGTTATACGTTATACGTTATACGTTATACGTTATACGTTATACGTTATACGTTATACGTTATACGTTATACGTTATACGTTATACGTTATACGTTATACGTTATACGTTATACGTTATACGTTATACGTTATACGTTATACGTTATACGTTATACGTTATACGTTATACGTTATACGTTATACGTTATACGTTATACGTTATACGTTATACGTTATACGTTATACGTTATACGTTATACGTTATACGTTATACGTTATACGTTATACGTTATACGTTATACGTTATACGTTATACGTTATACGTTATACGTTATACGTTATACGTTATACGTTATACGTTATACGTTATACGTTATACGTTATACGTTATACGTTATACGTTATACGTTATACGTTATACGTTATACGTTATACGTTATACGTTATACGTTATACGTTATACGTTATACGTTATACGTTATACGTTATACGTTACACGTTGTACGTTATACGTTGTACGTTGTACGTTGTACGTTATACGTTGAACGTTATACGTTGTACGTCATACGTTGTACGTTATACGTTGTACGTTATACTTTCTACGCTGTACGTTATACGTTATACGTTATACCTTATACGTTATACGTTGTACGTTATACGTTATACGTTATACGCTGTACGTTATCCGTTGTACGTTATACGTTATACGTTATACGTTATACGCTGTACGTTATACGCTGTACGTTATAAGCTGTACGTTATACGTTATACGTTATACGTTACACGTTGTACGTTATACGCTGTACGTTACACGCGGTACGTTATACGTTGTACGTTATACGATATACGTTATACGTTATACGTTATACGTTATACGTTATACGTTATACGTTATACGTTATACGTTATACGTTATACGTTATACGTTATACGTTATACGTTATACGTTATACGTTATACGTTATACGTTATACGTTATACGTTATACGTTATACGTTATACGCTGTATGTTATACGTTATACGTTATACGGTACACGTTGTACGTTGAACGTTATACGTTATACGTTATACGTTATACGTTATACGTTATACGTTATACGCTGTACGTTATACGCTGTACGTTATACGCTGTACGTTATACGTTAAACGTTATACGTTACACGTTGTACGTTACACGTTGTACGTTATACGTTGAACGTTATACGTTGTACGTTATACGTTATACGATATGCGTTATACGTTATACGTTTTACGCTGTACGTTGTACGTTATACGTTATACGTTATACGTTATACGTTATACGTTATACGTTATACGTTATACGTTATACGCTGTATGTTATACGCTGTACGTTATACGTTATACGTAACACGTTGTTCTTTTGTACGTTATACGTATGTACGTTGTACGTTATACGTTGAACGTTATACGTTATACGTTATACGTTATACGTTATACGTTATACGTTATACGTTATACGTTATACGTTATACGTTATACGTTATACGTTATACGCTGTATGTTATACGCTGTACGTTATACGTTATACGTAACACGTTGTTCTTTTGTACGTTATACGTATGTACGTTGTACGTTATACGTTGAACGTTATACGTTGTACGTTATACGTTGTACGTTATACGTTCTACGTTATACGTTATACGCTGTACGTTATACGTTATACGTTATACGTTATACGTTGTACGTTATACGTTATACGTTATACGTTATACGTTATACGTTACACGTTGTACGTTGTACGTTGTACGTTGTACGTTATACGTTGAACGTTATACGTTGTACGTCATACGTTGTACGTTATACGTTGTACGTTATACTTTATACGCTGTACGTTATACGTTATACGTTATACCTTATACGTTATACGTTGTACGTTATACGTTATACGTTATACGCTGTATGTTATACGTTATACGTTATACGTTATACGTTATACGTTATACGTTATACGTTATACGTTATACGTTATACGTTATACGTTATACGTTATACGTTATACGTTATACGTTATACGTTATACGTTATACGTTATACGTTATACGTTATACGTTATACGTTATACGTTATACGTTATACGTTATACGTTATACGTTATACGTTATACGTTATACGTTATACGTTATACGTTATACGTTATACGTTATACGTTATACGTTATACGTTATACGTTATACGTTATACGTTATACGTTATACGTTATACGTTATACGTTATACGTTATACGTTATACGTTATACGTTATACGTTATACGTTATACGTTATACGTTATACGTTATACGTTATACGTTATACGTTATACGTTATACGTTATACGTTATACGTTATACGTTATACGTTATACGTTATACGTTATACGTTATACGTTATACGTTATACGTTATACGTTATACGTTATACGTTATACGTTATACGTTATACGTTATACGTTATACGTTATACGTTATACGTTATACGTTATACGTTATACGTTATACGTTATACGTTATACGTTATACGTTATACGTTATACGTTATACGTTATACGTTATACGTTATACGTTATACGTTATACGTTATACGTTATACGTTATACGTTATACGTTATACGTTATACGTTATACGTTATACGTTATACGTTATACGTTATACGTTATACGTTATACGTTATACGTTATACGTTATACGTTATACGTTATACGTTATACGTTATACGTTATACGTTATACGTTATACGTTATACGTTATACGTTATACGTTATACGTTATACGTTATACGTTATACGTTATACGTTATACGTTATACGTTATACGTTATACGTTATACGTTATACGTTATACGTTATACGTTATACGTTATACGTTATACGTTATACGTTATACGTTATACGTTATACGTTATACGTTATACGTTATACGTTATACGTTATACGTTATACGTTATACGTTATACGTTATACGTTATACGTTACACGTTGTACGTTACACGTTGTACGTTGTACGTTGTACGTTATACGTTGAACGTTATACGTTGTACGTCATACGTTGTACGTTATACGTTGTACGTTATACTTTCTACGCTGTACGTTATACGTTATACGTTATACCTTATACGTTATACGTTGTACGTTATACGTTATACGTTATACGTTATACGTTATACGTTATACGTTATACGTTATACGTTATACGTTATACGTTATACGTTATACGTTATACGTTATACGTTATACGTTATACGTTATACGTTATACGTTATACGTTATACGTTATACGTTATACGTTATACGTTATACGTTATACGTTATACGTTATACGTTATACGTTATACGTTATACGTTATACGTTATACGTTATACGTTATACGTTATACGTTATACGTTATACGTTATACGTTATACGTTATACGTTATACGTTATACGTTATACGTTATACGTTATACGTTATACGTTATACGTTATACGTTATACGTTATACGTTATACGTTATACGTTATACGTTATACGTTATACGTTATACGTTATACGTTATACGTTATACGTTATACGTTATACGTTATACGTTATACGTTATACGTTATACGTTATACGTTATACGTTATACGTTATACGTTATACGTTATACGTTATACGTTATACGTTATACGTTATACGTTATACGTTATACGTTATACGTTATACGTTATACGTTATACGTTATACGTTATACGTTATACGTTATACGTTATACGTTATACGTTATACGTTATACGTTATACGTTATACGTTATACGTTATACGTTATACGTTATACGTTATACGTTATACGTTATACGTTATACGTTATACGTTATACGTTATACGTTATACGTTATACGTTATACGTTATACGTTATACGTTACACGTTGTACGTTACACGTTGTACGTTGTACGTTGTACGTTATACGTTGAACGTTATACGTTGTACGTCATACGTTGTACGTTATACGTTGTACGTTATACTTTCTACGCTGTACGTTATACGTTATACGTTATACCTTATACGTTATACGTTGTACGTTATACGTTATACGCTGTACGTTATCCGTTGTACGTTATACGTTATACGTTATACGTTATACGCTGTACGTTATACGCTGTACGTTATAAGCTGTACGTTATACGTTATACGTTATACGTTACACGTTGTACGTTATACGCTGTACGTTACACGCGGTACGTTATACGTTGTACGTTATACGATATACGTTATACGTTATACGTTATACGTTATACGTTATACGTTATACGTTATACGTTATACGTTATACGTTATACGTTATACGTTATACGTTATACGTTATACGTTATACGTTATACGTTATACGCTGTATGTTATACGTTATACGTTATACGGTACACGTTGTACGTTGAACGTTATACGTTATACGTTATACGTTATACGTTATACGTTATACGCTGTACGTTATACGCTGTACGTTATACGCTGTACGTTATACGTTATACGTTATACGTTACACGTTGTACGTTACACGTTGTACGTTATACGTTGAACGTTATACGTTGTACGTTATACGTTATACGATATGCGTTATACGTTATACGTTTTACGCTGTACGTTGTACGTTATACGTTATACGTTATACGTTATACGTTATACGTTATACGTTATACGTTATACGTTATACGTTGTACGTTATACGTTTTACGCTGTACGTTATACGCTGTACGTTATACGCTGTACGTTATACGTTGTACGTTATACGTTGTACGTTATACGCTGTACGTTATCCGTTGTATGTTATACGTTTTACGTTATACGCTGTACGTTATACGCTGTAAGTTATACGCTGTTCGTTATACGTTATACGTTATACGTTATACGTTATACGGTACACGTTGTACGTTGAACGTTATACGTTATACGTTGTACGTTATACGTTGTACGTTATACGTTATACGTTATACGTTATACGATATACGTTATACGTTGTACGTTATACGTTATACGTTATACGTTATACGTTATACGTTATACGTTATACGCTGTACGTTATACGCTGTACGTTATACGCTGTACGTTATACGTTGTACGTTATACGTTATACGTAACACGTTGTTCTTTTGTACGTTATACGTATGTACGTTATACGTTATACGTTATACGTTATACGTTATACGTTATACGCTGTATGTTATACGCTGTACGTTATACGTTATACGTAACACATTGTTCTTTTGTACGTTATACGTATGTACGTTGTACGTTATACGTTGAACGTTATACGTTATACGTTATACGTTGTACGTTATACGTTATACGTTATACGTTATACGTTATACGTTATACGTTATACGTTATACGTTATACGTTATACGCTGTATGTTATACGCTGTACGTTATACGTTATACGTAACACATTGTTCTTTTGTACGTTATACGTATGTACGTTGTACGTTATACGTTGAACGTTATACGTTGTACGTTATACGTTGTACGTTATACGTTCTACGTTATACGTTATACGCTGTACGTTATACGTTATACGTTATACGTTATACGTTGTACGTTATACGTTATACGTTATACGTTATACGTTATACGTTACACGTTGTACGTTGTACGTTGTACGTTGTACGTTATACGTTGAACGTTATACGTTGTACGTCATACGTTGTACGTTATACGTTGTACGTTATACTTTATACGCTGTACGTTATACGTTATACGTTATACCTTATACGTTATACGTTGTACGTTATACGTTATACGTTATACGCTGTATGTTATACGTTATACGTTATACGTTATACGTTATACGTTATACGTTATACGTTATACGTTATACGTTATACGTTATACGTTATACGTTATACGTTATACGTTATACGTTATACGTTATACGTTATACGTTATACGTTATACGTTATACGTTATACGTTATACGTTATACGTTATACGTTATACGTTATACGTTATACGTTATACGTTATACGTTATACGTTATACGTTATACGTTATACGTTATACGTTATACGTTATTCGTTATACGTTATACGTTATACGTTATACGTTATACGTTATACGTTATACGTTATACGTTATACGTTATACGTTATACGTTATACGTTATACGTTATACGTTATACGTTATACGTTATACGTTATACGTTATACGTTATACGCTGTATGTTATACGTTATACGTTATACGGTACACGTTGTACGTTGAACGTTATACGTTATACGTTATACGTTATACGTTATACGTTATACGTTATACGCTGTACGTTATACGCTGTACGTTATACGCTGTACGTTATACGTTAAACGTTATACGTTACACGTTGTACGTTACACGTTGTACGTTATACGTTGAACGTTATACGTTGTACGTTATACGTTATACGATATGCGTTATACGTTATACGTTTTACGCTGTACGTTGTACGTTATACGTTATACGTTATACGTTATACGTTATACGTTATACGTTATACGTTATACGTTATACGCTGTATGTTATACGCTGTACGTTATACGTTATACGTAACACATTGTTCTTTTGTACGTTATACGTATGTACGTTGTACGTTATACGTTGAACGTTATACGTTATACGTTATACGTTATACGTTATACGTTATACGTTATACGTTATACGTTATACGTTATACGTTACACGTTGTACGTTGTACGTTGTACGTTGTACGTTATACGTTGAACGTTATACGTTGTACGTCATACGTTGTACGTTATACGTTGTACGTTATACTTTATACGCTGTACGTTATACGTTATACGTTATACCTTATACGTTATACGTTATACGTTATACGCTGTATGTTATACGCTGTACGTTATACGTTATACGTAACACATTGTTCTTTTGTACGTTATACGTATGTACGTTGTACGTTATACGTTGAACGTTATACGTTGTACGTTATACGTTGTACGTTATACGTTATACGCTGTACGTTATACGTTATACGTTATACGTTATACGTTGTACGTTATACGTTATACGTTATACGTTATACGTTATACGTTACACGTTGTACGTTGTACGTTGTACGTTGTACGTTATACGTTGAACGTTATACGTTGTACGTCATACGTTGTACGTTATACGTTGTACGTTATACTTTATACGCTGTACGTTATACGTTATACGTTATACCTTATACGTTATACGTTGTACGTTATACGTTATACGTTATACGCTGTATGTTATACGTTATACGTTATACGTTATACGTTATACGTTATACGTTATACGTTATACGTTATACGTTATACGTTATACGTTATACGTTATACGTTATACGTTATACGTTATACGTTATACGTTATACGTTATACGTTATACGTTATACGTTATACGTTATACGTTATACGTTATACGTTATACGTTATACGTTATACGTTATACGTTATACGTTATACGTTATACGTTATACGTTATACGTTATACGTTATACGTTATACGTTATACGTTATACGTTATACGTTATACGTTATACGTTATACGTTATACGTTATACGTTATACGTTATACGTTATACGTTATACGTTATACGTTATACGTTATACGTTATACGTTATACGTTATACGTTATACGTTATACGTTATACGTTATACGTTATACGTTATACGTTATACGTTATACGTTATACGTTATACGTTATACGTTATACGTTATACGTTATACGTTATACGTTATACGTTATACGTTATACGTTATACGTTATACGTTATACGTTATACGTTATACGTTATACGTTATACGTTATACGTTATACGTTATACGTTATACGTTATACGTTATACGTTATACGTTATACGTTATACGTTATACGTTATACGTTATACGTTATACGTTATACGTTATACGTTATACGTTATACGTTATACGTTATACGTTATACGTTATACGTTATACGTTATACGTTATACGTTATACGTTATACGTTATACGTTATACGTTATACGTTATACGTTATACGTTATACGTTATACGTTATACGTTATACGTTATACGTTATACGTTATACGTTATACGTTATACGTTATACGTTATACGCTGTACGTTATACGCTGTACGTTATAAGCTGTACGTTATACGTTATACGTTATACGTTACACGTAGTACGTTATACGCTGTACGTTACACGCGGTACGTTATACGTTGTACGTTATACGATATACGTTATACGTTATACGTTATACGTTATACGTTATACGTTATACGTTATACGTTATACGTTATACGTTATACGTTATACGTTATACGTTATACGTTATACGTTATACGTTATACGCTGTATGTTATACGTTATACGTTATACGGTACACGTTGTACGTTGAACGTTATACGTTATACGTTATACGTTATACGTTATACGTTATACGCTGTACGTTATACGCTGTACGTTATACGCTGTACGTTATACGTTAAACGTTATACGTTACACGTTGTACGTTACACGTTGTACGTTATACGTTGAACGTTATACGTTGTACGTTATACGTTATACGATATGCGTTATACGTTATACGTTTTACGCTGTACGTTGTACGTTATACGTTATACGTTATACGTTATACGTTATACGTTATACGTTATACGTTATACGTTATACGCTGTATGTTATACGCTGTACGTTATACGTTATACGTAACACGTTGTTCTTTTGTACGTTATACGTATGTACGTTGTACGTTATACGTTGAACGTTATACGTTATACGTTATACGTTGTACGTTATACGTTATACGTTATACGTTATACGTTATACGTTATACGTTATACGTTATACGTTATACGCTGTATGTTATACGCTGTACGTTATACGTTATACGTAACACATTGTTCTTTTGTACGTTATACGTATGTACGTTGTACGTTATACGTTGAACGTTATACGTTGTACGTTATACGTTGTACGTTATACGTTCTACGTTATACGTTATACGCTGTACGTTATACGTTATACGTTATACGTTATACGTTGTACGTTATACGTTATACGTTATACGTTATACGTTATACGTTACACGTTGTACGTTGTACGTTGTACGTTGTACGTTATACGTTGAACGTTATACGTTGTACGTCATACGTTGTACGTTATACGTTGTACGTTATACTTTATACGCTGTACGTTATACGTTATACGTTATACCTTATACGTTATACGTTGTACGTTATACGTTATACGTTATACGCTGTATGTTATACGTTATACGTTATACGTTATACGTTATACGTTATACGTTATACGTTATACGTTATACGTTATACGTTATACGTTATACGTTATACGTTATACGTTATACGTTATACGTTATACGTTATACGTTATACGTTATACGTTATACGTTATACGTTATACGTTATACGTTATACGTTATACGTTATACGTTATACGTTATACGTTATACGTTATACGTTATACGTTATACGTTATACGTTATACGTTATACGTTATACGTTATACGTTATACGTTATACGTTATACGTTATACGTTATACGTTATACGTTATACGTTATACGTTATACGTTATACGTTATACGTTATACGTTATACGTTATACGTTATACGTTATACGTTATACGTTATACGTTATACGTTATACGTTATACGTTATACGTTATACGTTATACGTTATACGTTATACGTTATACGTTATACGTTATACGTTATACGTTATACGTTATACGTTATACGTTATACGTTATACGTTATACGTTATACGTTATACGTTATACGTTATACGTTATACGTTATACGTTATACGTTATACGTTATACGTTATACGTTATACGTTATACGTTATACGTTATACGTTATACGTTATACGTTATACGTTATACGTTATACGTTATACGTTATACGTTATACGTTATACGTTATACGTTATACGTTATACGTTATACGTTATACGTTATACGTTATACGTTATACGTTATACGTTATACGTTATACGTTATACGTTATACGTTATACGTTATACGTTATACGTTATACGTTATACGTTATACGTTATACGTTATACGTTATACGTTATACGTTATACGTTATACGTTATACGTTATACGTTATACGTTATACGTTATACGTTATACGTTATACGTTATACGTTATACGTTATACGTTATACGTTACACGTTGTACGTTACACGTTGTACGTTGTACGTTGTACGTTATACGTTGAACGTTATACGTTGTACGTCATACGTTGTACGTTATACGTTGTACGTTATACTTTCTACGCTGTACGTTATACGTTATACGTTATACCTTATACGTTATACGTTGTACGTTATACGTTATACGTTATACGCTGTACGTTATCCGTTGTACGTTATACGTTATACGTTATACGTTATACGCTGTACGTTATACGCTGTACGTTATAAGCTGTACGTTATACGTTATACGTTATACGTTACACGTTGTACGTTATACGCTGTACGTTACACGCGGTACGTTATACGTTGTACGTTATACGATATACGTTATACGTTATACGTTATACGTTATACGTTATACGTTATACGTTATACGTTATACGTTATACGTTATACGTTATACGTTATACGTTATACGTTATACGTTATACGTTATACGTTATACGTTATACGTTATACGCTGTATGTTATACGTTATACGTTATACGGTACACGTTGTACGTTGAACGTTATACGTTATACGTTATACGTTATACGTTATACGTTATACGCTGTACGTTATACGCTGTACGTTATACGCTGTACGTTATACGTTAAACGTTATACGTTACACGTTGTACGTTACACGTTGTACGTTATACGTTGAACGTTATACGTTGTACGTTATACGTTATACGATATGCGTTATACGTTATACGTTTTACGCTGTACGTTGTACGTTATACGTTATACGTTATACGTTATACGTTATACGTTATACGTTATACGTTATACGTTATACGTTATACGTTGTACGTTATACGTTTTACGCTGTACGTTATACGCTGTACGTTATACGCTGTACGTTATACGTTGTACGTTATACGTTGTACGTTATACGCTGTACGTTATCCGTTGTATGTTATACGTTTTACGTTATACGCTGTACGTTATACGCTGTAAGTTATACGCTGTTCGTTATACGTTATACGTTATACGTTATACGTTATACGGTACACGTTGTACGTTGAACGTTATACGTTATACGTTGTACGTTATACGTTGTACGTTATACGTTATACGTTATACGTTATACGATATACGTTATACGTTATACGTTATACGTTATACGTTATACGTTATACGTTATACGTTATACGTTATACGTTATACGTTATACGCTGTACGTTATACGCTGTACGTTATACGCTGTACGTTATACGTTGTACGTTATACGTTATACGTAACACGTTGTTCTTTTGTACGTTATACGTATGTACGTTATACGTTATACGTTATACGTTATACGTTATACGTTATACGCTGTATGTTATACGCTGTACGTTATACGTTATACGTAACACGTTGTTCTTTTGTACGTTATACGTATGTACGTTGTACGTTATACGTTGAACGTTATACGTTATACGTTATACGTTATACGTTATACGTTATACGTTATACGTTATACGTTATACGTTATACGTTATACGTTATACGTTATACGTTATACGCTGTATGTTATACGCTGTACGTTATACGTTATACGTAACACATTGTTCTTTTGTACGTTATACGTATGTACGTTGTACGTTATACGTTGAACGTTATACGTTGTACGTTATACGTTGTACGTTATACGTTCTACGTTATACGTTATACGCTGTACGTTATACGTTATACGTTATACGTTATACGTTGTACGTTATACGTTATACGTTATACGTTATACGTTATACGTTACACGTTGTACGTTGTACGTTGTACGTTGTACGTTATACGTTGAACGTTATACGTTGTACGTCATACGTTGTACGTTATACGTTGTACGTTATACTTTATACGCTGTACGTTATACGTTATACGTTATACCTTATACGTTATACGTTGTACGTTATACGTTATACGTTATACGCTGTATGTTATACGTTATACGTTATACGTTATACGTTATACGTTATACGTTATACGTTATACGTTATACGTTATACGTTATACGTTATACGTTATACGTTATACGTTATACGTTATACGTTATACGTTATACGTTATACGTTATACGTTATACGTTATACGTTATACGTTATACGTTATACGTTATACGTTATACGTTATACGTTATACGTTATACGTTATACGTTATACGTTATACGTTATACGTTATACGTTATACGTTATACGTTATACGTTATACGTTATACGTTATACGTTATACGTTATACGTTATACGTTATACGTTATACGTTATACGTTATACGTTATACGTTATACGTTATACGTTATACGTTATACGTTATACGTTATACGTTATACGTTATACGTTATACGTTATACGTTATACGTTATACGTTATACGTTATACGTTATACGTTATACGTTATACGTTATACGTTATACGTTATACGTTATACGTTATACGTTATACGTTATACGTTATACGTTATACGTTATACGTTATACGTTATACGTTATACGTTATACGTTATACGTTATACGTTATACGTTATACGTTATACGTTATACGTTATACGTTATACGTTATACGTTATACGTTATACGTTATACGTTATACGTTATACGTTATACGTTATACGTTATACGTTATACGTTATACGTTATACGTTATACGTTATACGTTATACGTTATACGTTATACGTTATACGTTATACGTTATACGTTATACGTTATACGTTATACGTTATACGTTATACGTTATACGTTATACGTTATACGTTATACGTTATACGTTATACGTTATACGTTATACGTTATACGTTATACGTTATACGTTATACGTTATACGCTGTACGTTATACGCTGTACGTTATACGCTGTACGTTATACGTTATACGTTACACGTTGTACGTTATACGTTGAACGTTATACGTTGTACGTTATACGTTATACGATATGCGTTATACGTTATACGTTTTACGCTGTACGTTGTACGTTATACGTTATACGTTATACGTTATACGTTATACGTTATACGTTATACGTTATACGTTATACGTTGTACGTTATACGTTTTACGCTGTACGTTATACGCTGTACGTTATACGCTGTACGTTATACGTTGTACGTTATACGTTGTACGTTATACGCTGTACGTTATCCGTTGTATGTTATACGTTTTACGTTATACGCTGTACGTTATACGCTGTAAGTTATACGCTGTTCGTTATACGTTATACGTTATACGTTATACGTTATACGGTACACGTTGTACGTTGAACGTTATACGTTATACGTTGTACGTTATACGTTGTACGTTATACGTTATACGTTATACGTTATACGATATACGTTATACGTTATACGTTATACGTTATACGTTATACGTTATACGTTATACGTTATACGTTATACGTTATACGCTGTACGTTATACGCTGTACGTTATACGCTGTACGTTATACGTTGTACGTTATACGTTATACGTAACACGTTGTTCTTTTGTACGTTATACGTATGTACGTTATACGTTATACGTTATACGTTATACGTTATACGTTATACGCTGTATGTTATACGCTGTACGTTATACGTTATACGTAACACATTGTTCTTTTGTACGTTATACGTATGTACGTTGTACGTTATACGTTGAACGTTATACGTTATACGTTATACGTTATACGTTATACGTTATACGTTATACGTTATACGTTATACGTTATACGTTATACGTTATACGTTATACGTTATACGCTGTATGTTATACGCTGTACGTTATACGTTATACGTAACACATTGTTCTTTTGTACGTTATACGTATGTACGTTGTACGTTATACGTTGAACGTTATACGTTGTACGTTATACGTTGTACGTTATACGTTGTACGTTATACGTTATACGCTGTACGTTATACGTTATACGTTATACGTTATACGTTGTACGTTATACGTTATACGTTATACGTTATACGTTATACGTTACACGTTGTACGTTGTACGTTGTACGTTGTACGTTATACGTTGAACGTTATACGTTGTACGTCATACGTTGTACGTTATACGTTGTACGTTATACTTTATACGCTGTACGTTATACGTTATACGTTATACCTTATACGTTATACGTTGTACGTTATACGTTATACGTTATACGCTGTATGTTATACGTTATACGTTATACGTTATACGTTATACGTTATACGTTATACGTTATACGTTATACGTTATACGTTATACGTTATACGTTATACGTTATACGTTATACGTTATACGTTATACGTTATACGTTATACGTTATACGTTATACGTTATACGTTATACGTTATACGTTATACGTTATACGTTATACGTTATACGTTATACGTTATACGTTATACGTTATACGTTATACGTTATACGTTATACGTTATACGTTATACGTTATACGTTATACGTTATACGTTATACGTTATACGTTATACGTTATACGTTATACGTTATACGTTATACGTTATACGTTATACGTTATACGTTAAACGTTATACGTTATACGTTATACGTTATACGTTATACGTTATACGTTATACGTTATACGTTATACGTTATACGTTATACGTTATACGTTATACGTTATACGTTATACGTTATACGTTATACGTTATACGTTATACGTTATACGTTATACGTTATACGTTATACGTTATACGTTATACGTTATACGTTATACGTTATACGTTATACGTTATACGTTATACGTTATACGTTATACGTTATACGTTATACGTTATACGTTATACGTTATACGTTATACGTTATACGTTATACGTTATACGTTATACGTTATACGTTATACGTTATACGTTATACGTTATACGTTATACGTTATACGTTATACGTTATACGTTATACGTTATACGTTATACGTTATACGTTATACGTTATACGTTATACGTTATACGTTATACGTTATACGTTATACGTTATACGTTATACGTTATACGTTATACGTTATACGTTATACGTTATACGTTATACGTTATACGTTATACGTTATACGTTATACGTTATACGTTATACGTTATACGTTATACGTTATACGTTATACGTTATACGTTATACGTTATACGTTATACGTTATACGTTATACGTTATACGTTATACGTTATACGTTATACGTTATACGTTATACGTTATACGTTATACGTTATACGTTATACGTTATACGTTATACGTTATACGTTATACGTTATACGTTATACGTTATACGTTATACGTTATACGTTATACGTTATACGTTATACGTTATACGTTATACGTTATACGTTACACGTTGTACGTTACACGTTGTACGTTGTACGTTGTACGTTATACGTTGAACGTTATACGTTGTACGTCATACGTTGTACGTTATACGTTGTACGTTATACTTTCTACGCTGTACGTTATACGTTATACGTTATACCTTATACGTTATACGTTGTACATTATACGTTATACGTTATACGCTGTACGTTATCCGTTGTACGTTATACGTTATACGTTATACGTTATACGCTGTACGTTATACGCTGTACGTTATAAGCTGTACGTTATACGTTATACGTTATACGTTACACGTTGTACGTTATACGCTGTACGTTACACGCGGTACGTTATACGCTGTACGTTATACGATATACGTTATACGTTATACGTTATACGTTATACGTTATACGTTATACGTTATACGTTATACGTTATACGTTATACGTTATACGTTATACGTTATACGTTATACGTTATACGTTATACGTTATACGCTGTATGTTATACGTTATACGTTATACGGTACACGTTGTACGTTGAACGTTATACGTTATACGTTATACGTTATACGTTATACGTTATACGCTGTACGTTATACGCTGTACGTTATACGCTGTACGTTATACGTTAAACGTTATACGTTACACGTTGTACGTTACACGTTGTACGTTATACGTTGAACGTTATACGTTGTACGTTATACGTTATACGATATGCGTTATACGTTATACGTTTTACGCTGTACGTTGTACGTTATACGTTATACGTTATACGTTATACGTTATACGTTATACGTTATACGTTATACGTTATACGTTGTACGTTATACGTTTTACGCTGTACGTTATACGCTGTACGTTATACGCTGTACGTTATACGTTGTACGTTATACGTTGTACGTTATACGCTGTACGTTATCCGTTGTATGTTATACGTTTTACGTTATACGCTGTACGTTATACGCTGTAAGTTATACGCTGTTCGTTATACGTTATACGTTATACGTTATACGTTATACGGTACACGTTGTACGTTGAACGTTATACGTTATACGTTGTACGTTATACGTTGTACGTTATACGTTATACGTTATACGTTATACGATATACGTTATACGTTATACGTTATACGTTATACGTTATACGTTATACGTTATACGTTATACGTTATACGCTGTACGTTATACGCTGTACGTTATACGCTGTACGTTATACGTTGTACGTTATACGTTATACGTAACACGTTGTTCTTTTGTACGTTATACGTATGTACGTTGTACGTTATACGTTGAACGTTATACGTTGTACGTTATACGTTGTACGTTATACGTTCTACGTTATACGTTATACGCTGTACGTTATACGTTATACGTTATACGTTATACGTTGTACGTTATACGTTATACGTTATACGTTATACGTTATACGTTATACGTTATACGTTACACGTTGTACGTTGTACGTTGTACGTTGTACGTTGTACGTTATACGTTGAACGTTATACGTTGTACGTCATACGTTGTACGTTATACGTTGTACGTTATACTTTATACGCTGTACGTTATACGTTATACGTTATACCTTATACGTTATACGTTGTACGTTATACGTTATACGTTATACGCTGTATGTTATACGTTATACGTTATACGCTGTACGTTATCCGTTGTACGTTATACGTTATACGTTATACGTTATACTTCATACGTTATACGTTTTACGTTATACGCTGTACGTTATACGCTGTAAGTTATACGCTGTTCGTTACACGTTATACGTTATACGTTATACGTTATACGGTACACGTTGTACGTTGAACGTTATACGTTATACGTTGTACGTTATACGTTGTACGTTATACGTTATACGTTATACGTTATACGATATGCGTTATACGTTATACGTTATACGTTGTACGTTATACGTTTTACGCTGTACGTTATACGCTGTACGTTATACGCTGTACGTTATACGTTATACGTTATACGTTATACGTTATACGTTATACGTTATACGTTATACGTTATACGTTATACGTTATACGTTATACGTTATACGTTATACGTTGTACGTTATACGTTATACGTTATACGTTATACGATATGCGTTATACGTTATACGTTATACGTTGTACGTTATACGTTTTACGCTGTACGTTATACGCTGTACGTTATACGCTGTACGTTATACGTTATACGTTATACGTTATACGTTATACGTTATACGTTATACGTTATACGTTATACGTTATACGTTATACGTTATACGTTATACGTTATACGTTATACGTTATACGTTATACGTTATACGTTATACGTTATACGTTATACGTTGAACGTTATACGTTATACGTTATACGTTATACGTTATACGTTATACGTTATACGTTATACGTTATACGTTATACGTTATACGTTATACGTTATACGTTATACGTTATACGTTATACGTTATACGTTATACGTTATACGTTATACGTTATACGTTATACGTTATACGTTGTACGTTGTACGTTATACGTTGAACGTTATACGTTGTACGTTATACGTTATACGTTATACGTTATACGTTATACGTTATACGTTATACGTTATACGTTATACGTTATACGTTATACGTTATACGTTTTACGTTATACGCTGTACGTTATACGCTGTAAGTTATACGCTGTTCGTTATACGTTATACGTTATACGATATACGTTACACGTTATACGCTGTACGTTATACGCTGTACGTTATACGTTATACGTTACACGTTGTACGTTGTACGTTATCCGTTGTATGTTATACGTTATACGTTATACGTTATACGTTATACGTTATACGCTGTACGTTATCCGTTGTACGTTATACGTTATACGTTATACGTTATACTTCATACGTTATACGTTTTACGTTATACGCTGTACGTTATACGCTGTAAGTTATACGCTGTTCGTTACACGTTATACGTTATACGTTATACGTTATACGGTACACGTTGTACGTTGAACGTTATACGTTATACGTTGTACGTTATACGTTGTACGTTATACGTTATACGTTATACGTTATACGATATGCGTTATACGTTATACGTTATACGTTGTACGTTATACGTTTTACGCTGTACGTTATACGCTGTACGTTATACGCTGTACGTTATACGTTATACGTTATACGTTATACGTTATACGTTATACGTTATACGTTATACGTTATACGTTATACGTTATACGTTATACGTTATACGTTATACGTTATACGTTATACGTTATACGTTATACGTTATACGTTATACGTTATACGTTATACGTTGAACGTTATACGTTATACGTTATACGTTATACGTTATACGTTATACGTTATACGTTATACGTTATACGTTATACGTTATACGTTATACGTTATACGTTATACGTTATACGTTATACGTTATACGTTATACGTTATACGTTATACGTTGTACGTTGTACGTTATACGTTGAACGTTATACGTTGTACGTTATACGTTATACGTTATACGTTATACGTTATACGTTATACGTTATACGTTATACGTTATACGTTATACGTTATACGTTATACGTTATACGTTATACGTTATACGTTATACGTTATACGTTATACGTTATACGTATGTACGTTGTACGTTATACGTTGAACGTTATTCGTTGTACGTTATACGTTGTACGTTATACGTTCTACGTTATACGTTATACGCTGTACGTTATACGTTATACGTTATACGTTATACGTTGTACGTTATACGTTATACGTTATACGTTATACGTTATACGTTATACGTTACACGTTGTACGTTGTACGTTGTACGTTGTACGTTATACGTTGAACGTTATACGTTGTACGTCATACGTTGTACGTTATACGTTGTACGTTATACTTTATACGCTGTACGTTATACGTTATACGTTATACCTTATACGTTATACGTTGTACGTTATACGTTATACGTTATACGCTGTATGTTATACGTTATACGTTATACGGTACACGTTGTACGTTGAACGTTATACGTTATACGTTATACGTTATACGTTATACGTTATACGCTGTACGTTATACGCTGTACGTTATACGCTGTACGTTATACGTTAAACGTTATACGTTACACGTTGTACGTTACACGTTGTACGTTATACGTTGAACGTTATACGTTGTACGTTATACGTTATACGTTATACGTTGTACGTTATACGTTTTACGCTGTACGTTATACGTTATACGTTATAAGTTGTACGTTATACGTTATACGTTATACGTTTTACGTTATACGTTATACGTTATACGTTATACGTTATACGTTATACGTTATACGTTATACGTTATACGTTATACGCTGTACGTTATACGCTGTACGTTATAAGCTGTACGTTATACGTTATACGTTATACGTTACACGTTGTACGTTGTACGTTGTACGTTATACGTTGAACGTTATACGTTGTACGATATACGTTATACGTTATACGTTATACGTTATACGTTATACGTTATACGTTATACGTTATACGTTATACGTTATACGTTATACGTTATACGTTATACGTTATACGTTATACGTTATACGTTATACGTTATACGTTATACGTTATACGTTATACGTTATACGTTATACGTTGTACGTTATACGTTTTACGCTGTACGTTATACGCTGTACGTTATACGCTGTACGTTATACGTTGTACGTTATACGTTGTACGTTATACGCTGTACGTTATCCGTTGTATGTTATACGTTTTACGTTATACGCTGTACGTTATACGCTGTAAGTTATACGCTGTTCGTTATACGTTATACGTTATACGTTATACGTTATACGGTACACGTTGTACGTTGAACGTTATACGTTATACGTTGTACGTTATACGTTGTACGTTATACGTTATACGTTATACGTTATACGATATACGTTATACGTTATACGTTATACGTTATACGTTATACGTTATACGTTATACGTTATACGTTATACGTTATACGTTATACGTTATACGCTGTACGTTATACGCTGTACGTTATACGCTGTACGTTATACGTTGTACGTTATACGTTGTACGTTATACGCTGTACGTTATCCGTTGTATGTTATACGTTATACGTTATACGTTATACGTTATACGTTATACGTTAGACGCTGTACGTTATCCGTTGTACGTTATACGTTATACGTTATACTTCATACGTTATACGTTTTACGTTATACGCTGTACGTTATACGCTGTAAGTTATACGCTGTTCGTTATACGTTATACGTTATACGTTATACGTTATACGGTACACGTTGTACGTTGAACGTTATACGTTATACGTTATACGCTGTACGTTATACGCTGTACGTTATACGCTGTACGTTATACGTTATACGTTATACGTTACACGGTGTACGTTGTACGTTGTACGTTATACGTTGTACGTTATACGTTGTACGTTATACGCTGTACGTTATACGCTGTACGTTATAAGCTGTACGTTATACGTTATACGTTATACGTTATACGTTATACGTTATACGTTATACGTTATACGTTATACGTTATACGTTATACGTTATACGTTATACGTTATACGTTATACGTTATACGTTATACGTTATACGTTATACGTTATACGTTATACGTTATACGTTATACGTTATACGTTATACGTTATACGTTATACGTTATACGTTATACGTTATACGTTATACGTTATACGTTATACGTTATACGTTATACGTTATACGTTATACGTTATACGTTATACGTTATACGTTATACGTTATACGTTATACGTTATACTTCATACGTTATACGTTTTACGTTATACGCTGTACGTTATACGCTGTAAGTTATACGCTGTTCGTTATACGTTATACGTTATACGATATACGTTACACGTTATACGCTGTACGTTATACGCTGTACGTTATACGTTATACGTTACACGTTGTACGTTGTACGTTATCCGTTGTATGTTATACGTTATACGTTATACGTTATACGTTATACGTTATACGCTGTACGTTATCCGTTGTACGTTATACGTTATACGTTATACGTTATACTTCATACGTTATACGTTTTACGTTATACGCTGTACGTTATACGCTGTAAGTTATACGCTGTTCGTTATACGTTATACGTTATACGTTATACGTTATACGGTACACGTTGTACGTTGAACGTTATACGTTATACGTTGTACGTTATACGTTGTACGTTATACGTTATACGTTATACGTTATACGATATACGTTATACGTTATACGTTATACGTTATACGTTATACGTTATACGTTATACGTTATACGTTATACGTTATACGCTGTACGTTATACGATGTACGTTATACGCTGTAGGTTATACGCTGTTCGTTATACGTTATACGTTATACGTTATACGTTATACGGTACACGTTGTACGTTGAACGTTATACGTTATACGTTGTACGTTATACGTTATACGTTATACGTTACACGGTGTACGTTGTACGTTATACGTTGTACGTTATACGTTTTACGCTGTACGTTATACGTTATACGTTATAAGTTGTACGTTATACGTTATACGTTATACGTTATACGTTATACGTTATACGTTATACGTTATACGTTATACGTTATACGTTATACGTTATACGTTATACGTTATACGTTATACGTTATACGCTGTACGTTATACGCTGTACGTTATAAGCTGTACGTTATACGTTATACGTTATACGTTACACGTTGTACGTTGTACGTTGTACGTTATACGCTGTACGTTATCCGTTGTATGTTATACGTTATACGTTATACGTTATACGTTATACGTTATACGTTATACGCTGTACGTTATCCGTTGTACGTTATACGTTATACGTTATACTTCATACGTTATACGTTTTCCGTTATACGCTGTACGTTATACGCTGTAAGTTATACGCTGTTCGTTATACGTTATACGTTATACGTTATACGTTATACGGTACACGTTGTACGTTGAGCGTTATACGTTATACGTTGTACGTTATACGTTATACGTTGTACGTTTTACGTTATACGTTATACGTTATACGTTATACGTTATACGTTATACGTTATACGTTATACGTTATACGTTATACGTTATACGCTGTACGTTATACGCTGTACGTTATAAGCTGTACGTTATACGTTATACGTTATACGTTACACGTTGTACGTTGTACGTTGTACGTTATACGTTGAACGTTATACGTTGTACGTTATACGTTATACGTTATACGTTATACGTTATACGTTATACGTTATACGTTATACGTTATACGTTATACGTTATACGTTATACGTTATACGTTATACGTTATACGTTATACGTTATACGTTATACGTTATACGTTATACGTTATACGTTATACGTTGTACGTTATACGTTTTACGCTGTACGTTATACGCTGTACGTTATACGCTGTACGTTATACGTTGTACGTTATACGTTGTACGTTATACGCTGTACGTTATCCGTTGTATGTTATACGTTTTACGTTATACGCTGTACGTTATACGCTGTAAGTTATACGCTGTTCGTTATACGTTATACGTTATACGTTATACGTTATACGGTACACGTTGTACGTTGAACGTTATACGTTATACGTTGTACGTTATACGTTGTACGTTATACGTTATACGTTATACGTTATACGATATACGTTATACGTTATACGTTATACGTTATACGTTATACGTTATACGTTATACGTTATACGTTATACGTTATACGTTATACGCTGTACGTTATACGCTGTACGTTATACGCTGTACGTTATACGTTGTACGTTATACGTTGTACGTTATACGCTGTACGTTATCCGTTGTATGTTATACGTTATACGTTATACGTTATACGTTATACGTTATACGTTAGACGCTGTACGTTATCCGTTGTACGTTATACGTTATACGTTATACTTCATACGTTATACGTTTTACGTTATACGCTGTACGTTATACGCTGTAAGTTATACGCTGTTCGTTATACGTTATACGTTATACGTTATACGTTATACGGTACACGTTGTACGTTGAACGTTATACGTTATACGTTATACGCTGTACGTTATACGCTGTACGTTATACGCTGTACGTTATACGTTATACGTTATACGTTACACGGTGTACGTTGTACGTTGTACGTTATACGTTGTACGTTATACGTTGTACGTTATACGCTGTACGTTATACGCTGTACGTTATAAGCTGTACGTTATACGTTATACGTTATACGTTATACGTTATACGTTATACGTTATACGTTATACGTTATACGTTATACGTTATACGTTATACGTTATACGTTATACGTTATACGTTATACGTTATACGTTATACGTTATACGTTATACGTTATACGTTATACGTTATACGTTATACGTTATACGTTATACGTTATACGTTATACGTTATACGTTATACGTTATACGTTATACGTTATACGTTATACGTTATACGTTATACTTCATACGTTATACGTTTTACGTTATACGCTGTACGTTATACGCTGTAAGTTATACGCTGTTCGTTATACGTTATACGTTATACGATATACGTTACACGTTATACGCTGTACGTTATACGCTGTACGTTATACGTTATACGTTACACGTTGTACGTTGTACGTTATCCGTTGTATGTTATACGTTATACGTTATACGTTATACGTTATACGTTATACGCTGTACGTTATCCGTTGTACGTTATACGTTATACGTTATACGTTATACTTCATACGTTATACGTTTTACGTTATACGTTATACGTTATACGTTGTACGTTATACGCTGTACGTTATCCGTTGTATGTTATACGTTATACGTTATACGTTATACGTTATACGTTATACGTTATACGCTGTACGTTATCCGTTGTACGTTATACGTTATACGTTATACTTCATACGTTATACGTTTTCCGTTATACGCTGTACGTTATACGCTGTAAGTTATACGCTGTTCGTTATACGTTATACGTTATACGTTATACGTTATACGGTACACGTTGTACGTTGAACGTTATACGTTATACGTTGTACGTTATACGTTATACGTTGTACGTTATACGTTATACGTTGTACGTTACACGTTATACGTTATACGCTGTACGTTATACGCTGTACGTTATACGTTATACGTTATACGTTATACGCTGTACGTTATACGCTGTACGTTATACGCTGTACGTTATACGTTATACGTTATACGTTACACGGTGTACGTTGTACGTTGTACGTTATACGTTGTACGTTATACGTTATACGTTATACGTTGTACGTTATACGTTGTACGTTATACGTTTTACGCTGTACGTTATACGTTATACGTTATAAGTTGTACGTTATACGTTATACGTTATACGTTATACGTTATACGTTATACGTTATACGTTATACGTTATACGTTATACGTTATACGTTATACGTTATACGTTATACGTTATACGTTATACGTTATACGTTATACGTTATACGCTGTACGTTATACGCTGTACGTTATAAGCTGTACGTTATACGTTATACGTTATACGTTACACGTTGTACGTTGTACGTTGTACGTTATACGTTGAACGTTATACGTTGTACGTTATACGGTATACGTTATACGTTATACGTTATACGTTATACGTTATACGTTATACGTTATACGTTATACGTTATACGTTATACGTTATACGTTATACGTTATACGTTATACGTTATACGCTGTTCGTTATACGTTATACGTTATACGTTATACGTTATACGGTACACGTTGTACGTTGAACGTTATACGTTATACGTTGTACGTTATACGTTGTACGTTATACGTTATACGTTATACGTTATACGATATACGTTATACGTTATACGTTATACGTTATACGTTATACGTTATACGCTGTACGTTATACGCTGTACGTTATACGCTGTACGTTATACGTTGTACGTTATACGTTGTACGTTATACGCTGTACGTTATCCGTTGTATGTTATACGTTATACGTTATACGTTATACGTTATACGTTATACGTTATACGTTATACGCTGTACGTTATCCGTTGTACGTTATACGTTATACGTTATACTTCATACGTTATACGTTTTACGTTATACGCTGTACGTTATACGCTGTAAGTTATACGCTGTTCGTTATACGTTATACGTTATCCGTTGTATGTTATACGTTATACGTTATACGTTATACGTTATACGATATACGCTGTACGTTATCCGTTGTACGTTATACGTTATACGTTATACTTCATACGTTATACGTTTTACGTTATACGCTGTACGTTATACGCTGTAAGTTATACGCTGTTCGTTATACGTTATACGTTATACGTTATACGTTATACGGTACACGTTGTACGTTGAACGTTATACGTTATACGTTGTACGTTATACGTTATACGTTGTACGTTATACGTTATACGTTGTACGTTATACGTTATACGTTATACGCTGTACGTTATACGCTGTACGTTATACGTTATACGTTATACGATATACGCTGTACGTTATACGCTGTACGTTATACGCTGTACGTTATACGTTATACGTTATACGTTACACGTTATACGTTATACGTTATACGGTACACGTTGTACGTTGAACGTTATACGTTATACGTTGTACGTTATACGTTATACGTTGTACGTTATACGTTATACGTTGTACGTTATACGTTATACGTTATACGCTGTACGTTATACGCTGTACGTTATACGTTATACGTTATACGCTGTACGTTATACGCTGTACGTTATACGCTGTACGTTATACGTTATACGTTACACGGTGTACGTTGTACGTTGTACGTTATACGTTGTACGTTATACGTTATACGTTATACGTTGTACGTTATACGTTGTACGTTATACGTTTTACGCTGTACGTTATACGTTATACGTTATAAGTTGTACGTTATACGTTATACGTTATACGTTATACGTTATACGTTATACGTTATACGTTATACGTTATACGTTATACGTTAAACGTTATACGTTATACGTTATACGTTATACGTTATACGTTATACGTTATACGTTATACGTTATACGTTATACGTTATACGTTATACGTTATACGTTATACGTTATACGCTGTATGTTATACGCTGTACGTTATACGTTATACGTAACACGTTGTTCTTTTGTACGTTATACGTATGTACGTTGTACGTTATACGTTGAACGTTATACGTTGTACGTTATACGTTGTACGTTATACGTTCTACGTTATACGTTATACGCTGTACGTTATACGTTATACGTTATACGTTATACGTTGTACGTTATACGTTATACGTTATACGTTATACGTTACACGTTGTACGTTGTACGTTGTACGTTATACGTTGAACGTTATACGTTGTACGTCATACGTTGTACGTTATACGTTGTACGTTATACTTTATACGCTGTACGTTATACGTTATACGTTATACCTTATACGTTATACGTTGTACGTTATACGTTATACGTTATACGCTGTATGTTATACGTTATACGTTATACGTTATACGTTATACGTTATACGTTATACGTTATACGTTATACGTTATACGTAATACGTTATACGTTATACGTTATACGTTACACGTTATACGTTATACGTTACACGTTATACGTTATACGTTATACGTTATACGTTATACGTTATACGTTATACGTTGTACGTTATACGTTGTACGTTATACGTTATACGATATACGTTATACGTTATACGTTATACGTTATACGTTGTACGTTATACGTTATACGTTATACGCTGTATGTTATACGTTATACGTTATACGGTACACGTTGTACGTTGAACGTTATACGTTATACGTTATACGTTATACGTTATACGTTATACGCTGTACGTTATACGCTGTACGTTATACGCTGTACGTTATACGTTAAACGTTATACGTTACACGTTGTACGTTACACGTTGTACGTTGTACGTTGTACGTTATACGTTGAACGTTATACGTTATACGCTGTACGTTATACGTTATACGTTATACGTTATACGTTGTACGTTATACGTTATACGTTATACGTTATACGTTATACGTTACACGTTGTACGTTGTACGTTGTACGTTATACGTTGTACGTTATACTTTCTACGCTGTAAGTTATACGTTATACGTTATACCTTATACGTTATACGTTGTACGTTATACGTTATACGTTATACGCTGTACGTTATCCGTTGTACGTTATACGTTATACGTTATACGTTATACGCTGTACGTTATACGCTGTACGTTATAAGCTGTACGTTATACGTTATACGTTATACGTTACACGTTGTACGTTATACGCTGTACGTTACACGCGGTACGTTATACGCTGTACGTTATACGATATACGTTATACGTTATACGTTATACGTTATACGTTATACGTTATACGTTATACGTTATACGTTATACGTTATACGTTATACGTTATACGTTATACGTTATACGTTATACGTTATACGTTATACGTTATACGTTATACGTTATACGTTATACGTTATACGTTATACGTTATACGTTATACGTTATACGTTATACGTTATACGTTATACGTTATACGTTATACGTTATACGTTATACGTTATACGTTATACGTTATACGTTATACGTTATACGTTATACGTTATACGTTATAAGTTATACGTTATACGTTATACGTTATACGTTATACGTTATACGTTATACGTTATACGTTATACGTTATACGTTATACGTTATACGTTATACGTTATACGTTATACGTTATACGTTATACGTTATACGTTATACGTTATACGTTATACGTTATACGTTATACGTTATACGTTATACGTTATACGTTATACGTTATACGTTATACGTTATACGTTATACGTTATACGTTATACGTTATACGTTATACGTTATACGTTATACGTTATACGTTATACGTTATACGTTATACGTTATACGTTATACGTTATACGTTATACGTTATACGTTATACGTTATACGTTATACGTTATACGTTATACGTTATACGTTATACGTTATACGTTATACGTTATACGTTATACGTTATACGTTATACGTTATACGTTATACGTTATACGTTATACGTTATACGTTATACGTTATACGTTATACGTTATACGTTATACGTTATACGTTATACGTTATACGTTATACGTTATACGTTATACGTTATACGTTATACGTTATACGTTATACGTTATACGTTATACGTTATACGTTATACGTTATACGTTATACGTTATACGTTATACGTTATACGTTATACGATATACGTTACACGTTATACGTTATACTTTATACGTTATACGTTATACGTTATACGTTATACGCTGTTCGTTATACGCTGTACGTTATACGCTGTACGTTATACGTTGTACGTTCTACGTTATACGTTGAACGTTATACGTTGTACGTTATACGTTATACGTTATACGTTATACGTTATACGTTATACGTTATACGTTATACGTTTTACGTTATACGTTATACGTTATACGTTATACGTTATACGTTATACGTTATACGTTATACGTTATACGTTATACGTTGTACGTTGTACGTTATACGTTATACGTTATACGTTATACGTTATACGTTATACGTTATACGTTATACGTTATACGTTATACGTTATACGTTATACGTTATACGTTATACGTTATACGTTGTACGTTGTACGTTATACGTTATACGTTATACGTTATACGTTATACGTTATACGATATACGTTACACGTTATACGTTATACGTTATACGCTGTACGTTATACGCTGTACGTTATACGCTGTACGTTATACGTTATACTTTATACGTTATACGTTATACGTTATACGTTATACGTTATACGTTATACGTTATACGTTATACGTTATACGTTATACGTTATACGTTATACGTTATACGTTATACGTTATACGTTATACGTTATACGTTATACGTTATACGTTATACGTTATACGTTATACGTTATACGTTACACGTTATACGTTATACGTTATACGTTATACATTATAGGTTATACGTTATACGTTATACGTTATACGATATACGTTATACGTTATACGTTATACGTTATACGTTATACGTTATACGTTATACGTTATACGCTGTATGTTATACGCTGTACGTTATACGTTATACGTAACACGTTGTTCTTTTGTACGTTATACGTATGTACGTTGTACGTTATACGTTGAACGTTATACGTTGTACGTTATACGTTGTACGTTATACGTTCTACGTTATACGTTATACGCTGTACGTTATACGTTATACGTTATACGTTATACGTTGTACGTTATACGTTATACGTTATACGTTATACGTTATACGTTACACGTTGTACGTTGTACGTTGTACGTTGTACGTTATACGTTGAACGTTATACGTTGTACGTCATACGTTGTACGTTATACGTTGTACGTTATACTTTATACGCTGTACGTTATACGTTATACGTTATACCTTATACGTTATACGTTGTACGTTATACGTTATACGTTATACGCTGTATGTTATACGTTATACGTTGTACGTTACACGTTGTACGTTGTACGTTGTACGTTATACGTTGAACGTTATACGTTATACGCTGTACGTTATACGTTATACGTTATACGTTATACGTTGTACGTTATACGTTATACGTTATACGTTATACGTTATACGTTACACGTTGTACGTTGTACGTTGTACGTTATACGTTGTACGTTATACTTTCTACGCTGTACGTTATACGTTATACGTTATACCTTATACGTTATACGTTGTACGTTATACGTTATACGTTATACGCTGTACGTTATCCGTTGTACGTTATACGTTATACGTTATACGTTATACGCTGTACGTTATACGCTGTACGTTATAAGCTGTACGTTATACGTTATACGTTATACGTTACACGTTGTACGTTATACGCTGTACATTACACGCGGTACGTTATACGCTGTACGTTATACGATATACGTTATACGTTATACGTTATACGTTATACGTTATACGTTATACGTTATACGTTATACGTTATACGTTATACGTTATACGTTATACGTTATACGTTATACGTTATACGTTATACGTTATACGTTATACGTTATACGTTATACGTTATACGTTATACGTTATACGTTATACGTTATACGTTATACGTTATACGTTATACGTTATACGTTATACGTTATACGTTATACGTTATACGTTATACGTTATACGTTATACGTTATACGTTATACGTTATACGTTATACGTTATACGTTATACGTTATACGTTATACGTTATACGTTATACGTTATACGTTATACGTTATACGTTATACGTTATACGTTATACGTTATACGTTATACGTTATACGTTATACGTTATACGTTATACGTTATACGTTATACGTTATACGTTATACGTTATACGTTATACGTTATA
Organism: Lasioglossum morio; assembly: GCA_916610235.2. Taxonomy (NCBI): domain Eukaryota; kingdom Metazoa; phylum Arthropoda; class Insecta; order Hymenoptera; family Halictidae; genus Lasioglossum; species Lasioglossum morio. Next base: position 896,150 of record CAKAJA020000262.1, read on the forward strand.
CGTTATACGTTATACGTTATACGTTATACGTTATACGTTATACGTTATACGTTATACGTTATACGTTATACGTTATACGTTATACGTTATACGTTATACGTTATACGTTATACGTTATACGTTATACGTTATACGTTATACGTTATACGTTATACGTTATACGTTATACGTTATACGTTATACGTTATACGTTATACGTTATACGTTATACGTTATACGTTATACGTTATACGTTATACGTTATACGTTATACGTTATACGTTATACGTTATACGTTATACGTTATACGTTATACGTTATACGTTATACGTTATACGTTATACGTTATACGTTATACGTTATACGTTATACGTTATACGTTATACGTTATACGTTATACGTTATACGTTATACGTTATACGTTATACGTTATACGTTATACGTTATACGTTATACGTTATACGTTATACGTTATACGTTATACGTTATACGTTATACGTTATACGTTATACGTTATACGTTATACGTTATACGTTATACGTTATACGTTATACGTTATACGTTATACGTTATACGTTATACGTTATACGTTATACGTTATACGTTATACGTTATACGTTATACGTTATACGTTATACGTTATACGTTATACGTTATACGTTATACGTTATACGTTATACGTTATACGTTATACGTTATACGTTATACGTTATACGTTATACGTTATACGTTATACGTTATACGTTATACGTTATACGTTATACGTTATACGTTATACGTTATACGTTATACGTTATACGTTATACGTTATACGTTATACGTTATACGTTATACGTTATACGTTATACGTTATACGTTATACGTTATACGTTATACGTTATACGTTATACGTTATACGTTATACGTTATACGTTATACGTTATACGTTATACGTTATACGTTATACGTTATACGTTATACGTTATACGTTATACGTTATACGTTATACGTTATACGTTATACGTTATACGTTATACGTTATACGTTATACGTTATACGTTATACGTTATACGTTATACGTTATACGTTATACGTTATACGTTATACGTTATACGTTATACGTTATACGTTATACGTTATACGTTATACGTTATACGTTATACGTTATACGTTATACGTTATACGTTATACGTTATACGTTATACGTTATACGTTATACGTTATACGTTATACGTTATACGTTATACGTTATACGTTATACGTTATACGTTATACGTTATACGTTATACGTTATACGTTATACGTTATACGTTATACGTTATACGTTATACGTTATAGGTTATACGTTATACGTTATACGTTATACGTTATACGTTATAGGTTATACGTTATACGTTATACGTTATACGTTATACGATATACGTTATACGTTATACGTTATACGTTATACGTTATACGTTATACGTTATACGTTATACGCTGTATGTTATACGCTGTACGTTATACGTTATACGTAACACGTTGTTCTTTTGTACGTTATACGTATGTACGTTGTACGTTATACGTTGAACGTTATACGTTGTACGTTATACGTTGTACGTTATACGTTCTACGTTATACGTTATACGCTGTACGTTATACGTTATACGTCATACGTTGTACGTTATACGTTGTACGTTATACTTTATACGCTGTACGTTGTACGTTGTACGTTATACGTTATACGTTATACGTTATACGTTATACGTTATACGTTATACGTTATACGTTATACGTTATACGTTATACGTTATACGTTATACGTTATACGTTGTACGTTGTACGTTATACGTTATACGTTATACGTTATACGTTATACGTTATACGATATACGTTACACGTTATACGTTATACGTTATACGCTGTACGTTATACGCTGTACGTTATACGCTGTACGTTATACGTTATACTTTATACGTTATACGTTATACGTTATACGTTATACGTAATACGTTATACGTTATACGTTATACGTTATACGTTATACGTTATACGTTATACGTTATACGTTATACGTTATACGTTATACGTTATACGTTATACGTTATACGTTATACGTTATACGTTATACGTTATACGTTATACGTTATACGTTATACGTTATACGTTATACGTTATACGTTATACGTTATACGTTATACGTTATACGTTATACGTTATACGTTATACGTTATACGTTATACGTTATACGTTATACGTTATACGTTATACGTTATACGTTATACGTTATACATTATAGGTTATACGTTATACGTTATACGTTATACGTTATACGATATACGTTATACGTTATACGTTATACGTTATACGTTATACGTTATACGTTATACGCTGTATGTTATACGCTGTACGTTATACGTTATACGTAACACGTTGTTCTTTTGTACGTTATACGTATGTACGTTGTACGTTATACGTTGAACGTTATACGTTGTACGTTATACGTTGTACGTTATACGTTCTACGTTATACGTTATACGCTGTACGTTATACGTTATACGTTATACGTTATACGTTGTACGTTATACGTTATACGTTATACGTTATACGTTATACGTTACACGTTGTACGTTGTACGTTGTACGTTGTACGTTATACGTTGAACGTTATACGTTGTACGTCATACGTTGTACGTTATACGTTGTACGTTATACTTTATACGCTGTACGTTATACGTTATACGTTATACCTTATACGTTATACGTTGTACGTTATACGTTATACGTTATACGCTGTATGTTATACGTTATACGTTATACGGTACACGTTGTACGTTGAACGTTATACGTTATACGTTATACGTTATACGTTATACGTTATACGCTGTACGTTATACGCTGTACGTTATACGCTGTACGTTATACGCTGTACGTTATACGTTAAACGTTGTACGTTACACGTTGTACGTTGTACGTTGTACGTTATACGTTGAACGTTATACGTTATACGTTATACGTTATACGTTATACGTTGTACGTTATACGTTATACGTTATACGTTATACGTTATACGTTATACGTTATACGTTACACGTTGTACGTTGTACGTTATACTTTCTACGCTGTACGTTATACGTTATACGTTATACCTTATACGTTATACGTTGTACGTTATACGTTATACGTTATACGCTGTACGTTATCCGTTGTACGTTATACGTTATACGTTATACGTTATACGCTGTACGTTATACGCTGTACGTTATAAGCTGTACGTTATACGTTATACGTTATACGTTACACGTTGTACGTTATACGCTGTACGTTACACGCGATACGTTATACGCTGTACGTTATACGATATACGTTATACGTTATACGTTATACGTTATACGTTATACGTTATACGTTATACGTTATACGTTATACGTTATACGTTATACGTTATACGTTATACGTTATACGTTATACGTTATACGTTATACGTTATACGTTATACGTTATACGTTATACGTTATACGTTATACGTTATACGTTATACGTTATACGTTATACGTTATACGTTATACGTTATACGTTATACGTTATACGTTATACGTTATACGTTATACGTTATACGTTATACGTTATACGTTATACGTTATACGTTATACGTTATACGTTATACGTTATACGTTATACGTTATACGTTATACGTTATACGTTATACGTTATACGTTATACGTTATACGTTATACGTTATACGTTATACGTTATACGTTATACGTTATACGTTATACGTTATACGTTATACGTTATACGTTATACGTTATACGTTATACGTTATACGTTATACGTTATACGTTATACGTTATACGTTATACGTTATACGTTATACGTTATACGTTATACGTTATACGTTATACGTTATACGTTATACGTTATACGTTATACGTTATACGTTATACGTTATACGTTATACGTTATACGTTATACGTTATACGTTATACGTTATACGTTATACGTTATACGTTATACGTTATACGTTATACGTTATACGTTATACGTTATACGTTATACGTTATACGTTATACGTTATACGTTATACGTTATACGTTATACGTTATACGTTATACGTTATACGTTATACGTTATACGTTATACGTTATACGTTATACGTTATACGTTATACGTTATACGTTATACGTTATACGTTATACGTTATACGTTATACGTTATACGTTATACGTTATACGTTATACGTTATACGTTATACGTTATACGTTATACGTTATACGTTATACGTTATACGTTATACGTTATACGTTATACGTTATACGTTATACGTTATACGTTATACGTTATACGTTATACGTTATACGTTATACGTTATACGTTATACGTTATACGTTATACGTTATACGTTATACGTTATACGTTATACGTTATACATTATAGGTTATACGTTATACGTTATACGTTATACGTTATACGATATACGTTATACGTTATACGTTATACGTTATACGTTATACGTTATACGTTATACGCTGTATGTTATACGCTGTACGTTATACGTTATACGTAACACGTTGTTCTTTTGTACGTTATACGTATGTACGTTGTACGTTATACGTTGAACGTTATACGTTGTACGTTATACGTTGTACGTTATACGTTCTACGTTATACGTTATACGCTGTACGTTATACGTTATACGTTAAACGTTATACGTTGTACGTTGTACGTTATACGTTATACGTTATACGTTATACGTTATACGTTATACGTTATACGTTACACGTTGTACGTTGTACGTTGTACGTTGTACGTTATACGTTGAACGTTATACGTTGTACGTCATACGTTGTACGTTATACGTTGTACGTTATACTTTATACGCTGTACGTTATACGTTATACGTTATACCTTATACGTTATACGTTGTACGTTATACGTTATACGTTATACGCTGTATGTTATACGTTATACGTTATACGGTACACGTTGTACGTTGAACGTTATACGTTATACGTTATACGTTATACGTTATACGCTGTACGTTATACGCTGTACGTTATACGCTGTACGTTATACGTTAAACGTTATACGTTACACGTTGTACGTTACACGTTGTACGTTGTACGTTGTACGTTGTACGTTATACGTTGAACGTTATACGTTATACGCTGTACGTTATACGTTATACGTTATACGTTATACGTTGTACGTTATATGTTTTGTCGCGTACGTGGGTTTCGCGACTGTTCCGGATCTGGACCCGCCAAATTAATCTTGGGCCAGTAGTTCAAGAAATTTAGATGTGTGAAAGACGCAAAAGACAATAATTGATTCGCGTGACAATGAATTACGTTAAAAGAAGCGTTTCGTCCCGGACCTGCTAGTGGACTCATCAGTAAGGCTGATCTAGCAGGTCCTGCCTTATACGCGCGCAGAGTTGAATAATCCTAATCCGGATTGAATCGATATAATCAAACTGATGCTCGCGGATCTAATGAAAGATGCGATCCCGGTTTGACGCGTGTCCTGATCGCTGGACAATTGACTGATGCACTGGAAGTCTTTGGAAGTACACTTAATGATAGACAAGTACAACGGCCGGTGCGTTGTACTTGTATATTCGCGGATTCAAATGACGCTTGTCCGAAAGCTAAGAAGGAACTGTCGGAGTTCGACTTCTTGTCCGAACGCGATGAAGAAAAACATGTACTGATTGGTTCTGCCGAAAGTTGTACGAACCAATCAGCAACCTCAAGAATGTTTAGACCTCCTTCTCGTAGCTCTGAAGGAGCCTTGGGAAGGAGGTGCAACAATGTAATGTGACTCTACCGTGGACGGACGCGGCTATTCGTTCGAAGGGACCAATTTATGGTACATTGTCCTTTAAGAAAAACCAAACATCTGGCGATGTTTTCGAATGGTCGTCGAATGACCCTACTTGACTTAATCTTAGAGGAAGATTCTTAGTCACGAACGTACCATAAATATGTCCGAAAGAATTTCACGTTTTCTGTTCCGACGGGACGGAACATGCTCCCCCTCGTTGATCGATCCGATCGATCAATAATAGATTTGTTTATGCGTTGGGGTTCATACGTAATTTACGTTAACGTTTGCACTGTGCGGTTGTGCTCTATGGACATTCAAAGATTCCGATGTCGCGACGTTTCGCTTGCAAATGTCGTTGTCGGTTTGAATGGTCACTGCTCGTATGCTGCAGTGTAGGTCGATTGTACGTATAAGGTTATGCTGAAATCAGTAAAGGTTATGCACGTTAATAGAACCACCAATCAGGAAATAATGGTCAAAATGAAGACGGAGAGATCGTCTGGATTTGGCAATAGAGACATACGAATGTACGTAAATTCAAAGACGGTTTGATTTGAATAACGAGTGTGTAGAATTTTCCATACGTGAACAATTCTTGCCGACGATACGGTTGTCGTGGTGTTTGAAAGATGCGATGTTTGTGTCTAACAAATCCGAAATAGGTTGTTGATAAAGTGTCACGAGGTTTCTTTACCGACATTGTTCCGTTAGTTCGTTCCTTGTACCGAGGAACTTCGTAATGGTTGTCCGAATAAGATTCTGAACGGTTATCGTTAATACCTCGGTAGTCAAGTCGCTAGTAAAGCTTAGGTAAACAGTCTTTGTTGTGACCAGGTAAAACCGCAGTGTGAATTTCACTTCGAGTCCGATTTTGACATCATTGTATGCTCACGAAAAAAGGACCGTAATAATCCACGCGGTGGTTTATGAATAGCCGACCCTTTAGCGGGTGCCGCAGGTAAGAACGAAGGTTGATCGTTCCGGAAGTTCGAGGTATGGTCGAAATGATTCGACATGTGAGTCGATGTGAAGATTTGACGCGTAGGTTTGACGCGATTGGCGCGACTTGACGCGACTTGACGCGATTTGACGCGATTGAAGCGATTGACGCGTAGATTTGACGCGTAGATTTGACGCGTAGATTTGACGCGTAGATTTGATGCGATTTGACGCGCAGACTTGACGCGTAGATTTGACGCAATTGACGTGCAGACTTGATGCGATTTGACGCGCACACTTGACGCGTAGATTTTACGCAATTGACGTGCAGACTTGATGCGTAGACTTCACGTGATTGTCTAGCGATTGAATATGTCGTCGAGATTGAATGTTCGATTTAATAAATGTCAATTCGATTGACTGTGGATTGCTTGACTGTCAGTTTCCGTTGTATGTCGGCCACGCGTTTGCACGTAAGATTTGACGATAGAGGGTTGCTTGTTTAAACAGTTCAGAAACATGTTCGAGTTGATTGAAAGAACTGTTTTGTCCGTGAATTGTCATCGTTCGAGATGATGTGACTTGTGAGACGGCGCCATGCGATTTCAAGTGCGCGAGAGTGTTTTGACTCAAGAGCGCGACGCGATGTTTCGCGTAAAGCAAATGAATGTAATTTGAACTGAGCCGGTCCGTTGTCTGCATGTATGAAAGGTACCGTGTGCTCTTTAGTTCACATTATGAGGTTTGCGACGTTCGATTCGTTCACGTCCTTGAGCTTCGCGATGCGATTTGAAATCGATTGTAATTCCGTGATTGTGAATCGCCTTCGAATTTGGCTGATTTTGTGTTAATGCGAAAAGACAAATATGCGCGGTCTTCGGGACGCACGAGGGGTTGCTGATCCCTTTCGATATTTCGTCGAGAACGTACGCGTGCATTTGATAACGCGACGTAATGCAGCTTGATCGTTGCCGTTTGGGCTTATCCTTCGCGTGTTGTCGCGTAAAGGTCTGATAGTCGTTTGAATGATTAAGAAAGCAACGACTGTGCGTTGTATTTGGCTACTCGAGGATTGGATAGTATCACGTTGTTTGAGGCGTAAATTCAAACGGTTGTGAACTCGACTTCCAATCCTTAGCGAGGTTGTTCGAATTTCTCCGTTGATCGAGAAGGTGTTCTTGCGAGGCCCCTCTATGTATGCGAGAGGGGATGTGCCTCGATTTGGACATTGGTGCAATGTCACCGATTGCCTTGTTCGCCCGCGACGTAGCGATTTGTTACCCGCCAAGTTAATCTTGGGCAACTAGTTACACGCGATGTGATTGGATCGAGTGGATAGGATCGAAAGGAACCGCGTTTCGTCTCAGACTTGTCGGAGGACTCGTCAATAAGGCTATTCCGACAAGTCCTGCCTTAACGCGCGCAGATCTTTTGGTAGATCTGTATTTGCTTGACTTGCACGATCTCGATTGCAAGAAGCGAGACACTCCGGTGAGACTATGGAAATATCACTGATACAGAGGACTGTAGTGATTTGCACGATCTCGATTGCAACAAGCTAGTTCCGATGCTGTGAGCGAACTGAACTGATGCTTGAATTCCTGCTCTGGTGAGGTCTCTTTTTTGGCTCCTCGTGGATCGAGAGGTTGGCCTTAGGAAAAAGGAAGAACACGTCATCCATTGAGGTGTTAGAGGAATGTGTGACTACATGTAGAACTGGTTATCGTCACGACGTTTGAGGCGTAAATTCAAACGCTGTGATCTCGACTTCCAGTCCTGACATGAGGTCTTTTGGTAATGAGTTTAAAGATCGACTTTGCGGATCTTGTTGGAAACCGTGCGGATGCTTGTTCGACGGTTAAAGTTTATGACGGCGTTATGCGGCAGGTAGAAAACCCGGCGCGTGGACAGTTTCTACCTGTTTTATTATGCCCCGGCGCGAGACATTATATTAGGTTCCAGAGCACCGTTGCTTCGATTTTAAATCGCGTTCGAATTTCCGTTCGAGAATGTAAATCAGATGATCTGAATATTCGGTAACGTTCTGCTTTGCTGTACCGGGAAAAAGTCAGAATTGCTCGCGAATTGATCATCGCGAATTGATCGTTGTTCGTTTATGTTTGCGTGTCTGTACGAAAGTAGTGTCGATGACTTCCGTTTCGAGAGTATTACTCGGTTTGTACGAGCGCGTGTTTCGGATAATTCGCGTTTGTCACCGTTGTAGACGATTTGAGCCTATGTGATGCGTTGCGACGATATTTCAATATATCCGAAGCGTTAGACATATGCGTGTTTGATAACGGTTGTTCCCGTGTTTGCGCGTATTGGGAAATTAGATCGATCGTGAAGCTCGTGAGGAGATTGTTCGCGACGTCTTTCCATGATCGGCGGAAAGATTGCAATGATCGAATATGCGAAAACGTGTAATGATTACAATTGTTTATAGATTCCGACGAATTGTCCGGTATGGCGGTTGCATTTGCTAGTTGCAAGGTGTAATGTAAACACGTGCGCGATGGTGTCGTATGATTTCATCCGCTGAGCCTACGTGGCTTTGTGAATTTACTCATTGGTAGTAAATGATTCGATCGCGAATTCGGCCTTTTCGGAAACTGATAATCATAGATTGTTGGATGTCGTTAATCCAATGTCGCGTGTAGCAAGCTTAGAAATGTGTTTCTAAGAAGTTGGATTTTATGAAGCTGTTAATGAACGTGTACAGCGCGGGCGAGTCGATCGCGATTCTCGCATTTGGGATTGACGAATGTAATGAGTCGCGTCCGCGATTACGTCATTGTTTACAACGGTCGCGGCTTCGCGTGCGGTATCGTTCTCGTCGAATTCTTCGTAACGTTCGAATTCGGGTTTGAATGTCGTTGAGGATTGGTACGAATCGAAACCGTTCGAATTCGAATTCTTTCCTCAAACGTTCGATGCGTTCGCGAAGTTAGATTCATTTTGTTGCGTCGTAGAATCGTGAAACTCTTCGCGGTGATTCGCGACGATAATTATTTGCGACTTGAAAACACGTCGTGTTACTTGTGACTTGAAACACGTAATTCGTGTGTAAATGTGCGAATGTGTATTCGTTTCGTTCGCGTTAGCTATTGTGTGTCTCGTAACGCGTATGAACGTGGGAAATTGCCAATTGAATGATCCTGATTGGTAAATTCAAAATAACGTGTCTACCTTGTACTGATGTGTCTCTGATGTGAGCGAGTATGATACGCTGTTGCCTTCGAAAGACTTCTCAGTGCCGACGGATGCTAGCACGGCTAAGGGACGTTGATTCCTTTAACGTGTTGGGTGGACTGCCGAATGCTGCAGACCACTGTGTTTGTTCGGTACACGAATGTTTGTACACTATTGTCTTTGCACGAATGTCTTTTGAACGAATGTCTTTTGCACGAACTGCACTTCCTAGGTCACTGATCCGGCTCGAAGGACCATGTTTTGTCGCGTACGTGGGTTTCGCGACTGTTCCGGATCTGGACCCGCCAAATTAATCTTGGGCCAGTAGTTCAAGAAATTTAGATGTGTGAAAGACGCAAAAGACAATAATTGATTCGCGTGACAATGAATTACGTTAAAAGAAGCGTTTCGTCCCGGACCTGCTAGTGGACTCATCAGTAAGGCTGATCTAGCAGGTCCTGCCTTATACGCGCGCAGAGTTGAATAATCCTAATCCGGATTGAATCGATATAATCAAACTGATGCTCGCGGATCTAATGAAAGATGCGATCCCGGTTTGACGCGTGTCCTGATCGCTGGACAATTGACTGATGCACTGGAAGTCTTTGGAAGTACACTTAATGATAGACAAGTACAACGGCCGGTGCGTTGTACTTGTATATTCGCGGATTCAAATGACGCTTGTCCGAAAGCTAAGAAGGAACTGTCGGAGTTCGACTTCTTGTCCGAACGCGATGAAGAAAAACATGTACTGATTGGTTCTGCCGAAAGATGTACGAACCAATCAGCAACCTCAAGAATGTTTAGACCTCCTTCTCGTAGCTCTGAAGGAGCCTTGGGAAGGAGGTGCAACAATGTAATGTGACTCTACCGTGGACGGACGCGGCTATTCGTTCGAAGGGACCAATTTATGGTACATTGTCCTTTAAGTATGGTACATTGTCCTTTAAGAAAAACCAAACATCTGGCGATGTTTTCGAATGGTCGTCGAATGACCCTACTTGACTTAATCTTAGAGGAAGATTCTTAGTCACGAACGTACCATAAATATGTCCGAAAGAATTTCACGTTTTCTGTTCCGACGGGACGGAACATTATACGTTATACGTTATACGTTATACGTTACACGTTGTACGTTGTACGTTGTACGTTATACGTTGTACGTTATACTTTCTACGCTGTACGTTATACGTTATACGTTATACCTTATACGTTATACGTTGTACGTTATACGTTATACGTTATACGCTGTACGTTATCCGTTGTACGTTATACGTTATACGTTATACGTTATACGCTGTACGTTATACGCTGTACGTTATAAGCTGTACGTTATACGTTATACGTTATACGTTACACGTTGTACGTTATACGCGGTACGTTACACGCGGTACGTTATACGCTGTACGTTATACGATATACGTTATACGTTATACGTTATACGTTATACGTTATACGTTATACGTTATACGTTATACGTTATACGTTATACGTTATACGTTATACGTTATACGTTATACGTTATACGTTATACGTTATACGTTATACGTTATACGTTATACGTTATACGTTATACGTTATACGTTATACGTTATACGTTATACGTTATACGTTATACGTTATACGTTATACGTTATACGTTATACGTTATACGTTATACGTTATACGTTATACGTTATACGTTATACGTTATACGTTATACGTTATACGTTATACGTTATACGTTATACGTTATACGTTATACGTTATACGTTATACGTTATACGTTATACGTTATACGTTATACGTTATACGTTATACGTTATACGTTATACGTTATACGTTATACGTTATACGTTATACGTTATACGTTATACGTTATACGTTATACGTTATACGTTATACGTTATACGTTATACGTTATACGTTATACGTTATACGTTATACGTTATACGTTATACGTTATACGTTATACGTTATACGTTATACGTTATACGTTATACGTTATACGTTATACGTTATACGTTATACGTTATACGTTATACGTTATACGTTATACGTTATACGTTATACGTTATACGTTATACGTTATACGTTATACGTTATACGTTATACGTTATACGTTATACGTTATACGTTATACGTTATACGTTATACGTTATACGTTATACGTTATACGTTATACGTTATACGTTATACGTTATACGTTATACGTTATACGTTATACGTTATACGTTATACGTTATACGTTATACGTTATACGTTATACGTTATACGTTATACGTTATACGTTATACGTTATACGTTATACGTTATACGTTATACGTTATACGTTATACGTTATACGTTATACGTTATACGTTATACGTTATACGTTATACGATATACGTTATACGTTATACGTTATACGTTATACGTTATACGTTATACGTTATACGTTATACGTTATACGTTATACGTTATACGTTATACGTTATACGTTATACGTTATACGTTATACGATATACGTTACACGTTATACGTTATACTTTATACGTTATACGTTATACGTTATACGTTATACGCTGTTCGTTATACGCTGTACGTTATACGCTGTACGTTATACGTTGTACGTTCTACGTTATACGTTGAACGTTATACGTTGTACGTTATACGTTGTACGTTATACGTTATACGTTATACGTTATACGTTATACGTTATACGTTATACGTTATACGTTATACGTTATACGTTATACGTTATACGTTGTACGTTGTACGTTATACGTTATACGTTATACGTTATACGTTATACGTTATACGATATACGTTATACGATGTACGTTACACGTTATACGTTATACGTTATACGCTGTACGTTATACGCTGTACGTTATACGCTGTACGTTATACGTTATACTTTATACGTTATACGTTATACGTTATACGTTATACGTTATACGTTATACGTTATACGTTATACGTTATACGTTATACGTTATACGTTATACGTTATACGTTATACGTTATTCGTTATACGTTATACGTTATACGTTATACGTTATACGTTATACGTTATACGTTATACGTTATACGTTATACGTTATACGTTATACGTTATACGTTATACGTTATACGTTATACGTTAGACGTTATACGTTATACGTTATACGTTATACGTTATACGTTATACGTTATACGTTATACGTTATACGTTATACGTTATACGTTATACGTTATACGTTATACGTTATACGTTATACGTTATACGTTATACGTTATACGTTATACGTTATACGTTATACGTTATACGTTATACGTTATACGTTATACGTTATACGTTATACGTTATACGTTATACGTTATACGTTATACGTTATACGTTATACGTTATACGTTATACGTTATACGTTATACGTTATACGTTATACGTTATACGTTATACGTTATACGTTATACGTTATACGTTATACGTTATACGCTGTACGTTATACGCTGTACGTTATACGCTGTACGTTATACGTTATACGTTATACGTTACACGTTGTACGTTACACGTTGTACGTTGTACGTTATACGTTACACGTTGTACGTTGTACGTTGTACGTTGTACGTTATACGTTGCACGTTATACGTTGTACGTTATACGCTGTACGTTATCCGTTGTATGTTCTACGTTATACGTTATACGTTATACGTTATACGTTATACGTTATACGTTATACGCTGTACGTTATCCGTTGTACGTTATACGTTATACGTTATACGTTATACTTCATACGTTATACGTTTCACGTTATACGCTGTACGTTATACGCTGTAAGTTATACGCTGTTCGTTATACGTTATACGTTATACGTTATAAGTTATACGGTACACGTTGTACGTTGAACGTTATACGTTATACATTGTACGTTATACATACGTGATACGTTATACGATATACGTTATACGTTATACGTTATACGTTATACGTTATACGTTATACGTTATACGTTATACGTTATACGTTATACGTTATACGTTATACGTTATACGTTATACGTTATACGTTATACGTTATACGTTATACGTTATACGTTATACGTTATACGTTATACGTTATACGTTATACGTTATACGTTATACGTTATACGTTATACGTTATACGTTATACGTTATACGTTATACGTTATACGTTATACGTTATACGTTATACGTTATACGTTATACGTTATACGTTATACGTTATACGTTATACGTTATACGTTATACGTTATACGTTATACGTTATACGTTATACGTTATACGTTATACGTTATACGTTATACGTTATACGTTATACGTTATACGTTATACGTTATACGTTATACGTTATACGTTATACGTTATACGTTATACGTTATACGTTATACGTTATACGTTATACGTTATACGTTATACGTTATACGTTATACGTTATACGTTATACGTTATACGTTATACGTTATACGTTATACGTTATACGTTATACGTTTACGTTATACGTTATACGTTATACGTTATACGTTATACGTTATACGTTATACGTTATACGTTATACTATACGTTATACGTTATACGTTATACGTTATACGTTATACGTTATACGTTATACGTTATACGTTATACGTTATACGTTATACGTTATACGTTATACGTTATACGTTATACGTTATACGTTATACGTTATACGTTATACGTTATACGTTATACGTTATACGTTATACGTTATACGTTATACGTTATACGTTATACGTTATACGTTATACGTTATACGTTATACGTTATACGTTATACGTTATACGTTATACGTTATCGTTATACGTTATACGTTATACGTTATACGTTATACGTTATACGTTATACGTTATACGTTATACGCTGTACGTTATACGCTGTACGTTATACGCTGTACGTTATACGTTATACGTTACACGTTGTACGTTGTACGTTATACGTTACACGTTGTACGTTGTACGTTGTACGTTGTACGTTATACGTTGTACGTAATACGTTGTACGTTATACGCTGTACGTTATCCGTTGTATGTTCTACGTTATACGTTATACGTTATACGTTATACGTTATACGTTATACGTTATACGTTATACGTTATACGCTGTACGTTATCCGTTGTACGTTATACGTTATACGTTATACGTTATACTTCATACGTTATACGTTTCACGTTATACGCTGTACGTTATACGCTGTAAGTTATACGCTGTTCGTTATACGCTGTACGTTATACGCTGTACGTTATACGTTGTACGTTATACGTTATACGTTGTACGTTATACGTTATACGTTATACGCTGTACGTTATACGCTGTACGTTATACGCTGTACGTTATACGTTTTACGTTATACGCTGTACGTTATACGCTGTACGTAACACGCTGTACGTTATACGCTGTACGTTATACGATATACGTTATACGTTATACGTTATACGTTATACGTTATACGCTGTACGTTATACGCTGTACGTTATACGTTATACGTTACACGTTGTACGTTGTACGTTATACGTATGTACGTTGTACGTTATACGTTGAACGTTATACGTTGTACGTTATACGTTGTACGTTATACGTTGTACGTTATACGTTATGCGCTGTACGTTATACGTTACACGTTATACGTTGTACGTTATACGTTATACGTTATACGTTATACGTTATACGTTACACGTTGTACGTTGTACGTTGTACGTTGTACGTTATACGTTGAACGTTATACGTTGTACGTCATACGTTGTACGTTATACGTTGTACGTTATACTTTATACGCTGACCGTTTACGTTATACGTTATACGTTATACGTTGTACGTTATACGTTATACGTTATACGCTGTATGTTATACGTTATACGTTATACGGTACACGTTGTACGTTGAACGTTATACGTTATACGTTATACGTTATACGTTATACGTTATACGTTATACGTTATACGTTATACGCTGTACGTTATACGCTGTACGTTATACGCTGTACGTTATACGTTATACGTTATACGTTACACGTTGTACGTTACACGTTGTACGTTGTACGTTGTACGTTATACGTTGAACGTTATACGTTGTACGTCATACGTTGTACGTTATACGTTGTACGTTATACTTTCTACGCTGTACGTTATACGTTATACGTTATACCTTATACGTTATACGTTGTACGTTATACGTTATACGTTATACGCTGTACGTTATCCGTTGTACGTTATACGTTATACGTTATACGTTATACGCTGTACGTTATACGCTGTACGTTATAAGCTGTACGTTATACGTTATACGTTATACGTTACACGTTATACGTTATACGCTGTACGTTACACGCGGTACGTTATACGTTGTACGTTATACGATATACGTTATACGTTATACGTTATACGTTATACGTTATACGTTATACGTTATACGTTATACGTTATACGTTATACGTTATACGTTATACGTTATACGTTATACGTTATACGTTATACGTTATACGTTATACGTTATACGTTATACGTTATACGTTATACGTTATACGTTATACGTTATACGTTATACGTTATACGTTATACGTTATACGTTATACGTTATACGTTATACGTTATACGTTATACGTTATACGTTATACGTTATACGTTATACGTTATACGTTATACGTTATACGTTATACGTTATACGTTATACGTTATACGTTATACGTTATACGTTATACGTTATACGTTATACGTTATACGTTATACGTTATACGTTATACGATATACGTTATACGTTATACGTTATACGTTATACGTTATACGTTATACGTTATACGTTATACGCTGTATGTTATACGCTGTACGTTATACGTTATACGTAACACGTTGTTCTTTTGCACGTTATACGTATGTACGTTGTACGTTATACGTTGAACGTTATACGTTGTACGTTATACGTTGTACGTTATACGTTGTACGTTATACGTTCTACGTTATACGTTATACGCTGTACGTTATACGTTATACGTTATACGTTATACGTTGTACGTTGTACGTTATACGTTATACGTTATACGTTATACGTTATACGTTACACGTTGTACGTTGTACGTCATACGTTGTACGTTATACGTTGTACGTTATACTTTATACGCTGTACGTTATACGTTATACGTTATACCTTATACGTTATACGTTGTACGTTATACGTTATACGTTATACGCTGTATGTTATACGTTATACGTTATACGGTACACGTTGTACGTTGAACGTTATACGTTATACGTTATACGTTATACGCTGTACGTTATACGCTGTACGTTATACGCTGTACGTTATACGTTAAACGTTATACGTTACACGTTGTACGTTACACGTTGTACGTTGTACGTTGTACGTTGTACGTTATACGTTGAACGTTATACGTTATACGCTGTACGTTATACGTTATACGTTATACGTTATACGTTGTACGTTATACGTTATACGTTATACGTTATACGTTACACGTTGTACGTTGTACGTTGTACGTTATACGTTGTACGTTATACTTTCTACGCTGTACGTTATACGTTATACGTTATACCTTATACGTTATACGTTGTACGTTATACGTTATACGTTATACGCTGTACGTTATCCGTTGTACGTTATACGTTATACGTTATACGTTATACGCTGTACGTTATACGCTGTACGTTATAAGCTGTACGTTATACGTTATACGTTATACGTTACACGTTGTACGTTATACGCGGTACGTTACACGCGGTACGTTATACGCTGTACGTTATACGATATACGTTATACGTTATACGTTATACGTTATACGTTATACGTTATACGTTATACGTTATACGTTATACGTTATACGTTATACGTTATACGTTATACGTTATACGTTATACGTTATACGTTATACGTTATACGTTATACGTTATACGTTATACGTTATACGTTATACGTTATACGTTATACGTTATACGTTATACGTTATACGTTATACGTTATACGTTATACGTTATACGTTATACGTTATACGTTATACGTTATACGTTATACGTTATACGTTATACGTTATACGTTATACGTTATACGTTATACGTTATACGTTATACGTTATACGTTATACGTTATACGTTATACGTTATACGTTATACGTTATACGTTATACGTTATACGTTATACGTTATACGTTATACGTTATACGTTATACGTTATACGTTATACGTTATACGTTATACGTTATACGTTATACGTTATACGTTATACGTTATACGTTATACGTTATACGTTATACGTTATACGTTATACGTTATACGTTATACGTTATACGTTATACGTTATACGTTATACGTTATACGTTATACGTTATACGTTATACGTTATACGTTATACGTTATACGTTATACGTTATACGTTATACGTTATACGTTATACGTTATACGTTATACGTTATACGTTATACGTTATACGTTATACGTTATACGTTATACGTTATACGTTATACGTTATACGTTATACGTTATACGTTATACGTTATACGTTATACGTTATACGCTGTACGTTATACGCTGTACGTTATACGCTGTACGTTATACGTTATACGTTATACGTTACACGTTGTACGTTGTACGTTATACGTTACACGTTGTACGTTGTACGTTGTACGTTGTACGTTATACGTTATACGTTATACGCTGTACGTTATACGCTGTACGTTATACGCTGTACGTTATACGTTATACGTTATACGTTACACGTTGTACGTTGTACGTTGTACGTTATACTTCATACGTTATACGTTTTACGTTATACGCTGTACGTTATACGCTGTACGTAACACGCTGTACGTTATACGCTGTACGTTATACGATATACGTTATACGTTATACGTTAAACGTTATACGTTATACGTTATACGCTGTACGTTATACGCTGTACGTTATACGTTATACGTTACACGTTGTACGTTGTACGTTATACGTATGTACGTTGTACGTTATACGTTGAACGTTATACGTTGTACGTTATACGTTGTACGTTATACGTTGTACGTTATACGTTATACGCTGTACGTTATACGCTGTACGTTATACGTTGTACGTTATACGTTATACGTTATACGTTATACGTTATACGTTACACGTTGTACGTTGTACGTTGTACGTTGTACGTTATACGTTGAACGTTATACGTTGTACGTCATACGTTGTACGTTATACGTTGTACGTTATACTTTATACGCTGTACGTTATACGTTATACGTTATACCTTATACGTTATACGTTGTACGTTATACGTTATACGTTATACGCTGTATGTTATACGTTATACGTTGTACGTTATACTTTCTACGCTGTACGTTATACGTTATACGTTATACGTTATACCTTATACGTTATACGTTGTACGTTATACGTTATACGTTATACGCTGTACGTTATCCGTTGTACGTTATACGTTATACGTTATACGTTATACGCTGTACGTTATACGCTGTACGTTATAAGCTGTACGTTATACGTTATACGTTATACGTTACACGTTATACGTTATACGCTGTACGTTACACGCGGTACGTTATACGTTGTACGTTATACGATATACGTTATACGTTATACGTTATACGTTGTACGTTATACGTTATACGTTATACGTTATACGTTATACGTTATACGTTATACGTTATACGTTATACGTTATACGTTATACGTTATACGTTATACGTTATACGTTATACGTTATACGTTATACGCTGTACGTTATACGCTGTACGTTATACGCTGTACGTTATACGCTGTACGTTATACGTTGTACGTTATACGTTATACGTTGTACGTTATACGTTGTACGTTATACGTTATACGTTATACGTTATACGTTATACGTTATACGTTATACGTTATACGTTATACGTTATACGTTATACGTTATACGTTATACGCTGTACGTTATACGCTGTACGTTATACGCTGTACGTTATACGTTATACGTTATACGTTACACGTTGTACGTTGTACGTTATACGTTACACGTTGTACGTTGTACGTTGTACGTTGTACGTTATACGTTGTACGTAATACGTTGTACGTTACACGTTGTACGTTATACGCTGTACGTTATACGCTGTACGTTATACGCTGTACGTTATACGTTATACGTTATACGTTACACATTGTACGTTGTACGTTGTACGTTATACTTCATACGTTATACGTTTTACGTTATACGCTGTACGTTATACGCTGTACGTAACACGCTGTACGTTATACGCTGTACGTTATACGTTGTACGTTATACGTTATACGTTATACGTTATACGTTATACGTTATACGTTATACGTTATACGTTATACGTTATACGTTATACGTTATACGTTATACGTTATACGTTATACGTTATACGTTATACGTTATACGTTATACGTTATACGTTATACGTTATACGTTATACGTTATACGTTATACGTTATACGTTATACGTTATACGTTATACGTTATACGTTATACGTTATACGTTATACGTTATACGTTATACGTTATACGTTATACGTTATACGTTATACGTTATACGTTATACGTTATACGTTATACGTTATACGTTATACGTTATACGTTATACGTTATACGTTATACGTTATACGTTATACGTTATACGTTATACGTTATACGTTATACGTTATACGTTATACGTTATACGTTATACGTTATACGTTATACGTTATACGTTATACGTTATACGCTGTACGTTATACGCTGTACGTTATACGCTGTACGTTATACGTTATACGTTATACGTTACACGTTGTACGTTGTACGTTATACGTTACACGTTGTACGTTGTACGTTGTACGTTGTACGTTATACGTTATACGTTATACGCTGTACGTTATACGCTGTACGTTATACGCTGTACGTTATACGTTATACGTTATACGTTACACGTTGTACGTTGTACGTTGTACGTTATACTTCATACGTTATACGTTTTACGTTATACGCTGTACGTTATACGCTGTACGTAACACGCTGTACGTTATACGCTGTACGTTATACGTTATACGTTATACGTTATACGTTATACGTTATACGTTATACGCTGTACGTTATACGCTGTACGTTATACGTTATACGTTACACGTTGTACGTTGTACGTTATACGTATGTACGTTGTACGTTATACGTTGAACGTTATACGTTGTACGTTATACGTTGTACGTTATACGTTGTACGTTATACGTTATACGCTGTACGTTATACGTTACACGTTATACGTTGTACGTTATACGTTATACGTTATACGTTATACGTTATACGTTACACGTTGTACGTTGTACGTTGTACGTTGTACGTTATACGTTGAACGTTATACGTTGTACGTCATACGTTGTACGTTATACGTTGTACGTTATACTTTATACGCTGTACGTTATACGTTATACGTTATACCTTATACGTTATACGTTGTACGTTATACGTTATACGTTATACGCTGTATGTTATACGTTATACGTTGTACGTTATACTTTCTACGCTGTACGTTATACGTTATACGTTATACGTTATACCTTATACGTTATACGTTGTACGTTATACGTTATACGTTATACGCTGTACGTTATCCGTTGTACGTTATACGTTATACGTTATACGTTATACGCTGTACGTTATACGCTGTACGTTATAAGCTGTACGTTATACGTTATACGTTATACGTTACACGTTATAAGTTATACGCTGTACGTTACACGCGGTACGTTATACGTTGTACGTTATACGATATACGTTATACGTTATACGTTATACGTTGTACGTTATACGTTATACGTTATACGTTATACGTTATACGTTATACGTTATACGTTATACGTTATACGTTATACGTTATACGTTATACGTTATACGTTATACGTTATACGTTATACGTTATACGCTGTACGTTATACGCTGTACGTTATACGCTGTACGTTATACGCTGTACGTTATACGTTGTACGTTATACGTTGTACGTTATACGTTGTACGTTATACGTTATACGTTATACGTTATACGTTATACGTTATACGTTATACGTTATACGTTATACGTTATACGTTATACGTTATACGTTATACGTTATACGCTGTACGTTATACGCTGTACGTTATACGCTGTACGTTATACGTTATACGTTATACGTTACACGTTGTACGTTGTACGTTATACGTTACACGTTGTACGTTGTACGTTGTACGTTGTACGTTATACGTTGTACGTAATACGTTGTACGTTACACGTTGTACGTTATACGCTGTACGTTATACGCTGTACGTTATACGCTGTACGTTATACGTTATACGTTATACGTTACACATTGTACGTTGTACGTTGTACGTTATACTTCATACGTTATACGTTTTACGTTATACGCTGTACGTTATACGCTGTACGTAACACGCTGTACGTTATACGCTGTACGTTATACGTTGTACGTTATACGTTATACGTTGTACGTTATACATTATACGTTATACGCTGTACGTTATACGCTGTACGTTATACGCTGTACGTTATACGTTATACGTTATACGCTGTACGTTATACGCTGTACGTTATACGCTGTACGTTATACGTTATACGTTATACGTTACACGTTGTACGTTGTACGTTGTACGTTATACTTCATACGTTATACGTTTTACGTTATACGCTGTACGTTATACGCTGTACGTAACACGCTGTACGTTATACGCTGTACGTTATACGATATACGTTATACGTTATACGTTATACGTTATACGTTATACGCTGTACGTTATACGCTGTACGTTATACGTTATACGTTACACGTTGTACGTTGTACGTTATACGTATGTACGTTGTACGTTATACGTTGAACGTTATACGTTGTACGTTATACGTTGTACGTTATACGTTGTACGTTATACGTTATACGTTGTACGTTATACGTTATACGTTATACGCTGTACGTTATACGTTATACGTTATACGTTATACGTTATACGTTACACGTTGTACGTTGTACGTTGTACGTTGTACGTTATACGTTGAACGTTATACGTTGTACGTCATACGTTGTACGTTATACGTTGTACGTTATACTTTATACGCTGTACGTTATACGTTATACGTTATACCTTATACGTTATACGTTGTACGTTATACGTTATACGTTATACGCTGTATGTTATACGTTATACGTTATACGGTACACGTTGTACGTTGAACGTTATACGTTATACGTTATACGTTATACGTTATACGTTATACGTTATACGTTATACGCTGTACGTTATACGCTGTACGTTATACGCTGTACGTTATACGTTATACGTTATACGTTACACGTTGTACGTTACACGTTGTACGTTGTACGTTGTACGTTATACGTTGAACGTTATACGTTGTACGTCATACGTTGTACGTTATACGTTGTACGTTATACTTTCTACGCTGTACGTTATACGTTATACGTTATACGTTATACCTTATACGTTATACGTTGTACGTTATACGTTATACGTTATACGCTGTACGTTATCCGTTGTACGTTATACGTTATACGTTATACGTTATACGCTGTACGTTATACGCTGTACGTTATAAGCTGTACGTTATACGTTATACGTTATACGTTACACGTTATACGTTATACGCTGTACGTTACACGCGGTACGTTATACGTTGTACGTTATACGATATACGTTATACGTTATACGTTATACGTTGTACGTTATACGTTATACGTTATACGTTATACGTTATACGTTATACGTTATACGTTATACGTTATACGTTGTACGTTGTACGTTATACGTTATACGTTATACGTTATACGTTATACGTTATACGATATACGTTACACGTTATACGTTATACGTTATACGCTGTACGTTATACGCTGTACGTTATACGCTGTACGTTATACGTTATACTTTATACGTTATACGTTATACGTTATACGTTATACGTTATACGTTATACGTTATACGTTATACGTTATACGTTATACGTTATACGTTATACGTTATACGTTATACGTTATACGTTATACGTTATACGTTATACGTTATACGTTATACGTTATACGTTATACGTTATACGTTATACGTTATAAGTTATACGTTATACGTTATACGTTATACGTTATACGTTATACGTTATACGTTATACGCTGTACGTTATACGCTGTACGTTATACGTTATACGTTATACGTTACACGTTGTACGTTACACGTTGTACGTTGTACGTTGTACGTTATACGTTGAACGTTATACGTTGTACGTCATACGTTGTACGTTATACGTTGTACGTTATACTTTCTACGCTGTACGTTATACGTTATACGTTATACGTTATACCTTATACGTTATACGTTGTACGTTATACGTTATACGTTATACGCTGTACGTTATCCGTTGTACGTTATACGTTATACGTTATACGTTATACGCTGTACGTTATACGCTGTACGTTATACGTTATACGTTATACGTTATACGTTATACGTTATACGTTATACGTTATACGTTATACATTATAGGTTATACGTTATACGTTATACGTTATACGTTATACGATATACGTTATACGTTATACGTTATACGTTATACGTTATACGTTATACGTTATACGTTATACGTTATACGTTATACGTTATACGTTATACGTTATACGTTATACGTTATACGTTATACGTTATACGTTATACGTTATACGTTATACGTTATACGTTATACGTTATACGTTATACGTTATACGTTATACGTTATACGTTATACGTTATACGTTATACGTTATACGCTGTACGTTATACGCTGTACGTTATACGCTGTACGTTATACGCTGTACGTTATACGTTGTACGTTATACGTTGTACGTTATACGTTGTACGTTATACGTTATACGTTATACGTTATACGTTATACGTTATACGTTATACGTTATACGTTATACGTTATACGTTATACGTTATACGTTATACGTTATACGTTATACGTTATACGTTATACGTTATACGTTATACGTTATACGTTATACGTTATACGTTATACGTTATACGTTATACGTTATACGTTATACGTTATACGTTATACGTTATACGTTATACGTTATACGTTATACGTTATACGTTATACGTTATACGTTATACGTTATACGTTATACGTTATACGTTATACGTTATACGTTATACGTTATACGTTATACGTTATACGTTATACGTTATACGTTATACGTTATACGTTATACGTTATACGTTATACGTTATACGTTATACGTTATACGTTATACGTTATACGTTATACGTTATACGTTATACGTTATACGTTATACGTTATACGTTATACGTTATACATTATACGTTATACGTTATACGTTATACGTTATACGTTATACGATATACGTTATACGTTATACGTTATACGTTATACGTTATACGCTGTATGTTATACGCTGTACGTTATACGTTATACGTAACACGTTGTTCTTTTGTACGTTATACGTATGTACGTTGTACGTTATACGTTGAACGTTATACGTTGTACGTTATACGTTATACGTTATACGCTGTATGTTATACGTTATACGTTATACGGTACACGTTGTACGTTGAACGTTATACGTTATACGTTATACGTTATACGTTATACGTTATACGCTGTACGTTATACGCTGTACGTTATACGCTGTACGTTATACGTTAAACGTTATACGTTACACGTTGTACGTTACACGTTGTACGTTGTACGTTGTACGTTATACGTTGAACGTTATACGTTATACGCTGTACGTTATACGTTATACGTTATACGTTATACGTTATACGTTGTACGTTATACGTTATACGTTATACGTTATACGTTACACGTTGTACGTTGTACGTTGTACGTTATACGTTGTACGTTATACTTTCTACGCTGTACGTTATACGTTATACGTTATACCTTATACGTTATACGTTGTACGTTATACGTTATACGTTATACGCTGTACGTTATCCGTTGTACGTTATACGTTATACGTTATACGTTATACGCTGTACGTTATACGCTGTACGTTATAAGCTGTACGTTATACGTTATACGTTATACGTTACACGTTGTACGTTATACGCGGTACGTTACACGCGGTACGTTATACGCTGTACGTTATACGATATACGTTATACGTTATACGTTATACGTTATACGTTATACGTTATACGTTATACGTTATACGTTATACGTTATACGTTATACGTTATACGTTATACGTTATACGTTATACGTTATACGTTATACGTTATACGTTATACGTTATACGTTATACGTTATACGTTATACGTTATACGTTATACGTTATACGTTATACGTTATACGTTATACGTTATACGTTATACGTTATACGTTATACGTTATACGTTATACGTTATACGTTATACGTTATACGTTATACGTTATACGTTATACGTTATACGTTATACGTTATACGTTATACGTTATACGTTATACGTTATACGTTATACGTTATACGTTATACGTTATACGTTATACGTTATACGTTATACGTTATACGTTATACGTTATACGTTATACGTTATACGTTATACGTTATACGTTATACGTTATACGTTATACGTTATACGTTATACGTTATACGTTATACGTTATACGTTATACGTTATACGTTATACGTTATACGTTATACGTTATACGTTATACGTTATACGTTATACGTTATACGTTATACGTTATACGTTATACGTTATACGTTATACGTTATACGTTATACGTTATACGTTATACGTTATACGTTATACGTTATACGTTATACGTTATACGTTATACGTTATACGTTATACGTTATACGTTATACGTTATACGTTATACGTTATACGTTATACGTTATACGTTATACGTTATACGTTATACGTTATACGTTATACGTTATACGTTATACGTTATACGTTATACGTTATACGTTATACGTTATAGGTTATACGTTATACGCTGTACGTTATACGCTGTACGTTATACGCTGTACGTTATACGTTATACGTTATACGTTACACGTTGTACGTTGTACGTTATACGTTACACGTTGTACGTTGTACGTTGTACGTTGTACGTTATACGTTATACGTTATACGCTGTACGTTATACGCTGTACGTTATACGCTGTACGTTATACGTTATACGTTATACGTTACACATTGTACGTTGTACGTTGTACGTTATACTTCATACGTTATACGTTTTACGTTATACGCTGTACGTTATACGCTGTACGTAACACGCTGTACGTTATACGCTGTACGTTATACGTTATACGTTATACGTTATACGTTATACGTTATACGTTATACGCTGTACGTTATACGCTGTACGTTATACGTTATACGTTACACGTTGTACGTTGTACGTTATACGTATGTACGTTGTACGTTATACGTTGAACGTTATACGTTGTACGTTATACGTTGTACGTTATACGTTGTACGTTATACGTTATACGCTGTACGTTATACGCTGTACGTTATACGCTGTACGTTATACGTTATACGTTATACGTTATACGTTATACGTTACACGTTGTACGTTGTACGTTGTACGTTGTACGTTATACGTTGAACGTTATACGTTGTACGTCATACGTTGTACGTTATACGTTGTACGTTATACTTTATACGCTGTACGTTATACGTTATACGTTATACCTTATACGTTATACGTTGTACGTTATACGTTATACGTTATACGCTGTATGTTATACGTTATACGTTATACGGTACACGTTGTACGTTGAACGTTATACGTTATACGTTATACGTTATACGTTATACGTTATACGTTATACGTTATACGCTGTACGTTATACGCTGTACGTTATACGCTGTACGTTATACGTTATACGTTATACGTTACACGTTGTACGTTACACGTTGTACGTTGTACGTTGTACGTTATACGTTGAACGTTATACGTTGTACGTCATACGTTGTACGTTATACGTTGTACGTTATACTTTCTACGCTGTACGTTATACGTTATACGTTATACGTTATACCTTATACGTTATACGTTGTACGTTATACGTTATACGTTATACGCTGTACGTTATCCGTTGTACGTTATACGTTATACGTTATACGTTATACGCTGTACGTTATACGCTGTACGTTATAAGCTGTACGTTATACGTTATACGTTATACGTTACACGTTATACGTTATACGCTGTACGTTACACGCGGTACGTTATACGTTGTACGTTATACGATATACGTTATACGTTATACGTTATACGTTGTACGTTATACGTTATACGTTATACGTTATACGTTATACGTTATACGTTATACGTTATACGTTATACGTTATACGTTATACGTTATACGTTATACGTTATACGTTATACGTTATACGTTATACGTTATACGTTATACGCTGTACGTTATACGCTGTACGTTATACGCTGTACGTTATACGCTGTACGTTATACGTTGTACGTTATACGTTGTACGTTATACGTTGTACGTTATACGTTATACGTTATACGTTATACGTTATACGTTATACGTTATACGTTATACGTTATACGTTATACGTTATACGTTATACGTTATACGTTATACGTTATACGCTGTACGTTATACGCTGTACGTTATACGCTGTACGTTATACGTTATACGTTATACGTTACACGTTGTACGTTGTACGTTATACGTTACACGTTGTACGTTGTACGTTGTACGTTGTACGTTATACGTTGTACGTAATACGTTGTACGTTACACGTTGTACGTTATACGCTGTACGTTATACGCTGTACGTTATACGCTGTACGTTATACGTTATACGTTATACGTTACACATTGTACGTTGTACGTTGTACGTTATACTTCATACGTTATACGTTTTACGTTATACGCTGTACGTTATACGCTGTACGTAACACGCTGTACGTTATACGCTGTACGTTATACGTTGTACGTTATACGTTATACGTTGTACGTTATACATTATACGTTATACGCTGTACGTTATACGCTGTACGTTATACGCTGTACGTTATACGTTATACGTTATACGCTGTACGTTATACGCTGTACGTTATACGCTGTACGTTATACGTTATACGTTATACGTTACACGTTGTACGTTGTACGTTGTACGTTATACTTCATACGTTATACGTTTTACGTTATACGCTGTACGTTATACGCTGTACGTAACACGCTGTACGTTATACGCTGTACGTTATACGATATACGTTATACGTTATACGTTATACGTTATACGTTATACGCTGTACGTTATACGCTGTACGTTATACGTTATACGTTACACGTTGTACGTTGTACGTTATACGTATGTACGTTGTACGTTATACGTTGAACGTTATACGTTGTACGTTATACGTTGTACGTTATACGTTGTACGTTATACGTTATACGCTGTACGTTATACGTTACACGTTATACGTTGTACGTTATACGTTATACGTTATACGTTATACGTTATACGTTACACGTTGTACGTTGTACGTTGTACGTTGTACGTTATACGTTGAACGTTATACGTTGTACGTCATACGTTGTACGTTATACGTTGTACGTTATACTTTATACGCTGTACGTTATACGTTATACGTTATACCTTATACGTTATACGTTGTACGTTATACGTTATACGTTATACGCTGTATGTTATACGTTATACGTTATACGGTACACGTTGTACGTTGAACGTTATACGTTATACGTTATACGTTATACGTTATACGTTATACGCTGTACGTTATACGCTGTACGTTATACGCTGTACGTTATACGTTATACGTTATACGTTACACG
The DNA here is from genome assembly GCA_916610235.2 of Lasioglossum morio. Lineage (NCBI taxonomy): Eukaryota > Metazoa > Arthropoda > Insecta > Hymenoptera > Halictidae > Lasioglossum > Lasioglossum morio. Next base: position 925,818 of record CAKAJA020000262.1, read on the forward strand.
TTGTACGTTACACGTTGTACGTTGTACGTTGTACGTTATACGTTGAACGTTATACGTTGTACGTCATACGTTGTACGTTATACGTTGTACGTTATACTTTCTACGCTGTACGTTATACGTTATACGTTATACGTTATACCTTATACGTTATACGTTGTACGTTATACGTTATACGTTATACGCTGTACGTTATCCGTTGTACGTTATACGTTATACGTTATACGTTATACGCTGTACGTTATACGCTGTACGTTATAAGCTGTACGTTATACGTTATACGTTATACGTTACACGTTATACGTTATACGCTGTACGTTACACGCGGTACGTTATACGTTGTACGTTATACGATATACGTTATACGTTATACGTTATACGTTGTACGTTATACGTTATACGTTATACGTTATACGTTATACGTTATACGTTATACGTTATACGTTATACGTTATACGTTGTACGTTGTACGTTATACGTTATACGTTATACGTTATACGTTATACGTTATACGATATACGTTACACGTTATACGTTATACGTTATACGCTGTACGTTATACGCTGTACGTTATACGCTGTACGTTATACGTTATACTTTATACGTTATACGTTATACGTTATACGTTATACGTTATACGTTATACGTTATACGTTATACGTTATACGTTATACGTTATACGTTATACGTTATACGTTATACGTTATACGTTATACGTTATACGTTATACGTTATACGTTATACGTTATACGTTATACGTTATACGTTATACGTTATACGTTATACGTTATACGTTATACGTTATACGTTATACGTTATACGTTATACGTTATACGTTATACGTTATACGTTATACGTTATACGTTATACGTTATACGTTATACGTTATACGTTATACGTTATACGTTATACGTTATACATTATAGGTTATACGTTATACGTTATACGTTATACGTTATACGATATACGTTATACGTTATACGTTATACGTTATACGTTATACGTTATACGTTATACGTTATACGTTATACGTTATACGTTATACGTTATACGTTATACGTTATACGTTATACGTTATACGTTATACGTTATACGTTATACGTTATACGTTATACGTTATACGTTATACGTTATACGTTATACGTTATACGTTATACGTTATACGTTATACGTTATACGTTATACGTTATACGTTATACGTTATACGTTATACGTTATACGCTGTACGTTATACGCTGTACGTTATACGCTGTACGTTATACGCTGTACGTTATACGTTGTACGTTATACGTTGTACGTTATACGTTGTACGTTATACGTTGTACGTTATACGTTATACGTTATACGTTATACGTTATACGTTATACGTTATACGTTATACGTTATACGTTATACGTTATACGTTATACGTTATACGTTATACGTTATACGTTATACGTTATACGTTATACGTTATACGTTATACGTTATACGTTATACGTTATACGTTATACGTTATACGTTATACGTTATACGTTATACGTTATACGTTATACGTTATACGTTATACGTTATACGTTATACGTTATACGTTATACGTTATACGTTATACGTTATACGTTATACGTTATACGTTATACGTTATACGTTATACGTTATACGTTATACGTTATACGTTATACGTTATACGTTATACGTTATACGTTATACGTTATACGTTATACGTTATACGTTATACGTTATACGTTATACGTTATACGTTATACATTATACGTTATACGTTATACGTTATACGTTATACGTTATACGATATACGTTATACGTTATACGTTATACGTTATACGTTATACGTTATACGTTATACGCTGTATGTTATACGCTGTACGTTATACGTTATACGTAACACGTTGTTCTTTTGTACGTTATACGTATGTACGTTGTACGTTATACGTTGAACGTTATACGTTGTACGTTATACGTTATACGTTATACGCTGTATGTTATACGTTATACGTTATACGGTACACGTTGTACGTTGAACGTTATACGTTATACGTTATACGTTATACGTTATACGTTATACGCTGTACGTTATACGCTGTACGTTATACGCTGTACGTTATACGTTAAACGTTATACGTTACACGTTGTACGTTACACGTTGTACGTTGTACGTTGTACGTTATACGTTGAACGTTATACGTTATACGCTGTACGTTATACGTTATACGTTATACGTTATACGTTATACGTTATACGTTATACGTTATACGCTGTACGTTATACGTTATACGTTATACGTTATACGTTGTACGTTATACGTTATACGTTATACCTTATACGTTATACGTTGTACGTTATACGTTATACGTTATACGCTGTATGTTATACGTTATACGTTATACGGTACACGTTGTACGTTGAACGTTATACGTTATACGTTATACGTTATACGTTATACGTTATACGCTGTACGTTATACGCTGTACGTTATACGCTGTACGTTATACGCTGTTCGTTATACGCTGTACGTTATACGTTATACTTTATACGTTACACGTTGTACGTTACACGTTGTACGTTGTACGTTGTACGTTATACGTTGAACGTTATACGTTATACGCTGTACGTTATACGTTATACGTTATACGTTATTCGTTGTACGTTATACGTTATACGTTATACGTTATACGTTATACGTTATACGTTACACGTTGTACGTTGTACGTTGTACGTTATACGTTGTACGTTATACTTTCTACGCTGTACGTTATACGTTATACGTTATACCTTATACGTTATACGTTGTACGTTATACGTTATACGTTATACGCTGTACGTTATCCGTTGTACGTTATACGTTATACGTTATACGTTATACGCTGTACGTTATACGCTGTACGTTATAAGCTGTACGTTATAAGCTGTACGTTATACGTTATACGTTATACGTTACACGTTGTACGTTATACGCTGTACGTTACACGCGGTACGTTATACGCTGTACGTTATACGATATACGTTATACGTTATACGCTGTACGTTATACGTTATACGTTACACGTTGTACGTTGTACGTTATACCTATGTACGTTGTACGTTATACGTTGAACGTTATACGTTGTACGTTATACGTTGTACGTTATACGTTGTACGTTATACGTTATACGCTGTACGTTATACGTTACACGTTATACGTTGTACGTTATACGTTATACGTTATACGTTATACGTTATACGTTACACGTTGTACGTTGTACGTTGTACGTTGTACGTTATACGTTGAACGTTATACGTTGTACGTCATACGTTGTACGTTATACGTTGTACGTTATACTTTATACGCTGTACGTTATACGTTATACGTTATACCTTATACGTTATACGTTGTACGTTATACGTTATACGTTATACGCTGTATGTTATACGTTATACGTTATACGGTACACGTTGTACGTTGAACGTTATACGTTATACGTTATACGTTATACGTTATACGTTATACGTTATACGTTATACGCTGTACGTTATACGCTGTACGTTATACGCTGTACGTTATACGTTATACGTTATACGTTACACGTTGTACGTTACACGTTGTACGTTGTACGTTGTACGTTATACGTTGAACGTTATACGTTGTACGTCATACGTTGTACGTTATACGTTGTACGTTATACTTTCTACGCTGTACGTTATACGTTATACGTTATACGTTATACCTTATACGTTATACGTTGTACGTTATACGTTATACGTTATACGCTGTACGTTATCCGTTGTACGTTATACGTTATACGTTATACGTTATACGCTGTACGTTATACGCTGTACGTTATAAGCTGTACGTTATACGTTATACGTTATACGTTACACGTTATACGTTATACGCTGTACGTTACACGCGGTACGTTATACGTTGTACGTTATACGATATACGTTATACGTTATACGTTATACGTTGTACGTTATACGTTATACGTTATACGTTATACGTTATACGTTATACGTTATACGTTATACGTTATACGTTATACGTTATACGTTGTACGTTGTACGTTATACGTTATACGTTATACGTTATACGTTATACGATATACGTTACACGTTATACGTTATACGTTATACGCTGTACGTTATACGCTGTACGTTATACGTTATACTTTATACGTTATACGTTATACGTTATACGTTATACGTTATACGTTATACGTTATACGTTATACGTTATACGTTATACGTTATACGTTATACGTTATACGTTATACGTTATACGTTATACGTTATACGTTATACGTTATACGTTATACGTTATACGTTATACGTTATACGTTATACGTTATACGTTATACGTTATACGTTATACGTTATACGTTATACGTTATACGTTATACGTTATACGTTATACGTTATACGTTATACGTTATACGTTATACGTTATACGTTATACGTTATACGTTATACGTTATACGCTGTACGTTATACGCTGTACGTTATACGCTGTACGTTATACGCTGTACGTTATACGTTGTACGTTATACGTTGTACGTTATACGTTGTACGTTATACGTTGTACGTTATACGTTGTACGTTATACGTTATACGTTATACGTTATACGTTATACGTTATACGTTATACGTTATACGTTATACGTTATACGTTATACGTTATACGTTATACGTTATACGTTATACGTTATACGTTATACGTTATACGTTATACGTTATACGTTATACGTTATACGTTATACGTTATACGTTATACGTTATACGTTATACGTTATACGTTATACGTTATACGTTATACGTTATACGTTATACGTTATACGTTATACGTTATACGTTATACGTTATACGTTATACGTTATACGTTATACGTTATACGTTATACGTTATACGTTATACGTTATACGTTATACGTTATACGTTATACGTTATACGTTATACGTTATACGTTATACGTTATACGTTATACGTTATACGTTATACGTTATACGTTATACGTTATACGTTATACGTTATACGTTATACGTTATACGTTATACGTTATACGTTATACGTTATACATTATACGTTATACGTTATACGTTATACGTTATACGTTATACGATATACGTTATACGTTATACGTTATACGTTATACGTTATACGTTATACGTTATACGCTGTATGTTATACGCTGTACGTTATACGTTATACGTAACACGTTGTTCTTTTGTACGTTATACGTATGTACGTTGTACGTTATACGTTGAACGTTATACGTTGTACGTTATACGTTATACGTTATACGCTGTATGTTATACGTTATACGTTATACGGTACACGTTGTACGTTGAACGTTATACGTTATACGTTATACGTTATACGTTATACGTTATACGCTGTACGTTATACGCTGTACGTTATACGCTGTACGTTATACGTTAAACGTTATACGTTACACGTTGTACGTTACACGTTGTACGTTGTACGTTGTACGTTATACGTTGAACGTTATACGTTATACGCTGTACGTTATACGTTATACGTTATACGTTATACGTTATACGTTATACGTTATACGCTGTACGTTATACGTTATACGTTATACGTTATACGTTGTACGTTATACGTTATACGTTATACGTTATACGTTATACGTTACACGTTGTACGTTGTACGTTGTACGTTGTACGTTATACGTTGAACGTTATACGTTGTACGTCATACGTTGTACGTTATACGTTGTACGTTATACTTTATACGCTGTACGTTATACGTTATACGTTATACCTTATACGTTATACGTTGTACGTTATACGTTATACGTTATACGCTGTATGTTATACGTTATACGTTATACGGTACACGTTGTACGTTGAACGTTATACGTTATACGTTATACGTTATACGTTATACGTTATACGCTGTACGTTATACGCTGTACGTTATACGCTGTACGTTATACGTTATACGTTATACGTTACACGTTGTACGTTACACGTTGTACGTTGTACGTTGTACGTTATACGTTGAACGTTATACGTTATACGCTGTACGTTATACGTTATACGTTATACGTTATACGTTGTACGTTATACGTTATACGTTATACGTTATACGTTATACGCTGTACGTTATACGCTGTACGTTATAAGCTGTACGTTATACGTTATACGTTATACGTTACACGTTGTACGTTATACGCTGTACGTTACACGCGGTACGTTATACGCTGTACGTTATACGATATACGTTATACGTTATACGTTATACGTTATACGTTATACGTTATACGTTATACGTTATACGTTATACGTTATACGTTATACGTTATACGTTATACGTTATACGTTATACGTTATACGTTATACGTTATACGTTATACGTTATACGTTATACGTTATACGTTATACGTTATACGTTATACGTTATACGTTATACGTTATACGTTATACGTTATACGTTATACGTTATACGTTATACGTTATACGTTATACGTTATACGTTATACGTTATACGTTATACGTTATACGTTATACGTTATACGTTGAACGTTATACGTTATACGTTATACGTTATACGTTATACGTTATACGCTGTACGTTATACGCTGTACGTTATACGCTGTACGTTATACGTTAAACGTTATACGTTACACGTTGTACGTTACACGTTGTACGTTGTACGTTGTACGTTATACGTTGAACGTTATACGTTATACGCTGTACGTTATACGTTATACGTTATACGTTATACGTTATACGTTATACGTTATACGTTATACGCTGTACGTTATACGTTATACGTTATACGTTATACGTTGTACGTTATACGTTATACGTTATACGTTATACGTTATACGTTATACGTTATACGTTATACGTTATACGTTATACGTTATACGTTATACGTTATACGTTATACGTTATACGTTATACGTTATACGTTATACGTTATACGTTATACGTTATACGTTATACATTATACGTTATACGTTATACGTTATACGTTATACGTTATACGATATACGTTATACGTTATACGTTATACGTTATACGTTATACGTTATACGCTGTATGTTATACGCTGTACGTTATACGTTATACGTAACACGTTGTTCTTTTGTACGTTATACGTATGTACGTTGTACGTTATACGTTGAACGTTATACGTTGTACGTTATACGTTATACGTTATACGCTGTATGTTATACGTTATACGTTATACGGTACACGTTGTACGTTGAACGTTATACGTTATACGTTATACGTTATACGTTATACGTTATACGCTGTACGTTATACGCTGTACGTTATACGCTGTACGTTATACGTTAAACGTTATACGTTACACGTTGTACGTTACACGTTGTACGTTGTACGTTGTACGTTATACGTTGAACGTTATACGTTATACGCTGTACGTTATACGTTATACGTTATACGTTATACGTTATACGTTATACGTTATACGTTATACGCTGTACGTTATACGTTATACGTTATACGTTATACGTTGTACGTTATACGTTATACGTTATACGTTATACGTTATACGTTACACGTTGTACGTTGTACGTTGTACGTTGTACGTTATACGTTGAACGTTATACGTTGTACGTCATACGTTGTACGTTATACGTTGTACGTTATACTTTATACGCTGTACGTTATACGTTATACGTTATACCTTATACGTTATACGTTGTACGTTATACGTTATACGTTATACGCTGTATGTTATACGTTATACGTTATACGGTACACGTTGTACGTTGAACGTTATACGTTATACGTTATACGTTATACGTTATACGTTATACGCTGTACGTTATACGCTGTACGTTATACGCTGTACGTTATACGCTGTACGTTATACGCTGTACGTTATACGTTAAACGTTATACGTTACACGTTGTACGTTACACGTTGTACGTTGTACGTTGTACGTTATACGTTGAACGTTATACGTTATACGCTGTACGTTATACGTTATACGTTATACGTTATACGTTGTACGTTATACGTTATACGTTATACGTTATACGTTATACGTTATACGTTACACGTTGTACGTTGTACGTTGTACGTTATACGTTATACGTTATACGTTATACGTTATACGTTATACGTTATACGTTATACGTTATACGTTATACGTTATACGTTATACGTTATACGTTATACGTTATACGTTATACGTTATACGTTATACGTTATACGTTATACGTTATACGTTATACGTTATACGTTATACGTTATACGTTATACGTTATACGTTATACGTTATACGTTATACGTTATACGTTATACGTTATACGTTATACGTTATACGTTATACGTTATACGTTATACGTTATACGTTATACGTTATACGTTATACGTTATACGTTATACGTTATACGTTATACGTTATACGTTATACGTTATACGTTATACGTTATACGTTATACGTTATACGTTATACGTTATACGTTATACGTTATACGTTATACATTATACGTTATACGTTATACGTTATACGTTATACGTTATACGATATACGTTATACGTTATACGTTATACGTTATACGTTATACGTTATACGCTGTATGTTATACGCTGTACGTTATACGTTATACGTAACACGTTGTTCTTTTGTACGTTATACGTATGTACGTTGTACGTTATACGTTGAACGTTATACGTTGTACGTTATACGTTATACGTTATACGCTGTATGTTATACGTTATACGTTATACGGTACACGTTGTACGTTGAACGTTATACGTTATACGTTATACGTTATACGTTATACGTTATACGCTGTACGTTATACGCTGTACGTTATACGCTGTACGTTATACGTTAAACGTTATACGTTACACGTTGTACGTTACACGTTGTACGTTGTACGTTGTACGTTATACGTTGAACGTTATACGTTATACGCTGTACGTTATACGTTATACGTTATACGTTATACGTTATACGTTATACGTTATACGTTATACGTTATACGTTATACGTTATACGTTATACGTTATACGTTGTACGTTATACGTTATACGTTATACGTTATACGTTATACGTTACACGTTGTACGTTGTACGTTGTACGTTGTACGTTATACGTTGAACGTTATACGTTGTACGTCATACGTTGTACGTTATACGTTGTACGTTATACTTTATACGCTGTACGTTATACGTTATACGTTATACCTTATACGTTATACGTTGTACGTTATACGTTATACGTTATACGCTGTATGTTATACGTTATACGTTATACGGTACACGTTGTACGTTGAACGTTATACGTTATACGTTATACGTTATACGTTATACGTTATACGCTGTACGTTATACGCTGTACGTTATACGCTGTACGTTATACGCTGTACGTTATACGCTGTACGTTATACGTTAAACGTTATACGTTACACGTTGTACGTTACACGTTGTACGTTGTACGTTGTACGTTATACGTTGAACGTTATACGTTATACGCTGTACGTTATACGTTATACGTTATACGTTATACGTTGTACGTTATACGTTATACGTTATACGTTATACGTTATACGTTATACGTTACACGTTGTACGTTGTACGTTGTACGTTATACGTTATACGTTATACGTTATACGTTATACGCTGTACGTTATACGCTGTACGTTATAAGCTGTACGTTATACGTTATACGTTATACGTTACACGTTATACGTTATACGCTGTACGTTACACGCGGTACGTTATACGTTGTACGTTATACGATATACGTTATACGTTATACGTTATACGTTGTACGTTATACGTTATACGTTATACGTTATACGTTATACGTTATACGTTATACGTTATACGTTATACGTTATACGTTGTACGTTGTACGTTATACGTTATACGTTATACGTTATACGTTATACGTTATACGATATACGTTACACGTTATACGTTATACGTTATACGCTGTACGTTATATGCTGTACGTTATACGTTATACTTTATACGTTATACGTTATACGTTATACGTTATACGTTATACGTTATACGTTATACGTTATACGTTATACGTTATACGTTATACGTTATACGTTATACGTTATACGTTATACGTTATACGTTATACGTTATACGTTATACGTTATACGTTATACGTTATACGTTATACGTTATACGTTATACGTTATACGTTATACGTTATACGTTATACGTTATACGTTATACGTTATACGTTATACGTTATACGTTATACGCTGTACGTTATACGCTGTACGTTATACGCTGTACGTTATACGCTGTACGTTATACGTTGTACGTTATACGTTGTACGTTATACGTTGTACGTTATACGTTATACGTTATACGTTATACGTTATACGTTATACGTTATACGTTATACGTTATACGTTATACGTTATACGTTATACGTTATACGTTATACGTTATACGTTATACGTTATACGTTATACGTTATACGTTATACGTTATACGTTATACGTTATACGTTATACGTTATACGTTATACGTTATACGTTATACGTTATACGTTATACGTTATACGTTATACGTTATACGTTATACGTTATACGTTATACGTTATACGTTATACGTTATACGTTATACGTTATACGTTATACGTTATACGTTATACGTTATACGTTATACGTTATACGTTATACGTTATACGTTATACGTTATACGTTATACGTTATACGTTATACGTTATACGTTATACGTTATACGTTATACGTTATACGTTATACGTTATACGTTATACGTTATACGTTATACGTTATACGTTATACGTTATACATTATACGTTATACGTTATACGTTATACGTTATACGTTATACGATATACGTTATACGTTATACGTTATACGTTATACGTTATACGTTATACGTTATACGCTGTATGTTATACGCTGTACGTTATACGTTATACGTAACACGTTGTTCTTTTTTACGTTATACGTATGTACGTTGTACGTTATACGTTGAACGTTATACGTTGTACGTTATACGTTATACGTTATACGCTGTATGTTATACGTTATACGTTATACGGTACACGTTGTACGTTGAACGTTATACGTTATACGTTATACGTTATACGTTATACGTTATACGCTGTACGTTATACGCTGTACGTTATACGCTGTACGTTATACGTTAAACGTTATACGTTACACGTTGTACGTTACACGTTGTACGTTGTACGTTGTACGTTATACGTTGAACGTTATACGTTATACGCTGTACGTTATACGTTATACGTTATACGTTATACGTTATACGTTATACGTTATACGTTATACGTTGTACGTTATACGTTATACGTTATACGTTATACGTTGTACGTTATACGTTATACGTTATACGTTATACGTTATACGTTACACGTTGTACGTTGTACGTTGTACGTTGTACGTTATACGTTGAACGTTATACGTTGTACGTCATACGTTGTACGTTATACGTTGTACGTTATACTTTATACGCTGTACGTTATACGTTATACGTTATACCTTATACGTTATACGTTGTACGTTATACGTTATACGTTATACGCTGTATGTTATACGTTATACGTTATACGGTACACGTTGTACGTTGAACGTTATACGTTATACGTTATACGTTATACGTTATACGTTATACGCTGTACGTTATACGCTGTACGTTATACGATGTACGTTATACGTTATACGTTATACGTTACACGTTGTACGTTACACGTTGTACGTTGTACGTTGTACGTTATACGTTGAACGTTATACGTTATACGCTGTACGTTATACGTTATACGTTATACGTTATACGTTGTACGTTATACGTTATACGTTATACGTTATACGTTATACGCTGTACGTTATACGCTGTACGTTATAAGCTGTACGTTATACGTTATACGTTATACGTTACACGTTGTACGTTATACGCTGTACGTTACACGCGGTACGTTATACGCTGTACGTTATACGATATACGTTATACGTTATACGTTATACGTTATACGTTATACGTTATACGTTATACGTTATACGTTATACGTTATACGTTATACGTTATACGTTATACGTTATACGTTATACGTTATACGTTATACGTTATACGTTATACGTTATACGTTATACGTTATACGTTATACGTTATACGTTATACGTTATACGTTTTACGTTATACGTTATACGTTATACGTTATACGTTATACGTTATACGTTATACGTTATACGTTATACGTTATACGTTATACGTTATACGTTATACGTTATACGTTATACGTTATACGTTATACGTTATACGTTATACGTTATACGTTATACGTTATACGTTATACGTTATACGTTATACGTTATACGTTATACGTTATACGTTATACGTTATACGTTATACGTTATACGTTATACGTTATACGTTATACGTTATACGTTATACGTTATACGTTATACGTTATACGTTATACGTTATACGTTATACGTTATACGTTATACGTTATACGTTATACGTTATACGTTATACGTTATACGTTATACGTTATACGTTATACGTTATACGTTATACGTTATACGTTATACGTTATACGTTATACGTTATACGTTATACGTTATACGTTATACGTTATACGTTATACGTTATACGTTATACGTTATACGTTATACGTTATACGTTATACGTTATACGTTATACGTTATACGTTATACGTTATACGTTATACGTTATACGTTATACGTTATACGTTATACGTTATACGTTATACGTTATACGTTATACGTTATACGTTATACGTTATACGTTATACGTTATACGTTATACGTTATACGTTATACGTTATACGTTATACGTTATACGTTATACGTTATACGTTATACGTTATACGTTATACGTTATACGTTATACGTTATACGTTATACGTTATACGTTATACGTTATACATTATACGTTATACGTTATACGTTATACGTTATACGTTATACGTTATACGATATACGTTATACGTTATACGTTATACGTTATACGTTATACGTTATACGTTATACGCTGTATGTTATACGCTGTACGTTATACGTTATACGTAACACGTTGTTCTTTTGTACGTTATACGTATGTACGTTGTACGTTATACGTTGAACGTTATACGTTGTACGTTATACGTTATACGTTATACGCTGTATGTTATACGTTATACGTTATACGGTACACGTTGTACGTTGAACGTTATACGTTATACGTTATACGTTATACGTTATACGTTATACGCTGTACGTTATACGCTGGACGTTATACGCTGTACGTTATACGTTAAACGTTATACGTTACACGTTGTACGTTACACGTTGTACGTTGTACGTTGTACGTTATACGTTGAACGTTATACGTTATACGCTGTACGTTATACGTTATACGTTATACGTTATACGTTATACGTTATACGTTATACGTTATACGCTGTACGTTATACGTTATACGTTATACGTTATACGTTGTACGTTATACGTTATACGTTATACGTTATACGTTATACGTTACACGTTGTACGTTGTACGTTGTACGTTGTACGTTATACGTTGAACGTTATACGTTGTACGTCATACGTTGTACGTTATACGTTGTACGTTATACTTTATACGCTGTACGTTATACGTTATACGTTATACCTTATACGTTATACGTTGTACGTTATACGTTATACGTTATACGCTGTATGTTATACGTTATACGTTATACGGTACACGTTGTACGTTGAACGTTATACGTTATACGTTATACGTTATACGTTATACGTTATACGCTGTACGTTATACGCTGTACGTTATACGCTGTACGTTATACGTTATACGCTGTTCGTTATACGCTGTACGTTATACGTTATACTTTATACGTTACACGTTGTACGTTACACGTTGTACGTTGTACGTTGTACGTTATACGTTGAACGTTATACGTTATACGCTGTACGTTATACGTTATACGTTATACGTTATACGTTGTACGTTATACGTTATACGTTATACGTTATACGTTATACGTTATACGTTATACGTTACACGTTGTACGTTGTACGTTGTACGTTATACGTTGTACGTTATACTTTCTACGCTGTACGTTATACGTTATACGTTATACCTTATACGTTATACGTTGTACGTTATACGTTATACGTTATACGCTGTACGTTATCCGTTGTACGTTATACGTTATACGTTATACGTTATACGCTGTACGTTATACGCTGTACGTTATAAGCTGTACGTTATACGTTATACGTTATACGTTACACGTTGTACGTTATACGCTGTACGTTACACGCGGTACGTTATACGCTGTACGTTATACGATATACGTTATACGTTATACGCTGTACGTTATACGTTATACGTTACACGTTGTACGTTGTACGTTATACGTATGTACGTTGTACGTTATACGTTGAACGTTATACGTTGTACGTTATACGTTGTACGTTATACGTTGTACGTTATACGTTATACGCTGTACGTTATACGTTACACGTTATACGTTGTACGTTATACGTTATACGTTATACGTTATACGTTATACGTTACACGTTGTACGTTGTACGTTGTACGTTGTACGTTATACGTTGAACGTTATACGTTGTACGTCATACGTTGTACGTTATACGTTGTACGTTATACTTTATACGCTGTACGTTATACGTTATACGTTATACCTTATACGTTATACGTTGTACGTTATACGTTATACGTTATACGCTGTATGTTATACGTTATACGTTATACGGTACACGTTGTACGTTGAACGTTATACGTTATACGTTATACGTTATACGTTATACGTTATACGTTATACGTTATACGCTGTACGTTATACGCTGTACGTTATACGCTGTACGTTATACGTTATACGTTATACGTTACACGTTGTACGTTACACGTTGTACGTTGTACGTTGTACGTTATACGTTGAACGTTATACGTTGTACGTCATACGTTGTACGTTATACGTTGTACGTTATACTTTCTACGCTGTACGTTATACGTTATACGTTATACGTTATACCTTATACGTTATACGTTGTACGTTATACGTTATACGTTACACGTTGTACGTTATCCGTTGTACGTTATACGTTATACGTTATACGTTATACGCTGTACGTTATACGCTGTACGTTATAAGCTGTACGTTATACGTTATACGTTATACGTTACACGTTATACGTTATACGCTGTACGTTACACGCGGTACGTTATACGTTGTACGTTATACGATATACGTTATACGTTATACGTTATACGTTGTACGTTATACGTTATACGTTATACGTTATACGTTATACGTTATACGTTATACGTTATACGTTATACGTTATACGTTATACGTTATACGTTGTACGTTGTACGTTATACGTTATACGTTATACGTTATACGTTATACGTTATACGATATACGTTACACGTTATACGTTATACGTTATACGCTGTACGTTATACGCTGTACGTTATACGTTATACTTTATACGTTATACGTTATACGTTATACGTTATACGTTATACGTTATACGTTATACGTTATACGTTATACGTTATACGTTATACGTTATACGTTATACGTTATACGTTATACTTTATACGTTATACGTTATACGTTATACGTTATACGTTATACGTTATACGTTATACGTTATACGTTATACGTTATACGTTATACGTTATACGTTATACGTTATACGTTATACGTTATACGTTATACGTTATACGTTATACGTTATACGTTATACGTTATACGTTATACGTTATACGTTATACGTTATACGTTATACGTTATACGTTATACGTTATACGCTGTACGTTATACGCTGTACGTTATACGCTGTACGTTATACGCTGTACGTTATACGTTGTACGTTATACGTTGTACGTTATACGTTGTACGTTATACGTTATACGTTATACGTTATACGTTATACGTTATACGTTATACGTTATACGTTATACGTTATACGTTATACGTTATACGTTATACGTTATACGTTATACGTTATACGTTATACGTTATACGTTATACGTTATACGTTATACGTTATACGTTATACGTTATACGTTATACGTTATACGTTATACGTTATACGTTATACGTTATACGTTATACGTTATACGTTATACGTTATACGTTATACGTTATACGTTATACGTTATACGTTATACGTTATACGTTATACGTTATACGTTATACGTTATACGTTATACGTTATACGTTATACGTTATACGTTATACGTTATACGTTATACGTTATACGTTATACGTTATACGTTATACGTTATACGTTATACGTTATACGTTATACGTTATACATTATACGTTATACGTTATACGTTATACGTTATACGTTATACGTTATACGATATACGTTATACGTTATACGTTATACGTTATACGTTATACGTTATACGTTATACGCTGTATGTTATACGCTGTACGTTATACGTTATACGTAACACGTTGTTCTTTTGTACGTTATACGTATGTACGTTGTACGTTATACGTTGAACGTTATACGTTGTACGTTATACGTTATACGTTATACGCTGTATGTTATACGTTATACGTTATACGGTACACGTTGTACGTTGAACGTTATACGTTATACGTTATACGTTATACGTTATACGTTATACGCTGTACGTTATACGCTGTACGTTATACGCTGTACGTTATACGTTAAACGTTATACGTTACACGTTGTACGTTACACGTTGTACGTTGTACGTTGTACGTTATACGTTGAACGTTATACGTTATACGCTGTACGTTATACGTTATACGTTATACGTTATACGCTGTACGTTATACGTTATACGTTATACGTTATACGTTGTACGTTATACGTTATACGTTATACGTTATACGTTATACGTTACACGTTGTACGTTGTACGTTGTACGTTGTACGTTATACGTTGAACGTTATACGTTGTACGTCATACGTTGTACGTTATACGTTGTACGTTATACTTTATACGCTGTACGTTATACGTTATACGTTATACCTTATACGTTATACGTTGTACGTTATACGTTATACGTTATACGCTGTATGTTATACGTTATACGTTATACGGTACACGTTGTACGTTGAACGTTATACGTTATACGTTATACGTTATACGTTATACGTTATACGCTGTACGTTATACGCTGTACGTTATACGCTGTACGTTATACGTTAAACGTTATACGTTACACGTTGTACGTTACACGTTGTACGTTGTACGTTGTACGTTATACGTTGAACGTTATACGTTATACGCTGTACGTTATACGTTATACGTTATACGTTATACGTTGTACGTTATACGTTATACGTTATACGTTATACGTTATACGCTGTACGTTATACGCTGTACGTTATAAGCTGTACGTTATACGTTATACGTTATACGTTACACGTTGTACGTTATACGCTGTACGTTACACGCGGTACGTTATACGCTGTACGTTATACGATATACGTTATACGTTATACGTTATACGTTATACGTTATACGTTATACGTTATACGTTATACGTTATACGTTATACGTTATACGTTATACGTTATACGTTATACGTTATACGTTATACGTTATACGTTATACGTTATACGTTATACGTTATACGTTATACGTTATACGTTATACGTTATACGTTATACGTTATACGTTATACGTTATACGTTATACGTTATACGTTATACGTTATACGTTATACGTTATACGTTATACGTTATACGTTATACGTTATACGTTATACGTTATACGTTATACGTTATACGTTATACGTTATACGTTATACGTTATACGTTATACGTTATACGTTATACGTTATACGTTATACGTTATACGTTATACGTTATACGTTATACGTTATACGTTATACGTTATACGTTATACGTTATACGTTATACGTTATACGTTATACGTTATACGTTATACGTTATACGTTATACGTTATACGTTATACGTTATACGTTATACGTTATACGTTATACGTTATACGTTATACGTTATACGTTATACGTTATACGTTATACGTTATACGTTATACGTTATACGTTATACGTTATACGTTATACGTTGTGACGTTGCAATTTGCTCCGTCACTTTATTTCGCGTAAACGGTCTTTTGACCGTGTACGGAGTGGACCGGGCCGACCTCTAGCGGTCACGAAAATCACCCGCCGACACTAGAGCGCTCCTGAAGGAATGACAAAAATCTAAAGATGGGTAATTAACGCCATCTCTTGCGCGTGCCGAGTACGGCGAAGTTTCAGGGCCGTGCCAAGGGGCACGGAAGCCGAAAACCCGAGAAGGCGCCCCTCAAAGGATCAGCCGGAGGAAGAAATGGCCATGAGTAGCGTTTGGTTGGATCCGAAACCCCACAGAGATGTCGAGCTCGGACAGAAAGCTCCAGCAAACCACCGTGAATTGTCGTTCCGACCGACGTCTCAACCCGCCGTGGCTGGAAATCCGGATCGGGGTGGCGTAGGAGATCCATGTATCGATGTCCAAAAGGACTCAGGTCTGGGGCCCCAGGACCTGTCCGACGATCCTGCGATCTACTAGTCGCGAGCGGGCGAAGCCACTCGGGAAAATTCGGCAAAGGGCGCGTAGTGGGGGGAAACGAGGATCGCCGATCCTGGTCGATGCGGATCGCGGAATCATTGTCGCACTGGTCTCGAAAGAATAAAGTACGTTACGTTACCGCCTAGAAAAGTACCGTCTAGTTCCGAAGTCGCGGGTGAGAATTTCGTGCCACCAGTCGAGTGAGGCGATTCCCGTAGAGTCCGTCACTAAGAGATCCGACGGAACGTCCAGTCACGATCAAGGGTAAGTCGACCAGTGATTTCCTCGATTCCGTTTTCGCGTTGGTTCTTTTCGTTTTGTCCGAGGACGACGCGGTGCCGTCTCGTCCTCGATGTTTCGTTCGGTCGAGGTGTAATACCTCGGGCCGCGAGCTCGCGTCTCGTGTAGAGACGCTTTGAGCAATTTCGTTTAGATCGTTCCCTCCGCGTACGAAAGAAGTCTTCCTCAGGAGTCGCGTCGGGAAAAGAATAGCGTCGCGAGATACCATCTAGCTCGCGAAATCCGGTTACGACGTATTAGACGCGCGTAGCGAATCGATTCTCGTTCTGTAACATCTTCGAGAGATAATCGCGACAGTCCGGAATTCCGCGCGCCGATCAACCGCGCTTGCGAATTCTCGTTCGTGCGAGATTTATACTGTACCGTCCATCGTACCGTTGCGAGACAATTCCGTTTGACAAAACGCGTTCCGCGGGCGACCATCTTCCGCAAAAGTGTACTAGGAGCGCGGGCTCCCGGGTCGCGACCACGTGGTCGCTCTCATGTAAAATCGACGTATTGAGATCCTCAATAAAATAACGTAGAGCCCAATTTCGTCTCGTTACTGTACACCTGCGCGATCCGCCCTGCCGTGAGGGTAGTCCCCGGTATTCCCTGTGTCCGAACGCCTGGCCATTCGTGTCGCGATTTCCGTCTCGCGGTTTGTGGGGGGCTCGTCCCGGACTCGGCTTCCCCGAGCTCGGGCTGTACTTCACGTTTCGATTGGTACTTCCGAGTACCTGGCGCCCGAACAAAGGTTCTTCGCGTTCAAGTCGAGCCCTTCGAATAGCTGTTTTGCCCCGGGAGGACCGTATTTGCACGGCCGCGTACGGCCCAGCCTCAGAGCTTGTAAAATCCCGGGAGTTGCCCTTGTCCGAGCGCGGTAAAAACCGCTCGATCGGGGACAACGTCGCAAATTGGCGCCCAAACAGGGACCTTTCTTTCGTAAGGGTTTTTCCCCGAGAACGAAGAAAGGCGCAGGGATAACGGACGACTCTCGCAGGTCGAAGTACGGTACGACGAAAACGAATTTCGGATTGTTCGCACGCGAAAACGCTATTCTTTCCGACGCTACGAACCGCTGCGAAACTCGCTCAATCCCGATTCAGCGAATTTTGCGTTATCCGTGGGCAAAAGCCCAGCCGAGGAAGACTATCGAGAACCATTGCGACACATCTTTATTACCGTTCTATTTATTTATTTTGTTCTGTTAGCCATTGGTAGTTGGTTGGAAATTTTTTTTTGTTTTTTTTGTTGTTTCCAACTTTTGTTCTCCTGCCCATTCCACAGGTGAGGGGAGTGTACGTTTCGGATCTAATATTGAGCCCTTCCAGTTGTAACATTAGTAATTGTTAATAATTGTCTGCGTAGAAGTAGAATTTTTTTTTTTCTCGCAACACTGCCGTTGTGTTTGCGTTCGCGTTGTCCGGAGAGACAAATATTGTTCGCGAATAGTACTGTGTGGTTTCGAAATCGTTCCGAAGTATCGAGAACAAAGACGAAGAATTTGAACGCGATTCGTAACACTAGCCAATCAAGGCTACGAATTCGGTTAAAGTCAACGCGTCCTCGAGTTTTATTTTCGTTTGCGATAAGCTTGGCCGAAATTTCCGATCGCGCGACGACGACGGACAATACGAAGCGAGCGAAGGACGGGTGAAGGGGGGTAGAGTCCGGACGCGTAACGTAAACATCGCGCGCGGCCGAGAAGCCTCGTAATAGAAGAGCGTTTCGAACGTTTCGAAGACGAGAAATAAATAACGAATTCTCGTAACGTACCGGGTGACGAAAAATGTCGACCGCCGGAGACGACGCGTCGTATTACAGCGCGTACGAAACCGACCCCGAAGAAGAATACGTTTCTTCTTTAAAATGGGACCCGGATGCCCCTCCATCCAGTCCACAAGTATCGACCGTGACTCTTCAAGTACCGGAAACCCATACACCCGGGAAAATGAGACCACCGATATTGAAGCGACCCACGACCGTATTCAGCTCAAAAGCGCGAACCGACGAAACCCCGACGGAGCGCCGCGTACCATCTTCCGCGTTTGACGTAGTTCGGAAATGGCGTCTGCATTTTGCGGGAAAACCGGAAGAGGATGCAGAAATGTTCCTCATTCGACTTCGCGATTTGCGAGATTGTTCAAATTTAAAAGACGAAGATCTATTGCGTTGCTTGCCGATTTGTTTTTCCGGCATAGCTGCCTTGTGGTACGCGTCCCGCGGTAAAATCACGACGTGGGAAAAATTCGTTGAGGAATGGCGGAAAAATTTCTTTGATCCGGACTATCAAGAGCTCTTAGAACATGATTTGCGAATTCGGAAACAGGGTCCGGATGAACCTGTACGCGATTATCTAACGTACATGCGGACGATGATAGACCGGTTAGAGAATCCGTGGCCGTTGGGGAAATGTATTCGAAGAATATATTGGAACGCGCGAGAAGAATTACGCAGCGGAATTGGACTAGACAGCGTGAAATCCATCGATGAGCTTGAGGAAAGATTACGGGACGCGGAAAGTAACGTTTCGACCGGTAACGCGGATTTGTATCGGTCTCCGTGTCTAGCGAATAAATCATTCGCCTATGATCCGAGCCGATACAAAAAGCTATCGAAAAATTTGAGTCGCGAGAAATCGTATCAGCTCCGTCAATATGAGTCCGTTAACGCAGTCCGCGAGAGGGAGAAGAGGGAGAGCGACGACGAAGGGTACCGAGCGGGACCCTCTCGTCCCCGCGAACCCCCTACCTTCGAGCGCCGTACGACGTCACCCCGTCTCCACACACCGCAGTCGCGTCGCCCGAACGAATACTCGGAGAGACGCGAAGATTCCCGACCGCAGCCGAATCGCGGCCAGTCGAGAGTGACAGATACCAGCTGTGCTGTCGGTTCATCGGACAACAAACCGGTGAACAGAACCACATGCTGGAACTGTCAACGCTCAGGACATTGGTCTAAAGAGTGCAGGGAAAGGCCTACTAAGCACTGTTACGGGTGCGGGGAGCAGGGAGTGACCATTCGCGAGTGTCGTCGCTGCGAAAGGAAATCGGAAAACTTCGTACGGAGCCGCTCGCAAGGGCCAGAACGGTCCCGCGAACAATAATATCGGCCCGCATTTCGGAAATAAATGAAATAAAAGATTTAGATTCACGACCGTCGTTACTAATTATCGATGCGCAGATTGGCAAATATCGAGCGCCAGCTTTAATTGATTCCGGTTCTTCAATATCGTTCGCAAGTCGAGCGGTAATTCGGTCGGTAGAAAACCACGCGGAAGTATCGCTCGCGGACAAACCGTGCTATTTTCTACTAGCAACAGGAGCGATAGATAGAGCAACGGAACAAGCGCGCTTACGAATAACGATAAAGAAAGAATCTCGAGACATTCTCGTACGCGTTCTCGATAATTTGGTTAATCCGTTATTGTTAGGAATTGATGCGATAGCAAAATTTGGTATCGTTGTCGAGTATCATAGGGCAAAATGGCACTTTGCGTCGAGACCAAGCCTCGAATTTCCCTTCGGTCCCAAATCGAACGAGCCACTCTGTTGCGGCCTACGAACATTATCGGAAATCGAAAAGGAACGGCTACGCGTGTTTTTGGAGAAGGAAATGGCAGACTTTGCAAAAATACCGGGAATGACAACCTTGACCACTCATAGAATTGACGTCGGAGACAATAGGCCTATTAAACAAAGGTCCTATCCGGTCTCACCGATCGTGCAACAAGCGATTTACAAAGAGGTAGATTCGTTATTAGAAAATGGAATAATTGAACCATCGGAAAGCGAGTGGTCAAGCCCGATCGTTATGGTTAAAAAGGCCAATGGCAAATATCGATTTTGTTTAGATTTTCGCAAAGTCAATGCAGTTTCGAAAAAAGACGCGTACCCGTTACCGGTTATGACAAGCATTCTCGATAAACTACGGGCTGCGCGATACATTTCCACGCTCGATCTCAGTCAAGCTTATTTTCAAATTCCACTCGAGGAAAATAGTAAAGAAATTACCGCGTTTACAGTCCCAGGTAAAGGGTTGTTTCATTTCCGAAGAATGCCATACGGACTCACAGGAGCTCCGGCAACGTTTCAACGTTTATTAGATCGTTTAATTGGTCCGGAAATGGAACCCCATGCTTTCGCGTATCTTGATGATATAATCATCGCGACAACCACGTTTGAAGAGCACATGCAGTGGCTTCAACGTGTGTTAAATAAAATAAAATCGGCCGGGTTAATTGTAAATCCCGAAAAATGCGAGTTCTGCAGGGAAGAAGTTAAATATCTAGGGTTCGTGGTCAGTCGCGAGGGTTTAAAAGTCGACGCGGAGAAAATCGCACCAATTCAGTCTTTTCCGGCTCCGAAAAATTTGAAGCAATTGCGAAGATTTCTCGGAATGGCTTCTTGGTATCGAAGATTCATTCCGGACTTTGCAACGGTCGCGGAACCATTGAACATCTTGTTAAGAAAAGCACAGAATTGGAAATGGGAGGGCGGACAGCAATCCGCCTTCGAAAAATTAAGAGCGTTAATTGCGACCGCGCCGACCCTCGCGTGTCCACATTTTGAAATCCCGTTTGTCCTGCAGACCGACGCAAGTACGGTGGGGCTGGGGGCGGTATTAGGACAAGAGATCGAGGGGGAGGAAAGGGTGATCGCGTTCGCTAGTCGTTCACTTAACAACGCAGAACGAAAATATTCCGCGACGGAACTTGAATGCTTAGCTGTCGTGTGGGCCGTACAGAAATTTAGACCGTATTTGGAGGGTTATCGATTCACGATCATTACGGATCATAGTAGTCTTCGTTGGTTACGGCAGCTCACGAATCCATCGGGGAGACTCGCGAGATGGGCATTACAGCTGCTAGAATACGATTTTGAAATAAAATATCGAAAAGGCTCACTAAATCAGGTGCCTGACGCGCTTTCGCGAATGTTTGAGGGGACCGAAGAGGAAGGGAAAGGGTTGCCAATAGTAGCAGCAACGCGAATAGGCTGGTTCGAAGAGAAATTTCGTGCGGTCGAAGCGAATCCAAAGCGATTTCCCGACTGGTCCATTCGCGAGGGGAAACTTTACCATCGACGTACCGATCCATTAATCGCGGAAATTCTCGGTAGAGATTTAGACGAATGGAAATTAGTAATTCCGACAGAAGGAAGAACAGAAGTTCTAAAAGAATCGCACGACGAGGTACAAGCGGCACATTTAGGGGTGGAAAAGACCTACCACCGATTAGCGAGCAAATATTTTTGGCCGGGAATGTTTCGTACCACGGTAGAATACGTGCGACGCTGTCTCATATGCCAAAAATCGAAGGTGGAACAATCCCTCCCCTCCGGGCTCATGGGAAGGCGTCGTATCGGAACACCATGGATGGTGGTAGCGACAGATATAATGGGTCCGCTCCCCCGTAGTCGTGCTGGATTCGCCTATCTGTTGGTTATGCAAGATCTTTTTACTAAATGGATCGAGTGCTGTCCCCTCCGGAAAGCCACCGGGGCAAAAATTGCGGAAGCGCTCGAGAATCAAATATTTTCGCGTTGGGGAACGCCCGAGGTATTGATAACAGACAACGGTACCGAATTCGTGAACAAAGATATTCACCAACTCGCAAAAGATTACGGAATTGCAGTCTCAACGACGCCTCCGTACCACCCGCAGGCAAATCCTGTAGAGCGGGTGAACAGAGTATTGAAAACAATGATAATATCGTACATTGGGAATGATCATCGCGATTGGGATGTGAACATCCCAAAATTCCGTTTCGCGTATAATACCGCACACCACACAGTACTACAAGCGTCTCCGGCATTTTTAAATTTCGGACGAGATCCGAGACCGTTCATATGCAAACGAGCGGCCGAAGAACCGCCGGTAGAATTAGAGACCGTACCCTCCGGGGAGTGGAAGGAACGAATTACGCATCTCGCGTCGTTACGTCATTGGGTAGGCGAAAACCTTGATAGGGCGTACGAAACGCAATCGAAATATTATGATTCGCGCCATCGGGATAAACGTTTCGAAATTGGGGAATTGGTAATGCGACGAAATCACGTGTTGTCGTCGACCGCACAGAATATCGCGTCGAAACTGAGTCCGAAATTTGTAGGACCTTTCCGTATCGAGTCAAAGGCTTCGGAAGTGGTAGTCAATCTAGCCACGTTAGAGGGCAAGAAAGCTGGAAAAGTCCATGTGTCGGACCTGAAATCGTACACTCCACCTCACGACGAACCAGCGGAACAGCCCACCACTGCAAAATTACATCTTACAGATGCAGGAATTCACGACGGACCCAGACGTGGAGGCCAGGTACCAGATCCTAGTCGAGGACCTAGGACTACTCGCCAGACACGCCGAGACGATAAGAACGAGCCTCCAACCACCAGTCAAGGTGGTTAAAGAAACCAAAGTGGAGGATCTCCTAGGAGACCTGGGGGAGGAGGCCCAGACATTACCGCCACCCCTGAATCCCGCACAACCAGGGCCGAAACAAAAAGACAATCCGGAAAAACCCAGAGAAGAACCACTGGACCTGGGGGACCTACCAAGGCACGTCGCTACGGAAATGGAAAAAGACGAGAATTTCAGTGCCTTCGACGCAACAGCAAAAAGGGCGATTGCGAACATAGAGGCGCTACAAAATTATTTTCGACACCCGCCAAAAACGATTCCGGTCGGAGAACGAAAGTCCGAAGCGGCGGTGGTAGGACCAAAGGAGAACACTCCAACAGCGGCCACCAAAGGTACTCCGGAACACTACCGACCCCGCAAGCAAGCCCCGAAGTGGGAACAGTTTGAACGGTATATCGAGGGGAAAGTCACCAAGGCCAAAGATCCAGACGCGTGCTGGAACTGTGGGAAGAGGGGCCACAATCGCCGAGATTGTAAAGAGAAGAACCAGCCCCACTGTTTCAAATGCGGACGCCCCAACGAATCAGTACGGACGTGCCCCAACTGCAAGGAGGAGTGGAGGAAAATGAATGAGGCCCACCGACAAAAGCTTGGACTTCCGAAACTCCCACTATAACGGGGGAAAAATCCGGAAACGGGTACACCACCAAAAGATGTTTTTTTTTTCTATTATATATTTTGGGATATTCCCTCCTGTTATTCTCGTCTAATTTAGGCTGAAATAAATCGCCTCAATCACTCCGGTCATGTGAAGACCAAGTATTAGTTCTAAACGCCATTTCAGATTCAGTTTCGATCACAGTAAATAAAACAATTAAGTTCCCGACGGAAATAAGGAGAGTCGAACTAGTGTAATCCCGAAATCAGTAATAGAACACCCTAGGAAGGGGGATTGAATAAATTTCGTATTCTCGTAAAAGAAACATTGCGTAATTCGTTATTAATTTTGTAACCTTCCCACCCGTAGTTAGTGTGAATTGGTC
>CAKAJA020000263.1:0-12500 GCA_916610235.2 Lasioglossum morio
CCCGAGTACTACTTTTTTTTTACGCTCTTTCGTAGAAACACAAAAATATTTTATTTCACGTACGACGACCTCAGAGTAGGCGAGATTACCCGCTGAATTTAAGCATATTACTAAGCGGAGGAAAAGAAACTAACAAGGATTTCCTTAGTAGCGGCGAGCGAACAGGAATTAGCCCAGCACTGAATCCCGCGGTTCTGCCGTTGGGAAATGTAGTGTTCAGGAGGGTCAATTTATCCCGAGACGTCGAACCGCGTCCAAGTCCATCTTGAATGGGGCCATTTACCCGTAGAGGGTGCCAGGCCCGTAGCGACTGGTACGCGTTTCGGGAGGACCTCTCCTTAGAGTCGGGTTGCTTGAGAGTGCAGCCCTAAGTGGGTGGTAAACTCCATCTAAGGCTAAATATGACCACGAGACCGATAGCGAACAAGTACCGTGAGGGAAAGTTGAAAAGAACTTTGAAGAGAGAGTTCAAGAGTACGTGAAACCGTTCAGGGGTAAACCTGAGAAACCCAAAAGATCGAATGGGGAGATTCATCGTCGACGAGGCTGGCTTTCGTTGGTGCGCAGATAGCCCGCAATGGGTCATTTCGGTGATTCCAGTGCGAGGGTACACCATCAACGTTTGATGTTCCGGTCGCGTAGTCGTGCACTTCTCCCTTAGTAGAACGTCGCGACCCGTTGCGTGTCGGTCTACGGTTCGAGGCCGTTGCCTGTCGTGTCGCGTTCGCGCGCACACGGCAGACGCTCGATCACCTGGCCGGCTGCGTGACGGTACTCTGACGGTATCGGGCCGCAACCAATCCATTTTCGAATGTGTGTGCGTCAGGCCCGCCGCAAGCTCGGTTAGTTTGTCACCCGGATGGTACGGACCTAGCGCCGGCTCCGGGCCTAACCAGCTGTTAGCAGGCGGTGTCCTCGGACTGGCCAAGCTTTGAATTACCGGTCAGCGACGCTACTGCTTTGGGTACTCTCAGGACCCGTCTTGAAACACGGACCAAGGAGTCTAACATGTGCGCGAGTCATTGGGACATGTAAACCTAAAGGCGCAATGAAAGTAAAGGTCGTATCTTAGCGTCGACCAAGGGAGGATGGGCCGCGTCACGATGCGGCCTCGCACTCCCGGGGCGTCTCGTTCTCATTGCGAGAAGAGGCGCACCCAGAGCGTACACGTTGGGACCCGAAAGATGGTGAACTATGCCTGGTCAGGACGAAGTCAGGGGAAACCCTGATGGAGGTCCGTAGCGATTCTGACGTGCAAATCGATCGTCGGAACTGGGTATAGGGGCGAAAGACTAATCGAACCATCTAGTAGCTGGTTCCCTCCGAAGTTTCCCTCAGGATAGCTGGCACTCGCTCGTTCCTCTTTTGATGAACGTGTGCGAGTCTCATCTGGTAAAGCGAATGATTAGAGGCCTTGGGGCCGAAACGACCTCAACCTATTCTCAAACTTTAAATGGGTGAGATCTCTGGCTTGCTTGGATCAATGAAGCCACGAGATTATAATATATGGATCAGAGTGCCAAGTGGGCCAATTTTGGTAAGCAGAACTGGCGCTGTGGGATGAACCAAACGCAGAGTTAAGGCGCCTAAGTCGACGCTTATGGGATACCATGAAAGGCGTTGGTTGCTTAAGACAGCAGGACGGTGGCCATGGAAGTCGGAATCCGCTAAGGAGTGTGTAACAACTCACCTGCCGAAGCAACTAGCCCTGAAAATGGATGGCGCTGAAGCGTCGCGCCTATACTCCGCCGTCAGCGGCAAGTGAGGTTGACGTTAGCTTTTTTTAAAGGCGCGTCTTCCATGAAGCTCTGACGAGTAGGAGGGTCGCGGCGGTGTGCGCAGAAGGGTCTGGGCGTGAGCCTGCCTGGAGCCGCCGTCGGTGCAGATCTTGGTGGTAGTAGCAAATACTCCAGCGAGGCCCTGGAGGACTGACGTGGAGAAGGGTTTCGTGTGAACAGCCGTTGCACACGAGTCAGTCGATCCTAAGCCCTAAGAGAAATCCTATGTAGATGAGGTGTCCTAAGTGAGAGAAAGCAACAAACAAAAATGAGAGAGAGATACACACCCATCGGGCGAAAGGGAATCCGGTTTCTATTCCGGAACCCGGCAGCGGAACCGCATACCATTCGGGCCCTCGTAAGAGTGTTCGTCGGGGTAACCCAAAATGACCTGGAGACGCCGTCGGGAGATCCGGGGAGAGTTTTCTTTTCTGTATAAGCGTTCGAGTTCCCTGGAAACCTCTAGCAGGGAGATAGGGTTTGGAACGCGAAGAGCACCGCAGTTGCGGCGGTGTCCGGATCTTCCCCTCGGACCTTGAAAATCCAGGAGAGGGCCACGTGGAGGTGTCGCGCCGGTTCGTACCCATATCCGCAGCAGGTCTCCAAGGTAAAGAGCCTCTAGTCGATAGATTAATGTAGGTAAGGGAAGTCGGCAAATTGGATCCGTAACTTCGGAATAAGGATTGGCTCTGAGGAGCGGGGCGTGTCGGGCTTGGTCGGGAAGCGGGTCTGGCTGACGTGCCGGGCCTGGGCGAGGTGAACACATTATTACTAATGCTGGGATCCGAGCTCGGTCCCGTGCCTTGGCCTCCCGCGGATCTTCCTTGCTGCGAGGCTTTCGTCTAGAACGGCGATCGTCCTCTTCGGCCGCCATTCAACGCTCAGCTCAGAACTGGCACGGACTAGGGGAATCCGACTGTCTAATTAAAACAAAGCATTGCGATGGCCCCCACGGGTGTTGACGCAATGTGATTTCTGCCCAGTGCTCTGAATGTCAACGTGAAGAAATTCAAAAAAGCGCGGGTAAACGGCGGGAGTAACTATGACTCTCTTAAGAGTCATCTCCCAGAAGTACGTGAACGCGGAACAATTTGACCAGAATCTCCTGGTCCGGTTCTCGCTGAAGCGTGCTTCTGCCAAATGGGGGACGGGGGTCAGGGCATGATGGATCCGTCATCTACATCATGTCGTCTGGAAACCCTCCCCAAGGCCATTCTCACGTCCGATCCTTAGGCAAGATCACGTGGCGCCGGGAAAAGGACCAAAGTAATGCCTGGTCCGAGCTAACGAGAATGGCCGATCACTGGCGTAAGCCGAGTGAGCTCTCGGGGTTTGCAGCCCCTTGAGTTCACGCCTTCGGGCATTAATATTGCACCCAAAAATATGAAAACAAGCCTCGGAAGCTGCCGGTCCCGAACAGTGGCGGCAGCAATGGTGGATACCCTCCCCCAGCGAGCAAACAGCTCACTGGGTTATAATGACTGCGCTATGAAAATTGACTCCGATTCGAATAACGACACAACATGTCCCTCATGTAGGACAGATCTTAGTAACCGGACATCTGCGAGCGCGGCACAACACAAGCGGCGATGCAACGCACCTCCAATACAACCAGGTGGATATGTATGCGAAATATGCATTAAATCATTTAAGACCTACGCTGGACTACGCCAACACCAACGGAGAACACACATCGAACAATACAACAATACAGACCTTGACCTCAGAGAAAAGCGTTTGGCAAAATCGAGAGCACAATACACAGACGACGAAATTAAAATAATAGCATACGACGAAGTAGCAATACCGAATCGAACAAAATTATTAGGAAAACACATAATCGAAATTCTGGCGCAAAAATCTGGGCGACCTGTTGAAGGAATCAAAAAACTTAGGCAAAAAGATATATACAAAAGGTACTATGATGAGGCCATCGGTGAATCCAACGCAATAAATCTCCGAAAAATATGCCCTTTAACACCAAGGGTACAGCTTACTAGACATGAAGACTTATCTATTCAACATACACCGCCATGTTTGAATACCAGCAACGATAATCAAAACGAAGATATATGTATCCACATTGATTCAAAACCCATATGCAATCTCCTACGTGACATCAAAAATAACACAACAGAAGAAATGAGTAAAATTATTGACTGTATATTTTCAAATGCACCATCTGAAATAATAATGACCATGCTTGACCAATATATAATAAGTCTAATAAAATATGCAACAGTACCCGATGATGATGGAAACGAAAACAATCAAAACAAAAGCAACAAAAACAACAATAGTAAATATGATAACAAAACAAAGAAATGTAAAAACAAAAATAAATACTCGACCGATCAAAAACATGTAAACAACAATAGAACTAGCAACACCAAAAGCAATAATAAACATCAAAGTAAAATCAATAATGGAAACAACACATGCAAAACCACACGCAACGATTATATAAAACGGAAAGGAAATCGCGCTAAAACAAAATCTACTGAATACGCCCGCATTCAATCCCTATACAAAAGAAACCCCACACAGGTAGCCGAACACATACTTACAGGAAATTCACTAAGCGTAGGAGATTCTCCAACAATGGACGAATTTGCAAAATATTACAAACAACTGTTCGCATATAAAGACCTAGGCTGGCAACCACGACAGCGCAGCCAAAACAGCGACGAGAGTACTGATGTTTCGTACCCAATAATACTCGTCGAAATACACGAACAACTACGAAAATTAAAACAAACAGCTGCTGGCGCCGACTCCATCAACAGACAAATGCTCCGGCAGATGCCACGACAAGATCTACACGCGCTACTCAACGTTATATGGGGTATGAAAACCTTGCCCCCTATACTAAGGAAGAACAGAACCACACTGTTACCCAAATCTGGTGACCTGCTAAACCCCAAACAATGGCGCCCAATAACCATCTCAAGTCGAATTTTGCGTCTATTGAATAAGATCATCGTGTCTCGCCTTGAAAACCAGATACACCTCTTCCACACGCAAAGAGGTTTTACAAGAACCGACGGAATCATGGCAAACAGCACTATCCTCCAAACACTGATCAAAACAAACCGAAATAATGCAAAACCATTTACAATCTTATCTATAGATTTGGCTAAGGCTTTCGATTCCGTTAACATAATATCAATAATCGACGCTTTAATAGAGAAAAATGTAGACCCACATACAATAGAATATATTACAAATATGTACAAAGATGTAACAACAATATTAGAGTGCCATGGTTCCCGATCCGAGCCCATTGAAATAAAACGTGGCGTAAAGCAGGGCGACCCCATGTCCGGTTTCTTGTTCAACCTGGTAATTGATCACCTCCTTATGAAACTCAATGAGTGCGAAGGTGTCGATGTGAGTGGCGTGAGAGTGAAAGCGCTGGCATTTGCCGATGACATTGTCCTGGTAGCACCTACTCCGAATGCAATGCGCGTCAACATTCGGACCATTGAGTGTTTTTTCAAAAAACATGGACTACAAGTCAACGCATCCAAATGTGCTGCTTTCCAAAATGTACGAGTTCCAGGTACAAAAAGGCTCGTAGTTGATACGCGCCCCCGATTAAAAATAAACGAATGTCCCATACCAACTCTGGGAGTAGCGTCACAACTAAAATACCTTGGCCACAATTACAACTACTGTGGTACTATTGCACCGTCTCCATCAAAGCTAGAAGAAATGCTCAGCAACCTGAAAACGAGTCCACTAAAACCCTGGCAGAAGCTAAATATACTGCAGCGATATCTAATTCCGCGTCTACACCATGGCCTACAATCCATGGACATAAATAAAAAGAAACTAAAATACATAGATAAATGTATAGTAAAATTTATTAAAACCATATTACACCTGCCGGTTACAACCCCAACACCTTTTATACACGCGCCGATGAGAAGTGGTGGACTTGGTATTCCATCTCTTACAGTTCATATTGCTGCAGTATACCTGAGGCGCTTGGAGACCCTGAAAGCTCGAGGAGATGACGAGACGAGAGGTATCCTGGAATCACAGGTGGTGCAACACACAATAGACAAGTTGTCCCGGATCATACCAAATATAAATACACCAACAAAAGATGCTGTCAGGAAATATTGGTCCGACCAACTGCACAGCACCGCGTTAGGCGCAGGCTTGTGCATGATGACCCCAGGAATATCCACGTGGATATATGATCCGCCTAAGTTCTGGAAAGGCAGAGACTATATAGGCGCGATAAAACTGAGGATTGGGCTTCTTCCAACTAAAGGAGCGCCATACATGAATGACACAGACTGCCGCAACCAATCCTGTGCCGGAACGCGAGAGTCACTCTACCACGTATTGCAACGGTGCCCAATAACACATCACATACGCATCAATAGGCATGACAACATTAATAAAATAGTTAAAACATCGCTTACAAATGCCAACATTAGAACTGAGCAAACGCCTCAATTTTCTACGAAAACAGACAGATACGTACCAGACATAGTTGCAATAGACAATGACACTGCGTACATTATTGAAACCACTGTTGCATACGAAACCAAGGCAGCATCAATGGGTAATGCCCATAGGATCAAAAAACAAAAATACGACACACCTGACTTAATAAATAAAGTCAAGGATACATACCGCGTACCACAAGTCAAAATATTACCGCTAGTGGTTGGTGCTCGCGGATGTTGGCTCGATACGAATGACGACATAATAAACAGGTTTACATTATCCCGCAAATTAAAATATATAATATGTACAACCACCTTACAGTGGGGCGTATCCATCCATCGGTACTTTATGAACACTGTATGGAGGCGCCCAATAAGAAATCATAATATCTCCCGCCATTAATACATTCACTTTAATCATTTATATACAATAGATTTTCTGGGATCTGTCCTGCATGCGGAGGTGTATATACTTAACACACGAAAAATTTTAAATTTTAATTTTATTTTTCTTTTCTCTTTAAATATCCTTCCCTATGCGTCTAATACCTTTTGTTGTTCGCTTAATGTACTACTAATTTCTTAATTTATCATAACTATCACATATATATATATAACTTATAGTTTGTTTTTAATAGCGTTAATCCTTTTTGCTAGGCCTACCAGCGGGCCATAATAATACACTGGCAATATTGTAAAGAGCTCCAGCTCAAAACAAATGTTCTAGCCAAATGCCTCGTCATCTAATTAGTGACGCGCATGAATGGATTAACGAGATTCCCTCTGTCCCTATCTACTGGCGGGGACAGTTGCTGGGTCTCTCGTGGGTCGAATGGGCGCCTCTGGCGGTCCCACGATAAGCAGAACATGAACTCACTGAGCTGCACTGGTGCTGCGGCGATGACCGAAAAGTGAGAACGACCAGCTTTTGCTCGGTTCGTAGCTGGCACGTTAAGAACGAGCCGTGCCAGCGTAGCGATGCATTAGCATCTTAGTATTCAATAGAAGAAGCGGGAGGATTCATACAGATTTATCTGTTTTGTGTTTTTCCCGTTTTCGAAAGCAATACGCCGCTACGGTTCTTAGAAGAGAGGCTTCTTGAACTTAGGCGGGCGGACAGCGGAGCAGCACACAGCACGATACGGGAAGAGCACGTCGCACAGGATCGGGTTGAAGTATCCCCGTCGTCGACGCGTCCTCGTTAATCTGGGTGACTGCCATTCTGTCGCCTGGTTCTGAAAGCAACACGCTGCTGGAACTTAGGTGGATGGACAGCGGAGCGGCGCACAGCACGATGCGGGAAGAGCACGTTGCACATGATCGGGTTGAAGCATCCCCGTCGTCAACGTGTCCTCGCTAATCTGTGCGACCGCCATTCTGTCGCCTGGTTTCAAAAGCAACACGCCGACAGTACTTAGGCGAATGAACATCGGAGCGGCGCACGGCACGATGCGGGACGAGCACGTTGCACATGATCGGGTTGAAGTATCCCCGTCGTCAGCGTGTCCCCGCTAATCTGTGTGACCGCCATTTCGTCGCCGGGTTTCTGTAAGCAACACGCTTCTAGAACTTATCGTGTTCGCTGTCGTGAAGACTCGCTAAGGGATGGGCTCACATTCCCCGGAGAGCTCGGCCTCTGTAAAGGAGCACCCGGTGCTCTAGCTACACTTGCGCCTCCACGCGGTCCCGCTGGATGGCAGGCTCTTCGGAGTCTGTGAAACTAAACGAAGTGTAGTGGAGTGGAGGAGACAACCACTCTAAGTCCACGTCTCCCACGTGTTTGCCGTGCGTGGCGACCCTTGTCGTCGGAAAAGGGGATCCTGGGATCTGAGGGGGCCCACTCCTGCGGGTGTGACGTCCCCAACACGTACCTTTGGCCTCCGCTTCGACTAGATGGGCGGCTAGGCGAGAAAATAACCCTATGCCTAGTCAATCGGCTCGGAAGGATCAATAGCTCCGGCGATGTGGTCCTTCTGGGGTGAGGAAGCGGTAGGTGGTTGAACAGACTACTGGTAGGCCACCGACATCCGCGGACTATATCCTGGGCGACGCACTAACCTGCCGGAGGCAGGTTCCATTTTGAGGGTCCAGTGAGGCTGGTGCCGTGCCAGGATGAATTGAACGCAAAAATTTCATGGAAACTCGAAATCAAAAACAGAGAGTCAAGTCGTCGGGACCAGTGCAAGGCGAAGCCAAGCATGAAGCCGCCGCAGCTGGGGTAGGGTTGGCTGAAATTAGCGTACCTACACCAGTGTCCGTCAAAGTCGAGAGGACCGAGGATGTGCTCCTGAGCCAGCCTAGCGTGACCCTCGAAAGGTGCGATGCACCAAAGAAGAGCAAGAGTAAGAATCTTGTACCGGTCGTGAAAGCGCCGTGCAAGACTTGCTCTTGCAAAGAGACGAAGAACTCTCCCCCGTCCGAGGGAAGTTCGAAGAAGAAGCAGGGGCAAGGTGCGAACCTTGTCTCTGGGAATGGCGAAGCGCTCGGCGAGGGTACCTCAAAGAGCCACGATATCCATTCGGGCAAGAAGAAAGCCGTGAAGGCTTCTTCTGCCAAAAAGGACAAACGCTCCGCCAAGGTGGCACCAGCCGAAGCAGAGCGTAAGCGACTGGGAGGGAAACCGGTGGAGGCGGTTCCCGGGCCCAGAGTACGGCCTCTCGATCTCATCAGAGACGAAGCCTTTGAGCAAGTCGAGACCATAGCTAAACGGAGTAGCACCCAGGGTGTCTCCAAAGAAGCTGCGGCCACGATTATGCAAAGTGCGAATGCACTCAATCAGCTCGTCCAGGAACTTATTCAGCGGAATAGTTTCCTCGAAGGACAGCTGGCAGCGGTCAGGGCAGATACAGCTAGACCGTCTGCACCGAGTGCAGTGACTGCGTCAAAGACTGCCCCGCGGTCTGCGACCAGTCAAGCTGGTAAGCGCGCCCACTCGACCTACGCCGATGCGGTTAGGGTCGAGTGTAGTAAAGTCCCCCCGGACGCGGTTAAGCCACCACAGCACGTGGTAAGGATTTTTCCGCCGAAGGGCACGGAGCAGAGCAGCGAAGCGACTAAGCGGACTGTTCTCTCTGTCGTGAAACCTGCGAAGGAGAAGATCCGCGTGAGGTCAGTACGACTCATCCACTCCGGTGGCATCGTAGTCGAGACCGAGCGCAAAGAAGATCTTCAAGTCTTCACGGGGAGTAAGGGACTGAAAGAGAAAGGACTTTCGGTCTCTATGCCGTCCAAACGGAACCCGTCACTCATTGTGTACGATGTTCCGAAGAAGATGGCAAGAGAAGAGGTTGCTTCCAATCTGTGGAAGCAAAACCTCTCCGATATGACTCAGAAAGAGTTTACCTCTAACCTGAAGGTCAGCTACCAAGCTGGTCCTAAGGGCAGGGAGGCGACCAACTGGGTCATCGATGTCAGTCCGCAGGTTCGCCAGCGGCTGAAAAGTGGGGTAGCACGCGTGTACCTTGGCTGGTCAGCTTGTCGTGTACAGGACTATGTCACGGTCACGCGGTGCTTCAAGTGCCAGAAGTTTGGCCACACGGCTAAACGATGCAAGCACAAAGACGACATCTGTGGTCACTGCGCTGAGAAGGGTCACACCTTCGCCACCTGCAGCAAGAAGAGTGGACAGCCGGTCTGCTCGAATTGCAAGGAGCGTGGTAAGCCTTATGGCCACAGATCCCGAGACAAGCTGTGCGCTTCCTACCAGGTCGCGTTACAGCAAGTAGTCGCTCGAACCAACTATGGCTGAGCGCACCGGAGATAGACAACGATCTCAGAGGCCGATTCGAATCGTGCAGCATAATATGCGGCGAGCTCGGATCGTAACCGATGAAATCAGATCTTTGCTGCATGCGCATGGAGTCGATGTGTTACTAGCGCAAGAGCCGTACAGCTGGGAAGGCAAAATGCCTGGGCTGGAACGGACTACGAAGTTGATAGCGGAAGGGGATCGACCGATGGCAGCTATCGCTGTCACCAACCGAGACCTAACCGTTGTCAAGATTTCACATCTTTGCGACACACATCTCTCCTGTGCGTGCGTTAAGGGCAATTTCGGTGAGTTCTACCTGGTCAGCCAGTACTTTCAATGCTCTGAAGAGATTGAACCAAGTCTGGCTCGACTGGAGAGAGTGCTTGCGGCATTGAGTCACAACAAAGTCGTGATCGCAGCGGACGTCAACAGTAAATCTGCTCTTTGGGGCAGTATGGTGACTGACGCGAGAGGCCGAAAACTCGAAGAGTTTGTGGCCCGGCACGGCTTGGTTGTTTTGAACGAGGCCGGTAGTATGCCCACGTACTCCGGACCCGTCGGAGAGTCCTTTATAGATGTCACATTTGCGACACCTGACATGTCAGACAAAGTGCGAGGATGGAAAGTCCAGCGGGACTTAACATCTAGTGACCACAGAGTCATACGTTTTTCGTTGGAGTTCTCAGCCACGGATGGAAACCGGCACCACGATGGGCGGTTCCACCTGGATAGTGCGAACTCCGAGAGATTCGAGCGAGCGCTGCTGGAAAGCAAGGAGAGATTAACCCTCCGACCGAGCTGTCGCGAGGAGGTTGAACAACTAGCACAGGAATTCGAGGAATCGATTGTCCAAGCGTGCGAGTCCTCCATGCGGACCAAGCGGTGGCACTCCAAGTCAGTCCCTTGGTGGACACCAGAGTTGACGAGACAGAAGAAGCGAGTCTACAGATGTAGACGAGCTTCACAGAACCCGAGACTATCGGAGGATGAGAGAGCTGACCGAAAAGCTGAGTATCTCGTGCAGAGAAAGGCATACTCGGCGGCCGTGAGAGTTGCGAGGTATCAGAGTTGGAAAGACTTTGTTACTGAGCAAGGGAACAAAGAGCCTTGGGGTCTTGTTTACAAGATCTCAAGACAGAAGCTGAATGTTGAGACAGCGGTTTCAAACATTCAGACTTCTGATGGACACACGATGGACTGGGAATCCACTGCGTCAGCGCTGCTGGAGTCGTTAGTTCCGGACGATACGTCTGTGAGCGACACTCCTGAGCAAGCGCAGCTTAGACTTGAATCTGCTACCGAGCCGACGACTGAGGACGATCGAGCCTTCACTCGTTGGGAGCTTGAAGAGGCAGTGAAAAGACTGAAGCGACGTAAGTGCCCGGGCCTGGATCGAATAGAGCCGGAAGTATTAAAAGCCTCCGCTGGAATACTCCGAGCCGAGTTACTCCGACTCTATAATAGTTGTCTTGAGTATGGGGTCTTCCCCTCCAGATGGAAAGTCGGTTCCATCAGAACTATTCTGAAGGGTCCCGACAAACCAGAAACGGAGGTGAAGTCCTATCGACCGATTTGCCTGCTATCCGTAGTGGGCAAAGTTCTTGAGAAGCTAATCGCTAGCCGATTAGCTAATCTGTTCCTAAGCCCGGAATACGCGTCCGACCGGCAATACGGATTCAGACCGGAGCGATCTACGGAAGATGCCGTAGTAAAGCTCAGGAGTCTGGTATCCAGCTGCGAAGACAAGTATGTCCTGGCGCTCGCCTTCGATATATCGGGAGCGTTCGACAACCTGTGGTGGCCAAGCATCCTCAACGAGTTGAGGAGGCGCGGCTGTCCTCGCAATCTTTATAAGCTGATGGTCGACTATTTCGCCAACCGTGTTGTGGTCTTAAAGGCCAAGCACGGAGAAGTGCGGAAAGACGTAACCAAAGGCTGCCCTCAGGGATCCATACTCGGTCCGAGCTGTTGGAACTTGGTCTTCGACCAAGTCCTGCAGCTCTTGACGAACGAGCTCGAATGCGAGCCTATAGCCTACGCGGACGACCTAATCGTGCTTGTCAATGGCAACACGAGACGGGAACTCCGGCTTAAAGGGCAGAGGGTAGCGGATGCGATTTCTGCGTGTTGCCATGCACATAAGTTATCGTTATCCGCTCCCAAGACCGAGATGGTAATCTTAAAAGGCTTCCTCGACCGGAGGAGGCCACCTGTGGTGAAGATTGACGGCAAAAGTATCGTCATGAAGGATACCATAAGGTACCTTGGCGTATACTTAGACAAACGGCTGGGAGTCAAATCCCATGTCGAGCATGTGAGTGCTAAGTCGACGACAACGTTTAGCGCGTTGGCGAAGATTGCTCGTTCGAACTGGGGATTGGGATATCGGGCTATGCGTATTATGTACACTAGTCTGTTTGTCCCGATCACGACGTACGCTGCTGCGGGCTGGGCGGACCTTCTCACCTCTAAAATGAGACAACGTCTCATCAGGGCGCAGAGGAGAAC
>CAKAJA020000263.1:17500-26909 GCA_916610235.2 Lasioglossum morio
TGGTAAAATTTCGCTCGAGCTCCGTCGCCTCGTCCAACCGACGCGCCAGAACGCCCTTCGCGAGACGCTCGGTCGTCCGACTAGATGACCCGCTCGACGGTTATTTCGATTTTTCTCGAAAAATACTCATCCGAGTGCGTTGAAACTTCGTAAAACTGCATTAAACGCGGTATTATACAGGGATCTAACATTTAGAATCGTGCGAAACAGCCAGGAAAAAAGTTTACTCTTGACGCGGGGACTTGGAAAAATTTCGCTCGACCTCCGTCGCTTCGTCCAACCGACGCGCCAGAACGCTCCTCGCGAGTCGCTCGATCGTTCGACTAGATGACCCGCTCGACGGTTATTTCGATTTTTCTCGAAAAATACTCATCCGAGAGCGTTGAAACTTCGTAAAACTGCATTAAACGCAGTATTATACAGGGATCTAACATTTAGAATCGTGCGAAACAGCCAGGAAAAAAGTTTACTCTTGACGCGGGGACTTGGAAAATTTTCGCTCGAGCTCCGTAGCCTCGTCCAACCGACGCGCCAGAACCCACGTCGCGAGTCGCTCGATCTTCCGACTAGATGACCCGCTCGACGGTTATTTCGATTTTTCTCGAAAAATACTCATCCGAGAGCGTTGAAACTTCGAAAAACTGCATTAAACGCGGTATTATAGAGGGATCTAACGTTTAGAATCGTGCGAAACAGCCAGGAAAAAAGTTTACTCTTGACGCGGGGACTTGGTAAAATTTCGCTCGAGCTCCGTCGCCTCGTCCAACCGACGCGCCAGAACGCACTTCGCGAGACGCTCGGTCGTCCGACTAGATGACCCGCTCGAGGGTTATTTCGATTTTTCTCGAAAAATACTCATCCGAGAGCGTTGAAACTTCGTAAAACTGCATTAAACGCGGTATTATACAGGGATCTAACATTTAGAATCGTGCGAAACAGCCAGGAAAAAAGTTTACTCTTGACGCGGGGACTTGGTAAAATTTCGCTCGAGCTCCGTCGCCTCGTCCAACCGACGCGCCAGAACGCACTTCGCGAGACGCTCGGTCGTCCGACTAGATGACCCGCTGGAGGGTTATTTCGATTTTTCTCGAAAAATACTCATCCGAGAGCGTTGAAACTTCGTAAAACTGCATTAAACGCGGTATTATACAGGGATCTAACATTTAGAATCGTGCGAAACAGCCAGGAAAAAAGTTTACTCTTGACGCGGGGACTTGGAAAAATTTCGCTCGAGCTCCGTCGCTTCGTCCAACCGACGCGCCAGAACGCCCTTCGCGAGACGCTCGGTCGTCCGACTAGATGACCCGCTCGACGGTTATTTCGATTTTTCTCGAAAAATACTCATCCGAGAGCGTTGAAACTTCGAAAAACTGCATTAAACGCGGTATTATACGGGGATCTAACATTTAGAATCGTCCGAAACAGCCAGGAAAAAAGTTTACTCTTGACGCTGGGACTTGGAAAATTTTCGCTCGAGCTCCGTCGCTTCGTCCAACCGACGCGCCAGAACGCTCTTCGCGAGTCGCTCGATCGTCCGACTAGATGACCCGCTCGAGGGTTATTTCGATTTTTCTCGAAAAATACTCATCCGAGAGCGTTGAAACTTCGAAAAACTGCATTAAACGCGGTATTATACGGGGATCTAACATTTAGAATCGTCCGAAACAGCCAGGAAAAAAGTTTACTCTTGACGCTGGGACTTGGAAAATTTTCGCTCGAGCTCCGTCGCTTCGTCCAACCGACGCGCCAGAACGCTCTTCGCGAGTCGCTCGATCGTCCGACTAGATGACCCGCTCGAGGGTTATTTCGATTTTTCTCGAAAAATACTCATCCGAGAGCGTTGAAACTTCGAAAAAACTGCATTAAACGCGGTATTATAGAGGGATCTAACGTTTAGAATCGTGCGAAACAGCCAGGAAAAAAGTTTACTCTTGACGCGGGGACTTGGTAAAATTTCGCTCGAGCTCCGTCGCCTCGTCCAACCGACGCGCCAGAACGCACTTCGCGAGACGCTCGGTCGTCCGACTAGATGACCCGCTCGAGGGTTATTTCGATTTTTCTCGAAAAATACTCATCCGAGAGCGTTGAAACTTCGAAAAACTGCATTAAACGCGGTATTATACAGGGATCTAACATTTAGAATCGTGCGAAACAGCCAGGAAAAAAGTTTACTCTTGACGCGGGGACTTGGAAAAATTTCGCTCGAGCTCCGTCGCCTCGTCCAACCGACGCGCCAGAACGCACTTCGCGAGTCGCTCGATCGTCCGACTAGATGACCCGCTCGACGGTTATTTCGATTTTTCTCGAAAAATACTCATCCGAGAGCGTTGAAACTTCGTAAAACTGCATTAAACGCGGTATTATACAGGGATCTAACATTTAGAATCGTGCGAAACAGCCAGGAAAAAAGTTTACTCTTGCCGCGGGGACTTGGAAAATTTTCGCTCGAGCTCCGTCGCCTCGTCCAACCGACGCGCCAGAACGCACTTCGCGAGTCGCTCGATCGTTCGACTAGATGACCCGCTCGACGGTTATTTCGATTTTTCTCGAAAAATACTCATCCGAGAGCGTTGAAACTTCGAAAAACTGCATTAAACGCGGTATTATACAGGGATCTAACATTTAGAATCGTGCGAAACAGCCAGGAAAAAAGTTTACTCTTGACGCGGGGACTTGGAAAAATTTCGCTCGAGCTCCGTCGCCTCGTCCAACCGACGCGCCAGAACGCACTTCGCGAGTCGCTCGATCGTCCGACTAGATGACCCGCTCGACGGTTATTTCGATTTTTCTCGAAAAATACTCATCCGAGAGCGTTGAAACTTCGTAAAACTGCATTAAACGCGGTATTATACAGGGATCTAACATTTAGAATCGTGCGAAACAGCCAGGAAAAAAGTTTACTCTTGCCGCGGGGACTTGGAAAATTTTCGCTCGAGCTCCGTCGCCTCGTCCAACCGACGCGCCAGAACGCACTTCGCGAGTCGCTCGATCGTTCGACTAGATGACCCGCTCGACGGTTATTTCGATTTTTCTCGAAAAATACTCATCCGAGAGCGTTGAAACTTCGAAAAACTGCATTAAACGCGGTATTATACAGGGATCTAACATTTAGAATCGTGCGAAACAGCCAGGAAAAAAGTTTACTCTTGACGCGGGGACTTGGAAAAATTTCGCTCGAGCTCCGTCGCTTCGTCCAACCGACGCGCCAGAACGCCCTTCGCGAGACGCTCGGTCGTCCGACTAGATGACCCGCTCGACGGTTATTTCGATTTTTCTCGAAAAATACTCATCCGAGAGCGTTGAAACTTCGAAAAACTGCATTAAACGCGGTATTATACGGGGATCTAACATTTAGAATCGTCCGAAACAGCCAGGAAAAAAGTTTACTCTTGACGCTGGGACTTGGAAAATTTTCGCTCGAGCTCCGTCGCTTCGTCCAACCGACGCGCCAGAACGCTCTTCGCGAGTCGCTCGATCGTCCGACTAGATGACCCGCTCGAGGGTTATTTCGATTTTTCTCGAAAAATACTCATCCGAGAGCGTTGAAACTTCGAAAAACTGCATTAAACGCGGTATTATACGGGGATCTAACATTTAGAATCGTCCGAAACAGCCAGGAAAAAAGTTTACTCTTGACGCTGGGACTTGGAAAATTTTCGCTCGAGCTCCGTCGCTTCGTCCAACCGACGCGCCAGAACGCTCTTCGCGAGTCGCTCGATCGTCCGACTAGATGACCCGCTCGAGGGTTATTTCGATTTTTCTCGAAAAATACTCATCCGAGAGCGTTGAAACTTCGAAAAACTGCATTAAACGCGGTATTATAGAGGGATCTAACGTTTAGAATCGTGCGAAACAGCCAGGAAAAAAGTTTACTCTTGACGCGGGGACTTGGTAAAATTTCGCTCGAGCTCCGTCGCCTCGTCCAACCGACGCGCCAGAACGCACTTCGCGAGACGCTCGGTCGTCCGACTAGATGACCCGCTCGAG
This sequence comes from Lasioglossum morio, assembly GCA_916610235.2. NCBI lineage: Eukaryota > Metazoa > Arthropoda > Insecta > Hymenoptera > Halictidae > Lasioglossum > Lasioglossum morio. The sequence goes on from CAKAJA020000263.1 coordinate 21,488, forward strand.
GGTTATTTCGATTTTTCTCGAAAAATACTCATCCGAGAGCGTTGAAACTTCGAAAAACTGCATTAAACGCGGTATTATACAGGGATCTAACATTTAGAATCGTGCGAAACAGCCAGGAAAAAAGTTTACTCTTGACGCGGGGACTTGGAAAAATTTCGCTCGAGCTCCGTCGCCTCGTCCAACCGACGCGCCAGAACGCACTTCGCGAGTCGCTCGATCGTCCGACTAGATGACCCGCTCGACGGTTATTTCGATTTTTCTCGAAAAATACTCATCCGAGAGCGTTGAAACTTCGTAAAACTGCATTAAACGCGGTATTATACAGGGATCTAACATTTAGAATCGTGCGAAACAGCCAGGAAAAAAGTTTACTCTTGCCGCGGGGACTTGGAAAATTTTCGCTCGAGCTCCGTCGCCTCGTCCAACCGACGCGCCAGAACGCACTTCGCGAGTCGCTCGATCGTTCGACTAGATGACCCGCTCGACGGTTATTTCGATTTTTCTCGAAAAATACTCATCCGAGAGCGTTGAAACTTCGAAAAACTGCATTAAACGCGGTATTATACAGGGATCTAACATTTAGAATCGTGCGAAACAGCCAGGAAAAAAGTTTACTCTTGACGCGGGGACTTGGAAAAATTTCGCTCGAGCTCCGTCGCTTCGTCCAACCGACGCGCCAGAACGCCCTTCGCGAGACGCTCGGTCGTCCGACTAGATGACCCGCTCGACGGTTATTTTCGATTTTTCTCGAAAAATACTCATCCGAGAGCGTTGAAACTTCGAAAAACTGCATTAAACGCGGTATTATACGGGGATCTAACATTTAGAATCGTCCGAAACAGCCAGGAAAAAAGTTTACTCTTGACGCTGGGACTTGGAAAATTTTTCGCTCGAGCTCCGTCGCTTCGTCCAACCGACGCGCCAGAACGCTCTTCGCGAGTCGCTCGATCGTCCGACTAGATGACCCGCTCGAGGGTTATTTCGATTTTTCTCGAAAAATACTCATCCGAGAGCGTTGAAACTTCGAAAAACTGCATTAAACGCGGTATTATACGGGGATCTAACATTTAGAATCGTCCGAAACAGCCAGGAAAAAAGTTTACTCTTGACGCTGGGACTTGGAAAATTTTCGCTCGAGCTCCGTCGCTTCGTCCAACCGACGCGCCAGAACGCTCTTCGCGAGTCGCTCGATCGTCCGACTAGATGACCCGCTCGAGGGTTATTTCGATTTTTCTCGAAAAATACTCATCCGAGAGCGTTGAAACTTCGAAAAACTGCATTAAACGCGGTATTATAGAGGGATCTAACGTTTAGAATCGTGCGAAACAGCCAGGAAAAAAGTTTACTCTTGACGCGGGGACTTGGTAAAATTTCGCTCGAGCTCCGTCGCCTCGTCCAACCGACGCGCCAGAACGCACTTCGCGAGACGCTCGGTCGTCCGACTAGATGACCCGCTCGAGGGTTATTTCGATTTTTCTCGAAAAATACTCATCCGAGAGCGTTGAAACTTCGTAAAACTGCATTAAACGCGGTATTATACAGGGATCTAACATTTAGAATCGTGCGAAACAGCCAGGAAAAAAGTTTACTCTTGACGCGGGGACTTGGTAAAATTTCGCTCGAGCTCCGTCGCCTCGTCCAACCGACGCGCCAGAACGCACTTCGCGAGACGCTCGGTCGTCCGACTAGATGACCCGCTCGAGGGTTATTTCGATTTTTCTCGAAAAATACTCATCCGAGAGCGTTGAAACTTCGTAAAACTGCATTAAACGCGGTATTATACAGGGATCTAACATTTAGAATCGTGCGAAACAGCCAGGAAAAAAGTTTACTCTTGACGCGGGGACTTGGTAAAATTTCGCTCGAGCTCCGTCGCCTCGTCCAACCGACGCGCCAGAACGCACTTCGCGAGACGCTCGGTCGTCCGACTAGATGACCCGCTCGAGGGTTATTTCGATTTTTCTCGAAAAATACTCATCCGAGAGCGTTGAAACTTCGTAAAACTGCATTAAACGCGGTATTATACAGGGATCTAACATTTAGAATCGTGCGAAACAGCCAGGAAAAAAGTTTACTCTTGACGCGGGGACTTGGAAAAATTTCGCTCGAGCTCCGTCGCTTCGTCCAACCGACGCGCCAGAACGCCCTTCGCGAGACGCTCGGTCGTCCGACTAGATGACCCGCTCGACGGTTATTTCGATTTTTCTCGAAAAATACTCATCCGAGAGCGTTTGAAACTTCGAAAAACTGCATTAAACGCGGTATTATACGGGGATCTAACATTTAGAATCGTCCGAAACAGCCAGGAAAAAAGTTTACTCTTGACGCTGGGACTTGGAAAATTTTCGCTCGAGCTCCGTCGCTTCGTCCAACCGACGCGCCAGAACGCTCTTCGCGAGTCGCTCGATCGTCCGACTAGATGACCCGCTCGAGGGTTATTTCGATTTTTCTCGAAAAATACTCATCCGAGAGCGTTGAAACTTCGAAAAACTGCATTAAACGCGGTATTATAGAGGGATCTAACGTTTAGAATCGTGCGAAACAGCCAGGAAAAAAGTTTACTCTTGACGCGGGGACTTGGTAAAATTTCGCTCGAGCTCCGTCGCCTCGTCCAACCGACGCGCCAGAACGCCCTTCGCGAGACGCTCGGTCGTCCGACTAGATGACCCGCTCGACGGTTATTTCGATTTTTCTCGAAAAATACTCATCCGAGTGCGTTGAAACTTCGTAAAACTGCATTAAACGCGGTATTATACAGGGATCTAACATTTAGAATCGTGCGAAACAGCCAGGAAAAAAGTTTACTCTTGACGCGGGGACTTGGAAAAATTTCGCTCGACCTCCGTCGCTTCGTCCAACCGACGCGCCAGAACGCTCCTCGCGAGTCGCTCGATCGTTCGACTAGATGACCCGCTCGACGGTTATTTCGATTTTTCTCGAAAAATACTCATCCGAGAGCGTTTGAAACTTCGTAAAACTGCATTAAACGCAGTATTATACAGGGATCTAACATTTAGAATCGTGCGAAACAGCCAGGAAAAAAGTTTACTCTTGACGCGGGGACTTGGAAAATTTCGCTCGAGCTCCGTAGCCTCGTCCAACCGACGCGCCAGAACCCACGTCGCGAGTCGCTCGATCTTCCGACTAGATGACCCGCTCGACGGTTATTTCGATTTTTCTCGAAAAATACTCATCCGAGAGCGTTGAAACTTCGAAAAACTGCATTAAACGCGGTATTATAGAGGGATCTAACGTTTAGAATCGTGCGAAACAGCCAGGAAAAAAGTTTACTCTTGACGCGGGGACTTGGTAAAATTTCGCTCGAGCTCCGTCGCCTCGTCCAACCGACGCGCCAGAACGCACTTCGCGAGACGCTCGGTCGTCCGACTAGATGACCCGCTCGAGGGTTATTTCGATTTTTCTCGAAAAATACTCATCCGAGAGCGTTGAAACTTCGTAAAACTGCATTAAAACGCGGTATTATACAGGGATCTAACATTTAGAATCGTGCGAAACAGCCAGGAAAAAAGTTTACTCTTGACGCGGGGACTTGGTAAAATTTCGCTCGAGCTCCGTCGCCTCGTCCAACCGACGCGCCAGAACGCACTTCGCGAGACGCTCGGTCGTCCGACTAGATGACCCGCTGGAGGGTTATTTCGATTTTTCTCGAAAAATACTCATCCGAGAGCGTTGAAACTTCGTAAAACTGCATTAAACGCGGTATTATACAGGGATCTAACATTTAGAATCGTGCGAAACAGCCAGGAAAAAAGTTTACTCTTGACGCGGGGACTTGGAAAAATTTCGCTCGAGCTCCGTCGCTTCGTCCAACCGACGCGCCAGAACGCCCTTCGCGAGACGCTCGGTCGTCCGACTAGATGACCCGCTCGACGGTTATTTCGATTTTTCTCGAAAAATACTCATCCGAGAGCGTTGAAACTTCGAAAAACTGCATTAAACGCGGTATTATACGGGGATCTAACATTTAGAATCGTCCGAAACAGCCAGGAAAAAAGTTTACTCTTGACGCTGGGACTTGGAAAATTTTCGCTCGAGCTCCGTCGCTTCGTCCAACCGACGCGCCAGAACGCTCTTCGCGAGTCGCTCGATCGTCCGACTAGATGACCCGCTCGAGGGTTATTTCGATTTTTCTCGAAAAATACTCATCCGAGAGCGTTGAAACTTCGAAAAACTGCATTAAACGCGGTATTATACGGGGATCTAACATTTAGAATCGTCCGAAACAGCCAGGAAAAAAGTTTACTCTTGACGCTGGGACTTGGAAAATTTTCGCTCGAGCTCCGTCGCTTCGTCCAACCGACGCGCCAGAACGCTCTTCGCGAGTCGCTCGATCGTCCGACTAGATGACCCGCTCGAGGGTTATTTCGATTTTTCTCGAAAAATACTCATCCGAGAGCGTTGAAACTTCGAAAAAACTGCATTAAACGCGGTATTATAGAGGGATCTAACGTTTAGAATCGTGCGAAACAGCCAGGAAAAAAGTTTACTCTTGACGCGGGGACTTGGTAAAATTTCGCTCGAGCTCCGTCGCCTCGTCCAACCGACGCGCCAGAACGCACTTCGCGAGACGCTCGGTCGTCCGACTAGATGACCCGCTCGAGGGTTATTTTCGATTTTTCTCGAAAAATACTCATCCGAGAGCGTTGAAACTTCGAAAAACTGCATTAAACGCGGTATTATACAGGGATCTAACATTTAGAATCGTGCGAAACAGCCAGGAAAAAAGTTACTCTTGACGCGGGGACTTGGAAAAATTTCGCTCGAGCTCCGTCGCCTCGTCCAACCGACGCGCCAGAACGCACTTCGCGAGTCGCTCGATCGTCCGACTAGATGACCCGCTCGACGGTTATTTCGATTTTTCTCGAAAAATACTCATCCGAGAGCGTTGAAACTTCGTAAAACTGCATTAAACGCGGTATTATACAGGGATCTAACATTTAGAATCGTGCGAAACAGCCAGGAAAAAAGTTTACTCTTGCCGCGGGGACTTGGAAAATTTTCGCTCGAGCTCCGTCGCCTCGTCCAACCGACGCGCCAGAACGCACTTCGCGAGTCGCTCGATCGTTCGACTAGATGACCCGCTCGACGGTTATTTCGATTTTTCTCGAAAAATACTCATCCGAGAGCGTTGAAACTTCGAAAAACTGCATTAAACGCGGTATTATACAGGGATCTAACATTTAGAATCGTGCGAAACAGCCAGGAAAAAAGTTTACTCTTGACGCGGGGACTTGGAAAAATTTCGCTCGAGCTCCGTCGCTTCGTCCAACCGACGCGCCAGAACGCCCTTCGCGAGACGCTCGGTCGTCCGACTAGATGACCCGCTCGACGGTTATTTCGATTTTTCTCGAAAAATACTCATCCGAGAGCGTTGAAACTTCGAAAAACTGCATTAAACGCA
>CAKAJA020000264.1:0-43341 GCA_916610235.2 Lasioglossum morio
ATAAGCATACGCTATGGTCCCGACGTCTTTCGTTTCCTTACGTATTCTCTTGCAGTTAGCCATGGTAATACTATTCTGTGATTCCGGGCCGTACTTCACCGCCTTTTATACTTGCTCAGTTTGGCTTTTCGCAGAAACCCCCGTTGGTACGGGCTTTTGCGCATCGCAGCTACTGTTAGTATTTGTCTCTTTTTCCAATTGTTGGTACGGCCGTAGACAGGAAGCATGGAATGTTCCCCGGATGTCTTTGGAGTAGGGATTTCTTAGTACGAACGTTGACGACCCTTTTTTCTTCGTCAGTTCGTACGGTCCTTCGTACAAGTGAAAAAACTTTGCGATTTCTCTGTCTTCGGCATTAGATATTGGGTTTGCTTTTACCAATACCCAGTCGCCCAACTCATATTGTTTGTGGCATTTCCCTGTATTGGCGCGTGCACGTCTTTTGTGGGCTTTTCTTGTCATGCGCTGGAACGCGAGTTGTAGTCTGTTGCCATCGTCTGTATTTTCAGAGTCCTTTGTATGCTCAAACCACTTTGACCATGGTCGAGTTGGTTTTTTCTTCAGCAGTAATTCCGTTGGAGTGAACCCTGTGCTGTCGTGTGCCACTTCATTGCAGCAGGTTTCGATTAAGGTGGTCCATTTGGCCCAAGATGCATGTGCATGCGCTGCCACTGTGCGGAAAATTCTTCCGATCTCCCTATTCACTCTCTCCACTGGGTTGCTCTGTGGGTGTCGGATTGATGAAAGGACGTGGTGGATGCCTTCTTCTTGTAACGTCTGAATCCACTTTTTCGCAGTGAACTGCGATCCATGGTCTGTCAAGATCTTTTTTGGTTTACCGTACTGTGGTATATAATGTTTGAATATACGCGTTAACGTCACGGTGGTCGTCGCTCTTCGCATAGGGTACAGTTTAATGAATTTAGTAAATAGCTCTTCAATTACTAGAATATACCTTACGCCCCCCCTTGATGCTGGTAACGGACCATAGAAGTCAACGGACAACACCTCGAGAGGACACCCCGGTATTATGCTTTGCATATCGGTATGAATCGCGTGGGTAGGAATCTTTACGCGTTGGCACGTGTCGCATGCGGCAATAAGTTTTCGCGTGCGGCGATGTAATTTGGAAACGTAAAAGTCCTCTGACAGGAGCTTCGCCGTTTTTTCCCCGCCAAGATGCGCGTAAATTTCATGAACTTCTTGTATTAACAAGTCGTGTAATTGCGATGGAATGACCGGTCGTTCCTTGCCCCTTTTGTCCACGTGGTACAACGTGCCATCGCGGAGATGAAAACGATTCTTTTTATCGCGATTCGGATTTTGTTCGCGGCGTTCGATTTCGCGACGTAACTTTTCATCTTTCCGTTGCCATTCAGAGAGTTGCTTGAGTGCAGACGATAGTGCAGGTGTCATTGCTCGTGCAAGAGCCGTCAGTATTGGAACGTGTGTTTCTCGTTCATTGGAGTTCCCAATTAGCATATTATTTAACCGGCTCATGATATCTGCGGGAACGTTCTCCTTCCCTGGGCGGTACTGAATCTCAATTTTATAATCCTGTATGGAGAGGATCCATCTGGTGAGTCGTTGGCTCAAGAGCTTGCTGTTCATTAAAAATGTAATTGCTTTATGGTCTGTTAGCAATGTGATTTTAACCCCATATAGATATGTTCGGAGTTTTCCCAATGCCCATACAATCGCCAATAGCTCTTTTTCGGTGGTAAAATACGATAATTCTGGACCTCTCAATGTTCTGCTTACGAATGTGATAGGTCTTAATTCACCATTCGTATCCCGTTGTTCGAGAACCGCTCCAAGTGCAGTTGAACTTGCATCCGTTGAAAGGAAATATGGCTGATGAGTATCTGCATACTGTAACACCACTTCGGTACAGAAAGCATTCTTAGCTTGGTCAAATGCTTTTTGTGATGTTTCATCCCATTTCCATCGAGTTCCTTTTTTCAAAAGTGCAAGTAATGGTGTTGTGGTTTCTGCATGTTTCTTGGTAAACTTGCTGTAATAGTTTACCAAGCCCAAGAATCCACGCAGTTGCTTTACGTTTCGCGGAGTTGGAAAGTCGCGAATGAGAGTCAATTTCTCTGGGTCTTGTTTCAAGCCCTCTTTTGCCAGTATATGGCCAAGAAACTTGACCTCGCGTCTCATGAATTTGCATTTCTCCAAATTCAATGTGATGTTATTTTCTTTCAGTCGTTGCAGCAATGCGGTGAGGTGTTCGATATGTTTTTCGAACGTTGGTGAAAAACAGAGGATATCATCGATGAAGTTGACCACGAATCCCTCCATTCCTTCTAACACCCGTCTTAGTGCTCTTACAAGGCTTGCGCTGCTCGTTTTTAACCCAAATGGTGTTACTACGTACTCGTAACATCGACCCCGATACAAAAATGCAGTATATTTCCGTGATGATGGTGTTAATGGAATTTGCCAGAAGCTATTCGTCAGGTCGAGGCTCGTTAAGTAGTCTACCCTTTGGAATCGTTGGAATATCGCATCTGGTGTTTCCGACATTTCATGATCGTCTAGTAGGTATTCGTTCAATTTCCTGGCGTCGAGACACAGACGTATTGACCCATTCTTTTTTAATACTGGCACTACCGGATTTAAATACGGACTCGTGCTTGGGCGGATGATATCGTTCGCCAGCATCTTTTGTATTTCCGTATCCGCAGCTTCCATGTGTTTTAGTGGAATCGGATAGGATCTACAAGAGTATGGTTGGCCAGGTTTGACGTGCAAATGATGCTCGTAGCACGTCACCCGTCCAATTTCTTCCCTCCATACTTCCGGAAATGTTTGAATCACGTGGCGAAGGGTAGCTTTTCTTCCCTGAGTTGTTGGAACGGGTTCAAGGAGCGACTGTATGATCTCTCCTTGGGATTTTTTTTTCTCATTTGCCTGATGGTCGACTTCATTCAGGATCCGTACCACGGTTTCATCAGCGTTGATTTCGTCTGTCATTTGTAGTATCGCTTGTCCAGTTGTCGTGTTTAGCGATAGCGATTGATCCCCAAAGTCTATTTTCGCCTTTGCTCGCCTCAGTGTGTCCACGCCAAGAATAACTTGACAAATTAAGCCGGGTACCACAATTACCGTTGTTTCAATCTGTTCTTTTTCAAAATTAACCGTCACCCAGATTTGTTTTTTAAGACGAGTTGATTTTCCACCCGTCGCCCCAATTACCACTGCCCCCGTTACCGGGAGAGTTGGGCATTTGTGAAGCTGGTCTTGGTGTTCGCAATACCAAGCTTCTGACACAGCTGTTACTGTGCTTCCCGTATCGATGAGAGCCCTGGTGGGTATCCCTTCAATTTGTATCTGTATTTCTGGGCAACGATCAATTTCCTCTCTGGTGACCAGCGATCCTTCTTCTTCCTGGAGTTCTTGGCGTACGTCGGGGAATATGGATCCGATCCTAATTTGGACGTCTTCCCTATTTACGTCATAGGGAATACCTCTCGCCTGTGCAGGGAAGTCGCTCAGGCTTTCTTCTGAGGTACTCCTTACTCGTTTCCCGTACTTTCCTCCGGATCAACGACTTCTGGATCCTCCTCCTGTACTTCTTCTTCCAGGAGAGTCATTCTGATACGATTCGGGGGATTTTCCCGAGGTCGTTCTTGTGGTCGACGGTTGTCCTGCCAAGGTCTGGTATTGTCGAACCTTGGCCTTTGGTTATCGGTTGCCGGTCGTTGGTATTCAGCCCCAGGTCGCTGGTTCTCTCGATTCTGCCGTGGCTGAGCCGAGTTCACCTGATTGGTCCGAGGCGTCGTTGGCAGCTGGTTCTGCCGGTCATGCACGGCACGGTCCTTCCAATCGCGAGCATAGTTCGGACGCTCGTCGTACCTTGGTCGATTTACCGTACCTCCGTTGTCAAATCTTTCTAGGAGTGCCAAGAACGCATCGATTGTGCGTATATTCTGTCCCAGTACGCAATCATCCACGGCCTGTGTGTAGTGCTTCGACAGTGTCTGGATAATCTCGTCATCGGTTGGGCGGGGTCGCAGATCGCGTGCCATTCCGATGAGTTTCATCGCATAGGCTACTCGCGTCACTCCGGATTCTGCCCGATGCACCCCCGCATTAAGGTTGTCTCGGATTTTTCTCTGGATTGCCGAGCTCCAAAACCTTTCGAGCAGGGCATTGGCAAATTGGTGCCACGTTGCGATCTGGTCGGACATGATGTCCCACCACTCGCCTGCATTGCCTTTGAGAGATTGCGTAATAATAAACTTCATCTCTTCCTCAGGCAGACGTGCTGCGTCCACAAACCGCATCAATTCCCTAAGGTATTTTGACGGCCTTTCAGTAGGTTTTCCCTCAAAAGTTGGCATCTGAGGTTTAACTACGAAAGGACGAGCCATTGACGCCATGGTGGCATCGAATCGAGTCGATTCGTTCAACCCCCATCGTTGATCGAATTGGTTGGACGTCTGCCTGTGTGTTGTATTCGGGTTCGATTGATTAATTTGTGTCTGATCGCTATGGTGGTGGGTGGTACCACGGAGACCATGATCCTCCACTGGCATTTGGACCGTCGTTGGTTTACGAAGTTGTTCCAAGCATTTTTCTACTTGTTTTCGTAGGTCTGCTTGTGCCTTCTCTTGACGCTCCATCCGCTCTTCAAATTTACGGCACCAGTCCCTCATCTCGATTCTGTGCTCGGTTACACGTTCGTAGATTTCTTCGGTGGTCACCCGCTCCTCAATCTTAGCATCGAGCTGACCGACCTGACTTCGTAGCTGCGCGATCTCTTCTTGCAACTCTCGAATGGTGTTGGCCATTAAATCTCTTTCGTGCGCGACATTTGAACCCGAAGCTTGATTACCACCCAACGAAATCGGAATTTGAACGCGCCCATCCCTTTCAGAACTTGCCGGGGAACCAGGAGGTGGTGTCCGTGACGTAAGTGTGCTTGAAAGAATCGACGGACCCGCCGATTCATCGTCCTTACCAGCACCCGTCATTTTCGTAGCACGAGTGACCTTGGGTCTATTCATTATGATCTCCAACAATTAATTTGTCTCAACCTAACCGCCCCACGTTGGGCGCCAATATGTAACCAGACTATTTAATCCCTTTTCTTTTCTATTTAACCCGTTGGATGAAGGGATAAATGTAGACAATACAGCGTCTCAATCGGTACTGCTGTGAAACACAGGAGTGGCAATTGATCCCGTATGTCAGGAAAATGTTTTCAGTTGCATACAGATCTACTTACACAGAATCGGCAGAGCACGATAACGTGGTCATGGCAATTCTATGGCAATCTGAATGCTCCTGGAAGAGACTTGTTGTCTTCACTTACTGCAACTAACAATTCTCAGCAGGGCAGGTAGACGTGCCGTGGAGAGATGTCCGTGGAGCAAGTGTTCCAACAAGTTAATCTCTCTTTCCTTCTTTTGTTTGAAACGCAGGATTCAGAGCAGACAATACAGCGTCTCGATCGGTATTGCTGGATGATTCCAGGAATGGCAATCGATCCCGTATGTCAGTAAACGTTCACAGTTGCACGCAGACTTACTCACTCAGAATCGGCAGAGCACGGTAACGTGGTCGTGGCGATTCTGCGGTAATCTGGATGCCCCTGCTAATTGTACGATTGAATCCACTGAGTTCTTGCTAGAAAATCCCACTAGACACTACAGCGTCTCGATCGGTATTGCTGGATGATTCCAGGAATGGCGATCGATCCCGCATGTCAGTACACGTTCACAGTTACACGCAGACTTACTCACTCAGGATCGGCAGAGCACGATAACGTGGTCGTGGCGATTCTGCGGTAATCTGGATGCCCCTGCTAATTGTATAGTAGAACTTCTTGGATAGTGACAATATAGATCTAACGCCGGGTTGGTTACGAGACCCGATGTCCCTGTTGAAAAGGATTCGTGCCTCCAGGCACTGGATGGCGGAGAGGTGATAACAAAACTAAATAATTGTTGGAGATTTAAATCGGGTAGAACAAAAATATATTCTATCAATTAGGAGAATACAAGTGAAATCCACTGGAACCCTTCCACAATGGATTGTACTGTTATAATAACAAGGTCGTTGTCACTCGCTATGACAACACGCGAGTATATAGCGACGTCAACACCTAAAAGAAAAGCGACGACCGCGAGACGGATACCCAAACTTCCTCGAATTGGAATGGTTATAAGAAACCGAAATCGCCTGTACCAGTTCACGAGGTTCTCATTCGCTTTTCGGAAGATTTTCGCACTATCACTCTTACTGATGCACACATTTTGAGAATGCGTTATTTAAATACACATTACAGATCAAATTAATGAACATAGACAACCGATCGGTCTTGCCGGACAATTCCGGGAAGGGCAATCGGCTTCTACTCACTAAATGATTGTACTTTCGAATGAAAACAGACAGAGAGTCTAGGCAGAGCACAACATCGTGGTCATGGCGACTCTCCCTGTCCAAACGAGTATGCTCTTAGCAGGATCAATTGAAATAAACCCCGTTAAGAACCAGGCTAGCAAACTCAGGCAAACGATCGGTCTTGCCGGATATTTCCGGGAAGGGCAATCGGCTCCTTCTCTACTAGGCGATCCAAAACGTGGCGGAATAAATTACAAATATCTAGGCAGAGCACGCAAGCGTGGTCATGGCGATATGTGAATTTTTCCAACTGTCCATTCCGAGCAGAATTCACTATGTGAATTCAGTAGTGTATCTTTCGATATATATTTGATTATAAATATCAAATAACACGAACCCACTCTGGATTCTATGCCTCCTTCCGACAAATGGAACCTCTGAGCGACTCTATTCACAATTCTACTTGCCCTCGAAATAGCAAGGAAAACAATTCAACAATATAATTCGGATGTACCAATAATTCACACAATAAACTTTTCATGACATGCATGGAACACAATCACGGCAAAGTGCCTTTCTCTCAATAATGTATAAACCGCAAAATAAGTAGAGCTATGTAGCTCTATAGAACAATCTCGAATTCTAAATTAAATCGCAAGATCACACAAGATAATACTCGTTAAATTTTTCAATATTATTACACAATAGAACTCAAGTTGCCCTTCACATGGGCTTACACTGTAATCTCAATGTATTGTATTCACACAACGTAGAATACAATTTATTCGATTTTCAATCTCGAATGAAATCTCTAATATAACGCAAAACTATTTGCTCTCACGTCAACTCACGACTTATAAATATCGAAACTATTATAATTTATTAATTATATCTTCATTGCAAAATTATTTCAATTACAATGACTTCCCCATAAATCTGGAAGTTAATAAACTCAGAAATCCTTTCGTTATACGAACTTTTGGAACAACCTTTTGAAAGGCTTCAATTTCAATTTGAACTGATTGCCTACTTGGCAATGTGCGAATATTTTAATATATAAACTACGCGACTATGCGAGAGCGCTCTGACTAGAGCGTGTTATCTGGATCGTATCCAGTCGCAGAGTGATTATTCTGCTGCTCGCATCGACCTCCTTTGATCGTGATCGAGAGGGGATCGATGCGTGCGCATCTTATTAAATGTATATCACATCTGCGATCCTTATCTATGACAAGGATGGTGTACGACGTCACAGCCATCGCGGTGGGGATCGATATTAAATCGTACGATCTCTTGGTGTGTAACCAAGACGGTTACAATACGTTATGCGTTATACGTTTAACGTTATACGTTATACATTATACGTTATACATTATACGTTATACGTTTAAACGTTATACGTTGTACGTTATAGGTTATACGTTTAACATTATACGTTATACGTTATACGTTATACGTTATACGTTATACATTATACGTTATACGTTAAACGTTTTACGTTATACGTTATACGTTATACGTTATACGTTATACGTTGTACGTTATACGTTATACGTTGTACGTTGTACGTTGTACGTTGTACGTTGTACGTTATACGTTATACGTTCTACGTTATACGTTATACGTTATACGTTATACGTTATACGTTATACGTTATACGTTATACGTTGTACGTTATACGTTATACGTTGTACGTTGTACGTTGTACGTTGTACGTTATACGTTATACGTTATACGTTATACGTTATACGTTATACGTTATACGTTATACGTTATACGTTATACGTTATACTTTATACGTTATACGTTATACGTTATACGTTATACGTTATACGTTATACGTTATACGTTATACGTTATACGTTATACGTTATACGTTATACGTTATACGTTATGCGTTATACGTTTAACGTTATACGTTATACATTATACGTTATACATTATACGTTATACGTTTAAACGTTATACGTTGTACGTTATAGGTTATACGTTTAACATTATACGTTATACGTTATACGTTATACGTTATACGTTATACATTATACGTTATACGTTAAACGTTTTACGTTATACGTTATACGTTATACGTTATACGTTATACGTTGTACGTTATACGTTGTACGTTGTACGTTATACGTTATACGTTATACGTTATACGTTATACGTTATACGTTATACGTTATACGTTATACGTTATACGTTATACGTTATACGTTATACGTTATACGTTATACGTTATACGTTATACGTTATACGTTATACGTTATACGTTATACGTTATACGTTATACGTTATACGTTATACGTTATACGTTATAAGTAAATACGTTATATGTTTAACGTTATACGTTATACGTTATACGTTATACGTATACGTTATACGTTAAAAGTTATACGTTATACGTTATACGTTATACGTTATACGTTATACGTTATACGTTGTACGTTATACGTTGTACGTTGTACGTTATACGTTATACGTTATACGTTGTACGTTATACGTTATACGTTGTACGTTGTACGTTGTACGTTGTACGTTATACGTTATACGTTATACGTTATACGTTATACGTTATACGTTATACGTTATACGTTATACGTTATACGTTATACGTTATACGTTATACGTTATACGTTATACGTTATACGTTATACGTTATAAGTAAATACGTTATATGTTTAACGTTATACGTTATACGTTATACGTTATACGTTATACGTATACGTTATACGTTAAAAGTTATACGTTATACGTTATACGTTATACGTTATACGTTATACGTTATACGTTATACGTTATACGTTATACGTTATACGTTATACGTTATACGTTATACGTTATACGTTATACGTTATACGTTATACGTTATACGTTATACGTTATACGTTATACGTTATACGTTATACGTTATACGTTATACGTTATACGTTATACGTTATACGTTATACGTTATACGTTATACGTTATACGTTATACGTTATACGTTATACGTTATACGTTATACGTTATACGTTATACGTTATACGTTATACGTTATACGTTATACGTTATACGTTATACGTTATACGTTATACGTTATACGTTATACGTTATACGTTATACGTTATACGTTATACGTTATACGTTATACGTTATACGTTATACGTTATACGTTATACGTTATACGTTATACGTTATACGTTATACGTTATACGTTATACGTTATACGTTATACGTTATACGTTATACGTTATACGTTATACGTTATACGTTATACGTTATACGTTATACGTTATACGTTATACGTTATACGTTATACGTTATACGTTATACGTTATACGTTATACGTTATACGTTATACGTTATACGTTATACGTTATACGTTATACGTTATACGTTATACGTTATACGTTATACGTTATACGTTATACGTTATACGTTATACGTTATACGTTATACGTTATACGTTATACGTTATACGTTATACGTTATACGTTATACGTTATACGTTATACGTTATACGTTATACGTTATACGTTATACGTTATACGTTATACGTTATACGTTATACGTTATACGTTATACGTTATACGTTATACGTTATACGTTATACGTTATACGTTATACGTTATACGTTATACGTTATACGTTATACGTTATACGTTATACGTTATACGTTATACGTTATACGTTATACGTTATACGTTATACGTTATACGTTATACGTTATACGTTATACGTTATACGTTATACGTTATACGTTATACGTTATACGTTATACGTTATACGTTATACGTTATACGTTATACGTTATACGTTATACGTTATACGTTATACGTTATACGTTATACGTTATACGTTATACGTTATACGTTATACGTTATACGTTATACGTTATACGTTATACGTTATACGTTATACGTTATACGTTATACGTTATACGTTATACGTTATACGTTATACGTTATACGTTATACGTTATACGTTATACGTTATACGTTATACGTTATACGTTATACGTTATACGTTATACGTTATACGTTATACGTTATACGTTATACGTTATACGTTATACGTTATACGTTATACGTTATACGTTATACGTTATACGTTATACGTTATACGTTATACGTTATACGTTATACGTTATACGTTATACGTTATACGTTATACGTTATACGTTATACGTTATACGTTATACGTTATACGTTATACGTTATACGTTATACGTTATACGTTATACGTTATACGTTATACGTTATACGTTATACGTTATACGTTATACGTTATACGTTATACGTTATACGTTATACGTTATACGTTATACGTTATACGTTATACGTTATACGTTATACGTTATACGTTATACGTTATACGTTATACGTTATACGTTATACGTTATACGTTATACGTTATACGTTATACGTTATACGTTATACGTTATACGTTATACGTTATACGTTATACGTTATACGTTATACGTTATACGTTATACGTTACACGATGTACGTTACACGATGTACGTTATACGTTATACGTTATACGTTATAAGTTATACGTTATACGTTATACGTTATACGTTATACGTTATACGTTATACGTTATACGTTATACGTTATACGTTATACGTTATACGTTGTACGTTATACGTTATACGTTGTACGTTGTACGTTGTACGTTGTACGTTATACGTTATACGTTATACGTTATACGTTATACGTTATACGTTATACGTTATACGTTATACGTTATACGTTATACGTTATACGTTATACGTTATACGTTATACGTTATACGTTATAAGTAAATACGTTATATGTTTAACGTTATACGTTATACGTTATACGTTATACGTATACGTTATACGTTAAAAGTTATACGTTATACGTTATACGTTATACGTTATACGTTATACGTTATACGTTATACGTTATACGTTATACGTTATACGTTATACGTTATACGTTATACGTTATACGTTATACGTTATACGTTATACGTTATACGTTATACGTTATACGTTATACGTTATACGTTATACGTTATACGTTATACGTTATACGTTATACGTTATACGTTATACGTTATACGTTATACGTTATATGTTACACGTTATACGTTATACGTTATAAGTAAATACGTTATATGTTTAACGTTATACGTTATACGTTATACGTTATACGTTAAAAGTTATACGTTATACGTTATACGTTATACGTTATACGTTGTACGTTGTACGTTATACGTTTTACGTTGTACGTTATACGTTATATGTTTAACGTTATACGTTATACGTTGTACGTTATACGTTATACGTTAAACGTTATACGTTATACGTTATACGTTATACGTTATACGTTATACGTTATACGTTATACGTTATACGTGATACGTTATACGTTATACGTTATACGTTATACGTTATACGTTATACGTTGTACGTTATACGTTATACGTTATACGTTATACGTTATACGTTATACGTTATACGTTATACGTTGTACGTTATACGTTATACGTTGTACGTTGTACGTTGTACGTTGTACGTTATACGTTATACGTTATACGTTATACGTTATACGTTATACGTTATACGTTATACGTTATACGTTATACGTTATACGTTATACGTTATACGTTATACGTTATACGTTATACGTTATACGTTATACGTTATACGTTATACGTTATACGTTATACGTTATACGTTATACGTTATACGTTATACGTTATACGTTATACGTTATAAGTAAATACGTTATATGTTTAACGTTATACGTTATACGTTATACGTTATACGTTATACGTTATACGTTATACGTTATACGTTATACGTTATACGTTATACGTTATACGTTATACGTTATACGTTATACGTTATACGTTATACGTTATACGTTATACGTTATACGTTATACGTTATACGTTATACGTTATACGTTATACGTTATACGTTATACGTTATACGTTATACGTTATACGTTATACGTTATACGTTATACGTTATACGTTATACGTTATACGTTATACGTTATACGTTATACGTTATACGTTATACGTTATACGTTATACGTTATACGTTATACGTTATACGTTATACGTTATACGTTATACGTTATACGTTATACGTTATACGTTATACGTTATACGTTATACGTTACACGATGTACGTTACACGATGTACGTTATACGTTATACGTTATACGTTATACGTTATACGTTATACGTTATACGTTATACGTTATACGTTATACGTTATACGTTATACGTTATACGTTATACGTTATACGTTATACGTTATACGTTATACGTTATACGTTATACGTTATACGTTATACGTTATACGTTATACGTTATACGTTATGCGTTATACGTTTAACGTTATACATTATACATTATACGTTATACATTATACGTTATACGTTTAAACGTTATACGTTGTACGTTATAGGTTATACGTTTAACATTATACGTTATACGTTATACGTTATACGTTATACGTTATACATTATACGTTATACGTTAAACGTTTTACGTTATACGTTATACGTTATACGTTATACGTTATACGTTGTACGTTATACGTTATACGTTGTACGTTGTACGTTGTACGTTGTACGTTATACGTTATACGTTATACGTTATACGTTATACGTTATACGTTATACGTTATACGTTATACGTTATACGTTATACGTTATACGTTATAAGTAAATACGTTATATGTTTAACGTTATACGTTATACGTTAAAAGTTATACGTTATACGTTATACGTTATACGTTATACGTTATACGTTTAACAGTATACGTTATACGTTATAAGTAAATACGTTATATGTTTAACGTTATACGTTATACGTTATACGTTAAAAGTTATACGTTATACGTTATACGTTATACGTTATACGTTATACGTTATACGTTATACGTTATACGTTATACGTTATACGTTTAACAGTATACGTTATACGTTATAAGTAAATACGTTATATGTTTAACGTTATACGTTATACGTTATACGTTATACGTAATACGTTATACGTTATACGTTATACGTTATACGTTATACGTTTAACATTATACGTTATACGTTATACGTTATACGTTATACGTTATACGTTGTACGTTGTACGTTATACGTTATACGTTATACGTTATACGTTATACGTTATACGTTGTACGTTATACGTTATACGTTATACGTTATACGTTATACGTTATACGTTATACGTTATACGTTATACGTTATACGTTATACGTTATACGTTATACGTTATACGTTATACGTTATACGTTATACGTTATATGTTTAACGTTATACGTTATACGTTATACGTTGTACGTTATACGTTATACGTTATACGTTATACGTTACACGATGTACGTTATACGTTATACGTTATACGTTATACGTTATACGTTATACGTTATACGTTAAACGTTATACGTTTAACATTATACGTTATACGTTATACGTTATACGTTATGCGTTATAAGTTATACGTTATACATTATACGTTGTACGTTATACGTTATATGTTTAACGTTATACGTTATACGTTGTACGTTATTCGTTATACGTTTAACGTTATACATTATACATTATACGTTATACGTTATACGTTACACGTTATACGTTCTACGTTATAAGTAAATACGTTATATGTTTAACGTTATACGTTATACGTTATACGTTATACGTTAAAAGTTATACGTTATACGTTATACGTTATACGTTATACGTTGTACGTTGTACGTTATACGTTGTACGTTGTACGTTATACGTTATACGTTATACGTTATACGTTATACGTTATACGTTATACGTTATACGTTATACGTTATACGTTATACGTTATACGTTATACGTTATACGTTATACGTTATACGTAATACGTTATACGTTATGCGTTATACGTTTAACGTTATACGTTATACATTATACGTTACACGTTATACATTATACGTTATACGTTTAAACGTTTTACGTTGTACGTTATAAGTTATACGTTTAACATTATACGTTATACGTTATACGTTATGCGTTATACGTTATACGTTATACATTATACGTTGTACGTTATACGTTATATGTTTAACGTTATACGTTATACGTTGTACGTTATTCGTTATACGTTTAACGTTATACATTATACATTATACGTTATACGTTATACGTTATACGTTATACGTTATACGTTATACGTTATACGTTATACGTTGTATGTTGTACGTTATACGTTATACATTATACGTTATACGTTATACGATATATGTTTATCGTTATACGTTATACGTTATACGTTATACGTTATACGTTACACGATGTACGTTATACGTTATACATTATACGTTATACGTTATACGTTATACGTTATACGTTATACGTTATACGTTATACGTTATACGTTATACGTTATACGTTATGCGTTATACGTTATACGTTATTCGTTATACGTTATTCGTTATACGTTTAACGTTATACATTATACATTATACGTTATACGTTATATGTTACACGTTATACGTTATACGTTATAAGTAAATACGTTATATGTTTAACGTTATACGTTATACGTTATACGTTATACGTTAAAAGTTATACGTTATACGTTATACGTTATACGTTATACGTTGTACGTTGTACGTTATACGTTTTACGTTGTACGTTATACGTTATATGTTTAACGTTATACGTTATACGTTGTACGTTATACGTTATACGTTAAACGTTATACGTTATACGTTATACGTTATACGTTATACGTTATACGTTATACGTTATACGTTATACGTTATACGTTATACGTTATACGTTATACGTTATACGTTATACGTTATACGTTATGCGTTATACGTTTAACGTTATACGTTATACATTATACGTTATACATTATACGTTATACGTTTAAACGTTATACGTTGTACGTTATAGGTTATACGTTTAACATTATACGTTATACGTTATACGTTATACGTTATACATTATACGTTATACGTTAAACGTTTTACGTTATACGTTATACGTTATACGTTATACGTTATACGTTGTACGTTATACGTTATACGTTATACGTTATACGTTATACGTTATACGTTATACGTTATACGTTATACGTTATACGTTATACGTTTAACAGTATACGTTATACGTTATAAGTAAATACGTTATATGTTTAACGTTATACGTTATACGTTATACGTTATATGTAATACGTTATACGTTATACGTTATACGTTATACGTTATACGTTATACGTTATACGTTTAACATTATACGTTATACGTTATACGTTATGCGTTATACGTTGTACGTTGTACGTTATACGTTATACGTTATACGTTATACGTTATACGTTATACGTTATACGTTATACGTTATACGTTATACGTTATACGTTATACGTTATACGTTATACGTTATGCGTTATACGTTATACGTTATACGTTATACGTTATACGTTATACGTTATACGTTATACGTTATACGTTATACGTTATACGTTATACGTTATACGTTATACGTTATACGTTATACGTTATACGTTATACGTTATACGTTATACGTTATACGTTATACGTTATACGTTATACGTTATACGTTATACGTTATACGTTATACGTTATACGTTATACGTTATACGTTATACGTTATACGTTGTATGTTGTACGTTATACGTTATACATTATACGTTATACGTTATACGATATATGTTTATCGTTATACGTTATACGTTATACGTTATACGTTATACGTTACACGATGTACGTTATACGTTATACATTATACGTTATACGTTATACGTTATACGTTATACGTTATACGTTATACGTTATACGTTATACGTTATACGTTATACGTTTAAACGTTTTACGTTGTACGTTATAAGTTATACGTTTAACATTATACGTTATACGTTATACGTTATGCGTTATACGTTATACGTTATACATTATACGTTGTACGTTATACGTTATATGTTTAACGTTATACGTTATACGTTGTACGTTATTCGTTATACGTTTAACGTTATACATTATACATTATACGTTATACGTTATACGTTATACGTTATACGTTATACGTTATACGTTATACGTTATACGTTATACGTTATACGTTATACGTTATACGTTATACGTTATACGTTATACGTTATACGTTATACGTTATACGTTATACGTTATACGTTATACGTTATACGTTATACGTTATACGTTGTATGTTGTACGTTATACGTTATACATTATACGTTATACGTTATACGATATATGTTTATCGTTATACGTTATACGTTATACGTTATACGTTATACGTTACACGATGTACGTTATACGTTATACATTATACGTTATACGTTATACGTTATACGTTATACGTTATACGTTATACGTTATACGTTATACGTTATACGTTATACGTTATACGTTATACGTTATACGTTATACGTTATACGTTATACGTTATACGTTGTACGTTGTACGTTATACGTTGTACGTTGTACGTTATACGTTATATGTTTAACGTTATACGTTATACGTTGTACGTTATACGTTATACGTTATGCGTTATACGTTTAACGTTATACGTTATACATTATACGTTACACGTTATACATTATACGTTATACGTTTAAACGTTTTACGTTGTACGTTATAAGTTATACGTTTAACATTATACGTTATACGTTATACGTTATGCGTTATACGTTATACGTTATACATTATACGTTGTACGTTATACGTTATATGTTTAACGTTATACGTTATACGTTGTACGTTATTCGTTATACGTTTAACGTTATACATTATACATTATACGTTATACGTTATACGTTATACGTTATACGTTATACGTTATACGTTATACGTTATACGTTATACGTTATACGTTATACGTTATACGTTATACGTTATACGTTATACGTTATACGTTATACGTTATACGTTATACGTTATACGTTATACGTTATACGTTATACGTTATACGTTGTATGTTGTACGTTATACGTTATACATTATACGTTATACGTTATACGATATATGTTTATCGTTATACGTTATACGTTATACGTTATACGTTATACGTTACACGATGTACGTTATACGTTATACATTATACGTTATACGTTATACGTTATACGTTATACGTTATACGTTATACGTTATACGTTATACGTTATACGTTATACGTTATACGTTATACGTTATACGTTATACGTTATACGTTATACGTTATACGTTATACGTTATACGTTATACGTTTAACAGTATACGTTATACGTTATAAGTAAATACGTTATATGTTTAACGTTATACGTTATACGTTATACGTTAAAAGTTATACGTTATACGTTATACGTTATACGTTATACGTTATACGTTATACGTTATACGTTATACGTTATACGTTATACGTTATACGTTTAACAGTATACGTTATACGTTATAAGTAAATACGTTATATGTTTAACGTTATACGTTATACGTTATACGTTATATGTAATACGTTATACGTTATACGTTATACGTTATACGTTATACGTTATACGTTATACGTTTAACATTATACGTTATACGTTATACGTTATACGTTATACGTTGTACGTTGTACGTTATACGTTATACGTTATACGTTATACGTTATACGTTATACGTTATACGTTATACGTTATACGTTATACGTTATACGTTATACGTTATACGTTATACGTTATACGTTATGCGTTATACGTTATACGTTATACGTTATACGTTATACGTTATACGTTATACGTTATACGTTATACGTTATACGTTATACGTTATACGTTATACGTTATACGTTATACGTTATACGTTATACGTTATACGTTATACGTTATACGTTATACGTTATACGTTATACGTTATACGTTATACGTTATACGTTATACGTTATACGTTATACGTTATACGTTATACGTTATACGTTATACGTTGTATGTTGTACGTTATACGTTATACATTATACGTTATACGTTATACGATATATGTTTATCGTTATACGTTATACGTTATACGTTATACGTTATACGTTACACGATGTACGTTATACGTTATACATTATACGTTATACGTTATACGTTATACGTTATACGTTATACGTTATACGTTATACGTTATACGTTATACGTTATACGTTATACGTTATACGTTAAAAGTTATACGTTATACGTTATACGTTATACGTTATACGTTATACGTTATACGTTATACGTTATACGTTATACGTTTAACAGTATACGTTATACGTTATAAGTAAATACGTTATATGTTTAACGTTATACGTTATACGTTATACGTTATACGTAATACGTTATTCGTTATACGTTATACGTTATACGTTATACGTTATACGTTATACGTTTAACATTATACGTTATACGTTATACGTTATGCGTTATACGTTGTACGTTGTACGTTATACGTTATACGTTATACGTTATACGTTATACGTTATACGTTATACGTTATACGTTATACGTTATACGTTATACGTTATACGTTATACGTTATACGTTATACGTTATACGTTATACGTTATGCGTTATACGTTATACGTTATACGTTATACGTTATACGTTATACGTTATACGTTATACGTTATACGTTATACTTTATACGTTATACGTTATACGTTATACGTTAAACGTTATACGTTATACGTTATACGTTATACGTTATACGTTATACGTTATACGTTATACGTTATACGTTATACGTTATACGTTATACGTTATACGTTATGCGTTATACGTTTAACGTTATACGTTATACATTATACGTTATACATTATACGTTATACGTTTAAACGTTATACGTTGTACGTTATAGGTTATACGTTTAACATTATACGTTATACGTTATACGTTATACGTTATACATTATACGTTATACGTTAAACGTTTTACGTTATACGTTATACGTTATACGTTATACGTTATACGTTATACGTTATACGTTATACGTTATACGTTATACGTTATACGTTATACGTTATACGTTATACGTTATACGTTATACGTTATACGTTATACGTTATACGTTATACGTTATACGTTATACGTTATACGTTATACGTTATACGTTATACGTTATACGTTATACGTTATACGTTATTACTTTATACGTTATACGTTATACGTTATACGTTATACGTTATACGTTATACGTTATACGTTCTACGTTGTACGTTATACGTTATACGTTGTACGTTGTACGTTGTACGTTGTACGTTATACGTTATACGTTATACGTTATACGTTATACGTTATACGTTATACGTTATACGTTATACGTTATACGTTATACGTTATACGTTATACGTTATACGTTATACGTTATGCGTTATACGTTTAACGTTATACGTTATACATTATACGTTATACATTATACGTTATACGTTTAAACGTTATACGTTGTACGTTATAGGTTATACGTTATACATTATACGTTGTACGTTATACGTTATATGTTTAACGTTATACGTTATACGTTGTACGTTATTCGTTATACGTTTAACGTTATACATTATACATTATACGTTATACGTTATATGTTACACGTTATACGTTATACGTTATAAGTAAATACGTTATATGTTTAACGTTATACGTTATACGTTATACGTTATACGTTAAAAGTTATACGTTATACGTTATACGTTATACGTTGTACGTTGTACGTTATACGTTTTACGTTGTACGTTATACGTTATATGTTTAACGTTATACGTTATACGTTGTACGTTATACGTTATACGTTAAACGTTATACGTTATACGTTATACGTTATGCGTTATACGTTGTACGTTGTACGTTATACGTTATACGTTATACGTTATACGTTATACGTTATACGTTATACGTTATACGTTATACGTTATACGTTATACGTTATACGTTATACGTTATACGTTATGCGTTATACGTTATACGTTATACGTTATACGTTATACGTTATACGTTATACGTTATACATTATACGTTGTACGTTATACGTTATATGTTTAACGTTATACGTTATACGTTGTACGTTATTCGTTATACGTTTAACGTTATACATTATACATTATACGTTATACGTTATATGTTACACGTTATACGTTATACGTTATAAGTAAATACGTTATATGTTTAACGTTATACGTTATACGTTATACGTTATACGTTAAAAGTTATACGTTATACGTTATACGTTATACGTTATACGTTGTACGTTGTACGTTATACGTTTTACGTTGTACGTTATACGTTATATGTTTAACGTTATACGTTATACGTTGTACGTTATACGTTATACGTTAAACGTTATACGTTATACGTTATACGTTATACGTTATACGTTATACGTTATACGTTATACGTTATACGTTATACGTTATACGTTATACGTTATACGTTATACGTTATACGTTATGCGTTATACGTTTAACGTTATACGTTATACATTATACGTTATACATTATACGTTATACGTTTAAACGTTATACGTTGTACGTTATAGGTTATACGTTTAACATTATACGTTATACGTTATACGTTATACGTTATACATTATACGTTATACGTTAAACGTTTTACGTTATACGTTATACGTTATACGTTATACGTTATACGTTGTACGTTATACGTTATACGTTGTACGTTGTACGTTGTGCGTTGTACGTTGTACGTTGTACGTTGTACGTTATACGTTATACGTTATACGTTATACGTATACGTTATACGTTATACGTTATACGTTATACGTTATACGTTATACGTTATACGTTATACTTTATACGTTATACGTTATACGTTATACGTTATACGTTATACGTTATACGTTATACGTTATACGTTATACGTTATACGTTATACGTTATACGTTATACGTTATACGTTATACGTTATACGTTATACGTTATACGTTATACGTTATACGTTATACGTTATACGTTATACGTTATACGTTATACGTTATACGTTATACGTTATACGTTATACGTTATACGTTATACGTTATACGTTATACGTTATACGTTATACGTTATACGTTATACGTTATACGTTATACGTTATACGTTATACGTTATACGTTATACGTTATACGTTATACGTTATACGTTATACGTTATACGTTATACGTTATACGTTATACGTTATACGTTATACGTTATACGTTATACGTTATACGTTCTACGTTGTACGTTATACGTTGTACGTTGTACGTTGTACGTTGTACGTTGTACGTTGTACGTTATACGTTATACGTTATACGTTATACGTTATACGTTATACGTTATACGTTATACGTTATACGTTATACGTTATACGTTATACGTTATACGTTATACGTTATGCGTTATACGTTTAACGTTATACGTTATACATTATACTTTATACATTATACGTTATACGTTTAAACGTTATACGTTGTACGTTATAGGTTATACGTTTAACATTATACGTTATACGTTATACGTTATGCGTTATACGTTATACGTTATACATTATACGTTGTACGTTATACGTTATATGTTTAACGTTATACGTTATACGTTGTACGTTATTCGTTATACGTTTAACGTTATACATTATACATTATACGTTATACGTTATATGTTACACGTTATACGTTATACGTTATAAGTAAATACGTTATATGTTTAACGTTATACGTTATACGTTATACGTTATACGTTAAAAGTTATACGTTATACGTTATACGTTATACGTTATACGTTGTACGTTGTACGTTATACGTTGTACGTTGTACGTTATACGTTATATGTTTAACGTTATACGTTATACGTTGTACGTTATACGTTATACGTTATGCGTTATACGTTTAACGTTATACGTTATACATTATACGTTACACGTTATACATTATACGTTATACGTTTAAACGTTTTACGTTGTACGTTATAAGTTATACGTTTAACATTATACGTTATACGTTATACGTTATGCGTTATACGTTATACGTTATACATTATACGTTGTACGTTATACGTTATATGTTTAACGTTATACGTTATACGTTGTACGTTATTCGTTATACGTTTAACGTTATACATTATACATTATACGTTATACGTTATACGTTATACGTTATACGTTATACGTTATACGTTATACGTTATACGTTATACGTTATACGTTATACGTTATACGTTATACGTTATACGTTATACGTTATACGTTATACGTTATACGTTATACGTTATACGTTATACGTTATACGTTATACGTTATACGTTATACGTTATACGTTATACGTTATACGTTGTATGTTGTACGTTATACGTTATACATTATACGTTATACGTTATACGATATATGTTTATCGTTATACGTTATACGTTATACGTTATACGTTATACGTTACACGATGTACGTTATACGTTATACATTATACGTTATACGTTATACGTTATACGTTATACGTTATACGTTATACGTTATACGTTATACGTTATACGTTATACGTTATACGTTATACGTTATACGTTATACGTTATACGTTATACGTTATACGTTATACGTTATACGTTTAACAGTATACGTTATACGTTATAAGTAAATACGTTATATGTTTAACGTTATACGTTATACGTTATACGTTAAAAGTTATACGTTATACGTTATACGTTATACGTTATACGTTATACGTTATACGTTATACGTTATACGTTATACGTTATACGTTATACGTTATACGTTATACGTTATACGTTATACGTTATACGTTTAACAGTATACGTTATACGTTATAAGTAAATACGTTATATGTTTAACGTTATACGTTATACGTTATACGTTATACGTAATACGTTATACGTTATACGTTATACGTTATACGTTATACGTTATACGTTATACGTTTAACATTATACGTTATACGTTATACGTTATGCGTTATACGTTGTACGTTGTACGTTATACGTTATACGTTATACGTTATACGTTATACGTTATACGTTATACGTTATACGTTATACGTTATACGTTATACGTTATACGTTATACGTTATACGTTATGCGTTATACGTTATACGTTATACGTTATACGTTATACGTTATACGTTATACGTTATACGTTATACGTTATACGTTATACGTTATACGTTATACGTTATACGTTATACGTTATACGTTATACGTTATACGTTATACGTTATACGTTATACGTTATACGTTATACGTTATACGTTATACGTTATACGTTATACGTTATACGTTATACGTTATACGTTATACGTTATACGTTATACGTTGTATGTTGTACGTTATACGTTATACATTATACGTTATACGTTATACGATATATGTTTATCGTTATACGTTATACGTTATACGTTATACGTTACACGATGTACGTTATACGTTATACATTATACGTTATACGTTATACGTTATACGTTATACGTTATACGTTATACGTTATACGTTATACGTTATACGTTATACGTTATACGTTATACGTTAAAAGTTATACGTTATACGTT
The DNA here is from genome assembly GCA_916610235.2 of Lasioglossum morio. NCBI lineage: Eukaryota > Metazoa > Arthropoda > Insecta > Hymenoptera > Halictidae > Lasioglossum > Lasioglossum morio. The sequence continues at coordinate 23,850 of CAKAJA020000264.1, forward strand.
ATACGTTATACGTTATACGTTATACGTTATACGTTATACGTTATACGTTATACGTTTAACAGTATACGTTATACGTTATAAGTAAATACGTTATATGTTTAACGTTATACGTTATACGTTATACGTTATACGTAATACGTTATTCGTTATACGTTATACGTTATACGTTATACGTTATACGTTATACGTTTAACATTATACGTTATACGTTATACGTTATGCGTTATACGTTGTACGTTGTACGTTATACGTTGTACGTTATACGTTATACGTTATACGTTATACGTTATACGTTATACGTTATACGTTATACGTTATACGTTATACGTTATACGTTATACGTTATACGTTATACGTTATACGTTATACGTTATACGTTATACGTTATACGTTATGCGTTATACGTTATACGTTATACGTTATACGTTATACGTTATACGTTATACGTTATACGTTATACGTTATACTTTATACGTTATACGTTATACGTTATACGTTAAACGTTATACGTTATACGTTATACGTTATACGTTATACGTTATACGTTATACGTTATACGTTATACGTTATACGTTATACGTTATACGTTATACGTTATACGTTATACGTTATGCGTTATACGTTTAACGTTATACGTTATACATTATACGTTATACATTATACGTTATACGTTTAAACGTTATACGTTGTACGTTATAGGTTATACGTTTAACATTACACGTTATACGTTATACGTTATACGTTATACATTATACGTTATACGTTAAACGTTTTACGTTATACGTTATACGTTATACGTTATACGTTATACGTTGTACGTTATACGTTATACGTTGTACGTTGTACGTTGTACGTTGTACGTTGTACGTTGTACGTTGTACGTTATACGTTATACGTTATACGTTATACGTTATACGTTATACGTTATACGTTATACGTTATACGTTATACGTTATACGTTATACGTTATACGTTATACGTTATACGTTATACGTTATACGTTATACGTTATACGTTATACGTTATACGTTATACGTTATACGTTATACGTTATACGTTATACGTTATACGTTATACGTTATACGTTATACGTTATACGTTATACGTTATACGTTATACGTTATACGTTATACGTTATACGTTATACGTTATACGTTATACGTTATACGTTATACGTTATACGTTATACGTTATACGTTATACGTTATACGTTATACGTTATACGTTATACGTTATACGTTATACGTTATACGTTATACGTTATACGTTATACGTTATACGTTCTACGTTGTACGTTATACGTTATACGTTGTACGTTGTACGTTGTACGTTGTACGTTATACGTTATACGTTATACGTTATACGTTATACGTTATACGTTATACGTTATACGTTATACGTTATACGTTATACGTTATACGTTATACGTTATACGTTATACGTTATACGTTATACGTTATACGTTATGCGTTATACGTTTAACGTTATACGTTATACATTATACGTTATACATTATACGTTATACGTTTAAACGTTATACGTTGTACGTTATAGGTTATACGTTATACATTATACGTTGTACGTTATACGTTATATGTTTAACGTTATACGTTATACGTTGTACGTTATTCGTTATACGTTTAACGTTATACATTATACATTATACGTTATACGTTATATGTTACACGTTATACGTTATACGTTATAAGTAAATACGTTATATGTTTAACGTTATACGTTATACGTTATACGTTATACGTTAAAAGTTATACGTTATACGTTATACGTTATACGTTGTACGTTGTACGTTATACGTTTTACGTTGTACGTTATACGTTATATGTTTAACGTTATACGTTATACGTTGTACGTTATACGTTATACGTTAAACGTTATACGTTATACGTTATACGTTATGCGTTATACGTTGTACGTTGTACGTTATACGTTATACGTTATACGTTATACGTTATACGTTATACGTTATACGTTATACGTTATACGTTATACGTTATACGTTATACGTTATACGTTATACGTTATACGTTATACGTTATACGTTATACGTTATACGTTATACGTTATACGTTATACGTTATACGTTATACGTTATACGTTATACGTTATACGTTATACGTTATACGTTATACGTTGTATGTTGTACGTTATACGTTATACATTATACGTTATACGTTATACGATATATGTTTATCGTTATACGTTATACGTTATACGTTATACGTTATACGTTACACGATGTACGTTATACGTTATACATTATACGTTATACGTTATACGTTATACGTTATACGTTATACGTTATACGTTATACGTTATACGTTATACGTTATACGTTATACGTTAAAAGTTATACGTTATACGTTATACGTTATACGTTATACGTTATACGTTATACGTTATACGTTATACGTTATACGTTTAACAGTATACGTTATACGTTATAAGTAAATACGTTATATGTTTAACGTTATACGTTATACGTTATACGTTATACGTAATACGTTATTCGTTATACGTTATACGTTATACGTTATACGTTATACGTTTAACATTATACGTTATACGTTATACGTTATGCGTTATACGTTGTACGTTGTACGTTATACGTTATACGTTATACGTTATACGTTATACGTTATACGTTATACGTTATACGTTATACGTTATACGTTATACGTTATACGTTATACGTTATACGTTATACGTTATACGTTATACGTTATACGTTATGCGTTATACGTTATACGTTATACGTTATACGTTATACGTTATACGTTATACGTTATACGTTATACGTTATACTTTATACGTTATACGTTATACGTTATACGTTAAACGTTATACGTTATACGTTATACGTTATACGTTATACGTTATACGTTATACGTTATACGTTATACGTTATACGTTATACGTTATACGTTATACGTTATACGTTATGCGTTATACGTTTAACGTTATACGTTATACATTATACGTTATACATTATACGTTATACGTTTAAACGTTATACGTTGTACGTTATAGGTTATACGTTTAACATTATACGTTATACGTTATACGTTATACGTTATACATTATACGTTATACGTTAAACGTTTTACGTTATACGTTATACGTTATACGTTATACGTTATACGTTGTACGTTATACGTTATACGTTGTACGTTGTACGTTGTACGTTGTACGTTGTACGTTGTACGTTGTACGTTATACGTTATACGTTATACGTTATACGTTATACGTTATACGTTATACGTTATACGTTATACGTTATACGTTATACGTTATACGTTATACTTTATACGTTATACGTTATACGTTATACGTTATACGTTATACGTTATACGTTATACGTTATACGTTATACGTTATACGTTATACGTTATACGTTATACGTTATACGTTATACGTTATACGTTATACGTTATACGTTATACGTTATACGTTATACGTTATACGTTATACGTTATACGTTATACGTTATACGTTATACGTTATACGTTATACGTTATACGTTATACGTTATACGTTATACGTTATACGTTATACGTTATACGTTATACGTTATACGTTATACGTTATACGTTATACGTTATACGTTATACGTTCTACGTTGTACGTTATACGTTATACGTTGTACGTTGTACGTTGTACGTTGTACGTTATACGTTATACGTTATACGTTATACGTTATACGTTATACGTTATACGTTATACGTTATACGTTATACGTTATACGTTATACGTTATACGTTATACGTTATGCGTTATACGTTTAACGTTATACGTTATACATTATACGTTATACATTATACGTTATACGTTTAAACGTTATACGTTGTACGTTATAGGTTATACGTTATACATTATACGTTGTACGTTATACGTTATATGTTTAACGTTATACGTTATACGTTGTACGTTATTCGTTATACGTTTAACGTTATACATTATACATTATACGTTATACGTTATATGTTACACGTTATACGTTATACGTTATAAGTAAATACGTTATATGTTTAACGTTATACGTTATACGTTATACGTTATACGTTAAAAGTTATACGTTATACGTTATACGTTATACGTTGTACGTTGTACGTTATACGTTTTACGTTGTACGTTATACGTTATATGTTTAACGTTATACGTTATACGTTGTACGTTATACGTTATACGTTAAACGTTATACGTTATACGTTATACGTTATACGTTATACGTTATACGTTATACGTTATACGTTATACGTTATACGTTATACGTTATACGTTATACGTTATACGTTATGCGTTATACGTTTAACGTTATACGTTATACATTATACGTTATACATTATACGTTATACGTTTAAACGTTATACGTTGTACGTTATAGGTTATACGTTTAACATTATACGTTATACGTTATACGTTATACGTTACACATTATACGTTATACGTTAAACGTTTTACGTTATACGTTATACGTTATACGTTATACGTTATACGTTGTACGTTATACGTTATACGTTGTACGTTGTACGTTGTACGTTGTACGTTGTACGTTGTACGTTGTACGTTATACGTTATACGTTATACGTTATACGTTATACGTTATACGTTATACGTTATACGTTATACGTTATACGTTATACGTTATACGTTATACGTTATACGTTATACGTTATACGTTATACGTTATACGTTATACGTTATACGTTATACGTTATACGTTATACGTTATACGTTATACGTTATACGTTATACGTTATACGTTATACGTTATACGTTATACGTTATACGTTATACGTTATACGTTATACGTTATACGTTATACGTTATACGTTATACGTTATACGTTATACGTTATACGTTATACGTTATACGTTATACGTTATACGTTATACGTTATACGTTATACGTTATACGTTATACGTTATACGTTATACGTTATACGTTATACGTTATACGTTATACGTTATACGTTATACGTTATACGTTATACGTTATACGTTATACGTTATACGTTATACGTTATACGTTATACGTTATACGTTCTACGTTGTACGTTATACGTTATACGTTGTACGTTGTACGTTGTACGTTGTACGTTGTACGTTATACGTTATACGTTATACGTTATACGTTATACGTTATACGTTATACGTTATACGTTATACGTTATACGTTATACGTTATACGTTATACGTTATGCGTTATACGTTTAACGTTATACGTTATACATTATACGTTATACATTATACGTTATACGTTTAAACGTTATACGTTGTACGTTATAGGTTATACGTTTAACATTATACGTTATACGTTATACGTTATGCGTTATACGTTATACGTTATACATTATACGTTGTACGTTATACGTTATATGTTTAACGTTATACGTTATACGTTGTACGTTATTCGTTATACGTTTAACGTTATACATTATACATTATACGTTATACGTTATATGTTACACGTTATACGTTATACGTTATAAGTAAATACGTTATATGTTTAACGTTATACGTTATACGTTATACGTTATACGTTAAAAGTTATACGTTATACGTTATACGTTATACGTTATACGTTGTACGTTGTACGTTATACGTTGTACGTTGTACTTTATACGTTATATGTTTAACGTTATACGTTATACGTTGTACGTTATACGTTATACGTTATGCGTTATACGTTTAACGTTATACGTTATACATTATACGTTACACGTTATACATTATACGTTATACGTTTAAACGTTTTACGTTGTACGTTATAAGTTATACGTTTAACATTATACGTTATACGTTATACGTTATGCGTTATACGTTATACGTTATACATTATACGTTGTACGTTATACGTTATATGTTTAACGTTATACGTTATACGTTGTACGTTATTCGTTATACGTTTAACGTTATACATTATACATTATACGTTATACGTTATACGTTATACGTTATACGTTATACGTTATACGTTATACGTTATACGTTATACGTTATACGTTATACGTTATACGTTATACGTTATACGTTATACGTTATACGTTATACGTTATACGTTATACGTTATACGTTATACGTTATACGTTATACGTTATACGTTATACGTTATACGTTATACGTTATACGTTATACGTTATACGTTATACGTTGTATGTTGTACGTTATACGTTATACATTATACGTTATACGTTATACGATATATGTTTATCGTTATACGTTATACGTTATACGTTATACGTTATACGTTACACGATGTACGTTATACGTTATACATTATACGTTATACGTTATACGTTATACGTTGTACGTTATACGTTATACGTTATACGTTATACGTTATACGTTATACGTTATACGTTATACGTTATACGTTATACGTTTAACAGTATACGTTATACGTTATAAGTAAATACGTTATATGTTTAACGTTATACGTTATACGTTATACGTTAAAAGTTATACGTTATACGTTATACGTTATACGTTATACGTTATACGTTATACGTTATACGTTATACGTTATACGTTATACGTTATACGTTTAACAGTATACGTTATACGTTATAAGTAAATACGTTATATGTTTAACGTTATACGTTATACGTTATACGTTATACGTAATACGTTATACGTTATACGTTATACGTTATACGTTATACGTTATACGTTATACGTTTAACATTATACGTTATACGTTATACGTTATGCGTTATACGTTGTACGTTGTACGTTATACGTTATACGTTATACGTTATACGTTATACGTTATACGTTATACGTTATACGTTATACGTTATACGTTATACGTTATACGTTATACGTTATACGTTATACGTTATGCGTTATACGTTATACGTTATACGTTATACGTTATACGTTATACGTTATACGTTATACGTTATACGTTATACGTTATACGTTATACGTTATACGTTATACGTTATACGTTATACGTTATACGTTATACGTTATACGTTATACGTTATACGTTATACGTTATACGTTATACGTTATACGTTATACGTTATACGTTGTATGTTGTACGTTATACGTTATACATTATACGTTATACGTTATACGATATATGTTTATCGTTATACGTTATACGTTATACGTTATACGTTATACGTTACACGATGTACGTTATACGTTATACATTATACGTTATACGTTATACGTTATACGTTGTACGTTATACGTTATACGTTATACGTTATACGTTATACGTTATACGTTATACGTTATACGTTATACGTTATACGTTATACGTTATACGTTTAACAGTATACGTTATACGTTATAAGTAAATACGTTATATGTTTAACGTTATACGTTATACGTTATACGTTAAAAGTTATACGTTATACGTTATACGTTATACGTTATACGTTATACGTTATACGTTATACGTTATACGTTATACGTTATACGTTATACGTTTAACAGTATACGTTATACGTTATAAGTAAATACGTTATATGTTTAACGTTATACGTTATACGTTATACGTTAAAAGTTATACGTTATACGTTATACGTTATACGTTATACGTTATACGTTATACGTTATACGTTATACGTTATACGTTATACGTTATACGTTATACGTTATACGTTATACGTTATACGTTATACGTTATGCGTTATACGTTATACGTTATACGTTATACGTTATACGTTATACGTTATACGTTATACGTTATACGTTATACGTTATACGTTATACGTTATACGTTATACGTTATACGTTATACGTTATACGTTATACGTTATACGTTATACGTTATACGTTATACGTTATACGTTGTATGTTGTACGTTATACGTTATACATTATACGTTATACGTTATACGATATATGTTTATCGTTATACGTTATACGTTATACGTTATACGTTATACGTTACACGATGTACGTTATACGTTATACATTATACGTTATACGTTATACGTTATACGTTGTACGTTATACGTTATACGTTATACGTTATACGTTATACGTTATACGTTATACGTTATACGTTATACGTTATACGTTATACGTTATACGTTTAACAGTATACGTTATACGTTATAAGTAAATACGTTATATGTTTAACGTTATACGTTATACGTTATACGTTATACGTTATACGTTATACGTTATACGTTATACGTTATACGTAATACGTTATACGTTATACGTTATACGTTATACGTTATACGTTATACGTTATACGTTTAACATTATACGTTATACGTTATACGTTATGCGTTATACGTTGTACGTTGTACGTTATACGTTATACGTTATACGTTATACGTTATACGTTATACGTTATACGTTATACGTTATACGTTATACGTTATACGTTATACGTTATACGTTATACGTTATACGTTATGCGTTATACGTTATACGTTATACGTTATACGTTATACGTTATACGTTATACGTTATACGTTATACGTTATACGTTATACGTTATACGTTATACGTTATACGTTATACGTTATACGTTATACGTTATACGTTATACGTTATACGTTATACGTTATACGTTATACGTTATACGTTATACGTTATACGTTATACGTTATACGTTATACGTTATACGTTATACGTTATACGTTATACGTTATACGTTATACGTTATACGTTATACGTTATACGTTATACGTTATACGTTGTACGTTATACGTTATACGTTATACGTTATACGTTATACGTTATACGTTATACGTTATACGTTATACGTTATACGTTATACGTTATACGTTATACGTTATACGTTATACGTTATATGTTTAACGTTATACGTTATACGTTATACGTTATGCGTTATACGTTTAACGTTATACGTTATACGTTATACGTTATACGTTATACGTTATACGTTATACGTTATACGTTATACGTTATACGTTATACGTTATACGTTATACGTTATACGTTGTATGTTGTACGTTATACGTTATACATTATACGTTATACGTTATACGATATATGTTTATCGTTATACGTTATACGTTATACGTTATACGTTATACGTTACACGATGTACGTTATACGTTATACATTATACGTTATACGTTATACGTTATACGTTGTACGTTATACGTTATACGTTATACGTTATACGTTATACGTTATACGTTATACGTTATACGTTATACGTTATACGTTATACGTTATACGTTTAACAGTATACGTTATACGTTATAAGTAAATACTTTATATTTTTAACGTTATACGTTATACGTTATACGTTAAAAGTTATACGTTATACGTTATACGTTATACGTTATACGTTATACGTTATACGTTATACGTTATACGTTATACGTTATACGTTATACGTTTAACAGTATACGTTATACGTTATAAGTAAATACGTTATATGTTTAACGTTATACGTTATACGTTATACGTTAAAAGTTATACGTTATACGTTATACGTTATACGTTATACGTTATACGTTATACGTTATACGTTATACGTTATACGTTATACGTTATACGTTATACGTTATACGTTATACGTTATACGTTATACGTTATGCGTTATACGTTATACGTTATACGTTATACGTTATACGTTATACGTTATACGTTATACGTTATACGTTATACGTTATACGTTATACGTTATACGTTATACGTTATACGTTATACGTTATACGTTATACGTTATACGTTATACGTTATACGTTATACGTTATACGTTATACGTTATACGTTATACGTTGTATGTTGTACGTTATACGTTATACATTATACGTTATACGTTATACGATATATGTTTATCGTTATACGTTATACGTTATACGTTATACGTTATACGTTACACGATGTACGTTATACGTTATACATTATACGTTATACGTTATACGTTATACGTTGTACGTTATACGTTATACGTTATACGTTATACGTTATACGTTATACGTTATACGTTATACGTTATACGTTATACGTTATACGTTATACGTTTAACAGTATACGTTATACGTTATAAGTAAATACGTTATATGTTTAACGTTATACGTTATACGTTATACGTTATACGTTATACGTTATACGTTATACGTTATACGTTATACGTAATACGTTATACGTTATACGTTATACGTTATACGTTATACGTTATACGTTATACGTTTAACATTATACGTTATACGTTATACGTTATGCGTTATACGTTGTACGTTGTACGTTATACGTTATACGTTATACGTTATACGTTATACGTTATACGTTATACGTTATACGTTATACGTTATACGTTATACGTTATACGTTATACGTTATACGTTATGCGTTATACGTTATACGTTATACGTTATACGTTATACGTTATACGTTATACGTTATACGTTATACGTTATACGTTATACGTTATACGTTATACGTTATACGTTATACGTTATACGTTATACGTTATACGTTATACGTTATACGTTATACGTTATACGTTATACGTTATACGTTATACGTTATACGTTATACGTTATACGTTATACGTTATACGTTATACGTTATACGTTATACGTTATACGTTATACGTTATACGTTATACGTTATACGTTATACGTTATACGTTATACGTTATACGTTATACGTTATACGTTATAAGTTATACTTATACGTTATACGTTATACGTTCTACGTTCTACGTTATACGTTATACGTTGTACGTTGTACGTTGTACGTTGTACGTTGTACGTTATACGTTATACGTTATACGTTATACGTTATACGTTATACGTTATACGTTATACGTTATACGTTATACGTTATACGTTATACGTTATACGTTATACGTTATACGTTATGCGTTATACGTTTAACGTTATACGTTATACATTATACGTTATACATTATACGTTATACGTTTAAACGTTATACATTGTACGTTATAGGTTATACGTTTAACATTATACGTTATACGTTATACGTTATGCGTTATACGTTATACGTTATACATTATACGTTGTACGTTATACGTTATATGTTTAACGTTATACGTTATACGTTGTACGTTATTCGTTATACGTTTAACGTTATACATTATACATTATACGTTATACGTTATATGTTACACGTTATACGTTATACGTTATAAGTAAATACGTTATATGTTTAACGTTATACGTTATACGTTATACGTTATACGTTATACGTTAAAAGTTATACGTTATACGTTATACGTTATACGTTATACGTTGTACGTTGTACGTTATACGTTTTACGTTGTACGTTATACGTTATATGTTTTAACGTTATACGTTATACGTTGTACGTTATACGTTATACGTTAAACGTTATACGTTATACGTTATACGTTATACGTTATACGTTAAACGTTATACGTTATACGTTATACGTTTATACGTTATACGTTATACGTTATACGTTATACGTTATACGTTATACGTTATACGTTATACGTTATACGTTATACGTTATACGTTATGCGTTATACGTTTAACGTTATACGTTATACATTATACGTTATACATTATACGTTATACGTTTAAACGTTATACGTTGTACGTTATAGGTTATACGTTTAACATTATACGTTATACGTTATACGTTATACGTTATACATTATACGTTATACGTTAAACGTTATACGTCATACGTTATATGTTTAACGTTATACGTTATACGTTGTACGTTATACGTTATACGTTTAACGTTGTACGTTGTACGTTGTACGTTGTACGTTGTACGTTGTACGTTGTACGTTGTACGTTATACGTTATACGTTATACGTTATACGTTATACGTTATACGTTATACGTTATACGTTATACGTTATACGTTATACGTTATACGTTATACGTTATACGTTATACGTTATACGTTATACGTTATACGTTATACGTTATACGTTATACGTTATACGTTATACGTTATACGTTATACGTTATACGTTATACGTTATACGTTATACGTTATACGTTATACGTTATACGTTATACGTTATACGTTATACGTTATACGTTATACGTTATACGTTATACGTTATACGTTATACGTTATACGTTATACGTTATACGTTATACGTTATACGTTATACGTTATACGTTATACGTTATACGTTATACGTTATACGTTATACGTTATACGTTATACGTTATACGTTATACGTTATACGTTATACGTTATACGTTATACGTTATACTTTATACGTTATACGTTATACGTTATACGTTATACGTTATACGTTATACGTTATACGTTATACGTTATACGTTATACGTTATACGTTATACGTTATACGTTTAAACGTTATACGTTGTACGTTATAGGTTATACGTTTAACATTATACGTTATACGTTATACGTTATGCGTTATACGTTATACGTTATACATTATACGTTGTACGTTATACGTTATATGTTTAACGTTATACGTTATACGTTGTACGTTATTCGTTATACGTTTAACGTTATACATTATACATTATACGTTATACGTTATATGTTACACGTTATACGTTATACGTTATAAGTAAATACGTTATATGTTTAACGTTATACGTTATACGTTATACGTTATACGTTAAAAGTTATACGTTATACGTTATACGTTATACGTTATACGTTATACGTTGTACGTTGTACGTTATACGTTGTACGTTGTACGTTATACGTTATATGTTTAACGTTATACGTTATACGTTGTACGTTATACGTTATACGTTAAACGTTATACGTTATACGTTATACGTTATACGTTATACGTTATACGTTATACGTTATACGTTATACGTTATACGTTATACGTTATACGTTATACGTTATACGTTATACGTTATACGTTATACGTTATACGTTATACGTTATACGTTATGCGTTATACGTTTAACGTTATACGTTATACGTTATACATTATACGTTATACATTATACGTTATACGTTTAAACGTTATACGTTGTACGTTATAGGTTATACGTTTAACATTATACGTTATACGTTATACGTTATACGTTATACGTTATACGTTATACGTTATACGTTAAACGTTTTACGTTATACGTTATACGTTATACGTTATACGTTATACGTTGTACGTTATACGTTATACGTTGTACGTTGTACGTTGTACGTTGTACGTTGTACGTTGTACGTTGTACGTTGTACGTTATACGTTATACGTTATACGTTATACGTTATACGTTATACGTTATACGTTATACGTTATACGTTATACGTTATACGTTATACGTTATACGTTATACGTTATACGTTATACGTTATACGTTACACGTTACACGTTATACGTTATACGTTATACGTTATACGTTATACGTTATACGTTATACGTTATACGTTATACGTTATACGTTATACGTTATACGTTATACGTTATACGTTATACGTTATACGTTATACGTTATACGTTATACGTTATACGTTATACGTTATACGTTATACGTTATACGTTATACGTTATACGTTATACGTTATACGTTATACGTTATACGTTATACGTTATACGTTATACGTTATACGTTATACGTTATACGTTATACGTTATACGTTATACGTTATACGTTATACGTTATACGTTATACGTTATACGTTATACGTTATACGTTATACGTTATACGTTATACGTTATACGTTATACGTTATACGTTATACGTTATACGTTATACGTTATACGTTATACGTTATACGTTATGCGTTATACGTTTAACGTTATACGTTATACATTATACGTTATACATTATACGTTATACGTTTAAACGTTATACGTTGTACGTTATAGGTTATACGTTTAACATTATACGTTATACGTTATACGTTATACGTTATACATTATACGTTATGCGTTATACGTTTAACGTTATACGTTATACATTATACGTTATACATTATACGTTATACGTTTAAACGTTATACGTTGTACGTTATAGGTTATACGTTTAACATTATACGTTATACGTTATACGTTATACGTTATACATTATACGTTATACGTTAAACGTTTTACGTTATACGTTATACGTTATGCGTTATACGTTATACGTTATACGTTATACGTTATACGTTATACGTTATACGTTATACGTTATACGTTATACGTTATACGTTATACGTTATACGTTATACGTTATACGTTATACGTTATACGTTATACGTTATACGTTATACGTTATACGTTATACGTTATACGTTATACGTTATACGTTATACGTTATACGTTATACGTTATACGTTATACGTTATACGTTATACGTTATACGTTATACGTTATACGTTATACGTTATACGTTATACGTTATACGTTATACGTTATACGTTATACGTTATACGTTATACGTTATACGTTATACGTTATACGTTATACGTTCTACGTTCTACGTTCTACGTTATACGTTGTACGTTGTACGTTGTACGTTGTACGTTGTACGTTATACGTTATACGTTATACGTTATACGTTATACGTTATACGTTATACGTTATACGTTATACGTTATACGTTATACGTTATACGTTATACGTTATACGTTATACGTTATGCGTTATACGTTTAACGTTATACGTTATACATTATACGTTATACATTATACGTTATACGTTTAAACGTTATACATTGTACGTTATAGGTTATACGTTTAACATTATACGTTATACGTTATACGTTATGCGTTATACGTTATACGTTATACATTATACGTTGTACGTTATACGTTATATGTTTAACGTTATACGTTATACGTTGTACGTTATTCGTTATACGTTTAACGTTATACATTATACATTATACGTTATACGTTATATGTTACACGTTATACGTTATACGTTATAAGTAAATACGTTATATGTTTAACGTTATACGTTATACGTTATACGTTATACGTTATACGTTAAAAGTTATACGTTATACGTTATACGTTATACGTTATACGTTGTACGTTGTACGTTATACGTTTTACGTTGTACGTTATACGTTATATGTTTAACGTTATACGTTATACGTTGTACGTTATACGTTATACGTTAAACGTTATACGTTATACGTTATACGTTATACGTTATACGTTAAACGTTATACGTTATACGTTATACGTTATACGTTATACGTTATACGTTATACGTTATACGTTATACGTTATACGTTATACGTTATACGTTATACGTTATACGTTATACGTTATGCGTTATACGTTTAACGTTATACGTTATACATTATACGTTATACATTATACGTTATACGTTTAAACGTTATACGTTGTACGTTATAGGTTATACGTTTAACATTATACGTTATACGTTATACGTTATACGTTATACATTATACGTTATACGTTAAACGTTTTACGTTATACGTTATACGTTATACGTTATACGTTATACGTTGTACGTTATACGTTATACGTTGTACGTTGTACGTTGTACGTTGTACGTTGTACGTTGTACGTTGTACGTTGTACGTTATACGTTATACGTTATACGTTATACGTTATACGTTATACGTTATACGTTATACGTTATACGTTATACGTTATACGTTATACGTTATACGTTATACGTTATACGTTATACGTTATACGTTATACGTTATACGTTATACGTTATACGTTATACGTTATACGTTATACGTTATACGTTATACGTTATACGTTATACGTTATACGTTATACGTTATACGTTATACGTTATACGTTATACGTTATACGTTATACGTTATACGTTATACGTTATACGTTATACGTTATACGTTATACGTTATACGTTATACGTTATACGTTATACGTTATACGTTATACGTTATACGTTATACGTTATACGTTATACGTTATACGTTATACGTTATACGTTATACGTTATACGTTATACGTTATACGTTATACGTTATACGTTATACGTTATACGTTATACGTTATACGTTATACGTTATACGTTATACGTTATACGTTATACGTTATACGTTATACGTTATACGTTATACGTTATACGTTATACGTTATACGTTTAAACGTTATACGTTGTACGTTATAGGTTATACGTTTAACATTATACGTTATACGTTATACGTTATGCGTTATACGTTATACGTTATACATTATACGTTGTACGTTATACGTTATATGTTTAACGTTATACGTTATACGTTGTACGTTATTCGTTATACGTTTAACGTTATACATTATACATTATACGTTATACGTTATATGTTACACGTTATACGTTATACGTTATAAGTAAATACGTTATATGTTTAACGTTATACGTTATACGTTATACGTTATACGTTAAAAGTTATACGTTATACGTTATACGTTATACGTTATACGTTATACGTTGTACGTTGTACGTTATACGTTGTACGTTGTACGTTATACGTTATATGTTTAACGTTATACGTTATACGTTGTACGTTATACGTTATACGTTAAACGTTATACGTTATACGTTATACGTTATACGTTATACGTTATACGTTATACGTTATACGTTATACGTTATACGTTATACGTTATAGGTTATACGTTATACGTTATACGTTATACGTTATACGTTATACGTTATACGTTATACGTTATGCGTTATACGTTTAACGTTATACGTTATACGTTATACATTATACGTTATACATTATACGTTATACGTTTAAACGTTATACGTTGTACGTTATAGGTTATACGTTTAACATTATACGTTATACGTTATACGTTATACGTTATACGTTATACATTATACGTTATACGTTAAACGTTTTACGTTATACGTTATACGTTATACGTTATACGTTATACGTTGTACGTTATACGTTATACGTTGTACGTTGTACGTTGTACGTTGTACGTTGTACGTTGTACGTTGTACGTTGTACGTTATACGTTATACGTTATACGTTATACGTTATACGTTATACGTTATACGTTATACGTTATACGTTATACGTTATACGTTATACGTTATACGTTATACGTTATACGTTATACGTTATACGTTACACGTTACACGTTATACGTTATACGTTATACGTTATACGTTATACGTTATACGTTATACGTTATACGTTATACGTTATACGTTATACGTTATACGTTATACGTTATACGTTATACGTTATACGTTATACGTTATACGTTATACGTTATACGTTATACGTTATACGTTATACGTTATACGTTATACGTTATACGTTATACGTTATACGTTATACGTTATACGTTATACGTTATACGTTATACGTTATACGTTATACGTTATACGTTATACGTTATACGTTATACGTTATACGTTATACGTTATACGTTATACGTTATACGTTATACGTTATACGTTATACGTTATGCGTTATACGTTTAACGTTATACGTTATACATTATACGTTATACATTATACGTTATACGTTTAAACGTTATACGTTGTACGTTATAGGTTATACGTTTAACATTATACGTTATACGTTATACGTTATACGTTATACATTATACGTTATACGTTAAACGTTTTACGTTATACGTTATACGTTATACGTTATACGTTATACGTTGTACGTTATACGTTATACGTTGTACGTTGTACGTTGTACGTTGTACGTTGTACGTTGTACGTTGTACGTTGTACGTTATACGTTATACGTTATACGTTATACGTTATACGTTATACGTTATACGTTATACGTTATACGTTATACGTTATACGTTATACGTTATACGTTATACGTTATACGTTATACGTTATACGTTATACGTTATACGTTATACGTTATACGTTATACGTTATACGTTATACGTTATACGTTATACGTTATACGTTATACGTTATACGTTATACGTTATACGTTATACGTTATACGTTATACGTTATACGTTATACGTTATACGTTATACGTTATACGTTATACGTTATACGTTATACGTTATACGTTATACGTTATACGTTATACGTTATACGTTATACGTTATACGTTATACGTTATACGTTATACGTTATACGTTATACGTTATACGTTATACGTTATACGTTATACGTTATACGTTATACGTTATACGTTATACGTTATACGTTATACGTTATACGTTATACGTTATACGTTATACGTTATACGTTTAAACGTTATACGTTGTACGTTATAGGTTATACGTTTAACATTATACGTTATACGTTATACGTTATGCGTTATACGTTATACGTTATACATTATACGTTGTACGTTATACGTTATATGTTTAACGTTATACGTTATACGTTGTACGTTATTCGTTATACGTTTAACGTTATACATTATACATTATACGTTATACGTTATATGTTACACGTTATACGTTATACGTTATAAGTAAATACGTTATATGTTTAACGTTATACGTTATACGTTATACGTTATACGTTAAAAGTTATACGTTATACGTTATACGTTATACGTTATACGTTATACGTTGTACGTTGTACGTTATACGTTGTACGTTGTACGTTATACGTTATATGTTTAACGTTATACGTTATACGTTGTACGTTATACGTTATACGTTAAACGTTATACGTTATACGTTATACGTTATACGTTATACGTTATACGTTATACGTTATACGTTATACGTTATACGTTATACGTTATAGGTTATACGTTATACGTTATACGTTATACGTTATACGTTATACGTTATACGTTATACGTTATGCGTTATACGTTTAACGTTATACGTTATACGTTATACATTATACGTTATACATTATACGTTATACGTTTAAACGTTATACGTTGTACGTTATAGGTTATACGTTTAACATTATACGTTATACGTTATACGTTATACGTTATACGTTATACATTATACGTTATACGTTAAACGTTTTACGTTATACGTTATACGTTATACGTTATACGTTATACGTTGTACGTTATACGTTATACGTTGTACGTTGTACGTTGTACGTTGTACGTTGTACGTTGTACGTTGTACGTTGTACGTTATACGTTATACGTTATACGTTATACGTTATACGTTATACGTTATACGTTATACGTTATACGTTATACGTTATACGTTATACGTTATACGTTATACGTTATACGTTATACGTTACTACGTTACACGTTATACGTTATACGTTATACGTTATACGTTATACGTTATACGTTATACGTTATACGTTATACGTTATACGTTATACGTTATACGTTATACGTTATACGTTATACGTTATACGTTATACGTTATACGTTATACGTTATACGTTATACGTTATACGTTATACGTTATACGTTATACGTTATACGTTATACGTTATACGTTATACGTTATACGTTATACGTTATACGTTATACGTTATACGTTATACGTTATACGTTATACGTTATACGTTATACGTTATACGTTATACGTTATACGTTATACGTTATACGTTATACGTTATACGTTATACGTTATACGTTATACGTTATACGTTATACGTTATACGTTATACGTTATACGTTATACGTTATACGTTATACGTTATACGTTATACGT
>CAKAJA020000265.1:10000-12500 GCA_916610235.2 Lasioglossum morio
CCCGCCGCGGACCGCCGGGTCAACCTGTCGCTCTGACGAGGCGAAAACAACGTAGGGCCGACTATGCTTATACCCAGCGCCTGTTCAGGAAGGATCCGGGTAGATGCATTGGCGATATCTTGGAAAAAGTGTCACACGCTGGAACTATTGATAGGAATCTAATGGAGCCATTTTGGACAGCTGTGTTCGAAACTACGCCTACACCCTATCTGACCAATCGGGATAGGGAACCCGAAATCTTGAAGGTGTTAGATCCTATCTTACCCAGTGAGATCCCTCCATGCTTCCCCAAGCGCGGTACATCGCCTGGCCCTGATTTGGTCACCTCTCGTGCTCTGCGGGCTGTGCCCATTGAAATCTTGGCCCGTATGTTTAACATCTTCCTAATATGTGGGGAACTACCGGAGGATCTATGTAAATCAGTAGTGACACTCCTTCCCAAGAAATTGCAAGCGACATTACCAACTGACTTTCGTCCTATTGCAGTGTCATCTGTAATCACCAGGACGTTCCATAAAGTTCTAGCGAATAGGTTCCAGAATCTCTTCCCGCTCGACATCAGACAGCGCGGTTTCATAAAAGCAGACGGTTGTGCAGAGGCTACTTTCCTCCTGGATCTGGTACTCCGATACCACCACAGCAATTGTAAATCGATGTTCCTCGCATCTATCGATCTTAGCAAAGCGTTTGACTGTGTCACACACGAATCCATCTTTTCCATCTTACATTCCAGGGGTGTTCCACCTGCCCTGGTCCAATATATCAAGAACTTCTACGCGAAGAGCAGCTTAATTCTGCGCACACCTGAATGGTCCTCGCGTCCTATCCGCCCATTGCGTGGGGTGAGGCAGGGTGACCCCTTATCACCTTTCCTGTTTGATCTTGTTATTGACACCTTTTTAAGATCTCTTCAACCACATTATGGTGTTCGGGCGGATGGATTGCATATAAATGCACTGGCTTATGCGGACGATCTCCTGTTGATGGCCACCACTGCTGAAGGTCTTCAGGATCTTTTAAATGCAGCGACTTCTTTTTTTTCTAACTGTGGTCTGGATATCAACAGCGAGAAAAGCTTCGTTATTGCTCTTCGCGCGGACGGCAAGGCAAAGAAAGTGGCGGTTGATGGTAGGGCAAATATAACTTGTAAGAGTTCTAAGCTTAGGGCTCTACGGCGCACTGACTCCTTTACCTATCTAGGAGTCCCATTCTCGCCCGAAGGTCGCTTGTTTGTGAAGCCACATGGCCCATTGGAAGTCATGTTAACCCGAATAACTGAGGCTCCACTTAAACCGCAGCAACGGCTCTGGGCTCTAAGAAGTGTTGTCCTACCAAAGCTCTACCATCAGCTAATACTCGGCCACACCACAATTGGCTGCCTGAATAAGATGGACTGTGCGGTGAGAAGACATGTTAGACGCTGGCTACGCCTTCCTCATGATGTCCCGAACGCCTATATTCATGCGGCTGTACCGGATGGTGGTCTGGGGGTGTGCTCCTTACGATGGAAAATACCGTCTCTGAGGCTGAAGCGCCTTCACTCACTATCTGTGGGTGATTGGGGACCCGACTTATCACCTGGGTCATTTTGGTATTACGAAGAGCTCCTCTGCCATCGGAAGCTGAAGCCAAGCGGGGACACACACCTGGTGACAAAGCATGATATTAGGAAGTTCTGGGCCGGAAGGCTATATGATGCTGTTGATGGAGCGGCACTTGCTTCCTCCTCACTCACCCCGGCGCAACACCGGTGGATATCGTCTGGCAACCGCTTTTTATCAGGAAGAGATTTTATTAATGTATGTCGCCTGCGCATTAATGCTCTCCCCTCCAGATCGAGGACCGCCAGAGGTCGTAGCTATGACCGTAGATGTCGAGCTGGTTGCGCTCAGGTTGAAACAACCAACCATATCCTGCAGGCGTGCCATAGGACCCACTCAGAGAGGATGCGGAGGCATGACGCGATAACGTCATACCTACACCGTAACCTCTCTAGAGCTGGCTACAATGTGTCCATGGAACCACGATATGTGACCCGCGAGGGTGTCAGGAAACCTGACATTGTCGCCTCCCTTGGGGCCACTACGCTTGTTTTGGATGCGCAAGTCACCAGCGACACTAGGTCACTGACTGCACCTCACAGGAAGAAGATCGATTATTACTCGCGGAACGACGACCTACTAGCCCAAATTCGAGCAGCTACTCGCTCTTCTTCGATCCAGGTGATAGCCGCCACTCTCTCTTGGCGTGGTGTTTGGTGCCCTGAATCGGCGAGCAAGCTTTTGGAGCTAGGAATAATAAGGAAATGTGATCTTCCGGTTCTATCAACCAGAGTCGTTGTTGGTGGGTTATCGGCATTTAGGAGATTTAACCGCACCACCATGGTTAATTTTCGCAGAGGAATAGGTTAGGCGCGGTGTTTTCTTTCCTCCTTTTTAGACTCTAGTTCCATAGAGTAAAGAATAAATTTTGGTTTATTTTCTCTCTTTCCATGTGTTCA
>CAKAJA020000265.1:17500-34003 GCA_916610235.2 Lasioglossum morio
TGCGAAACAGCCAGGAAAAAAGTTTACTCTTGACGCGGGGACTTGGAAAATTTTCGCTCGAGCTCCGTCGCTTCGTCCAACCGACGCGCCAGAACGCTCTTCGCGAGTCGCTCGATCGTCCGACTAGATGACCCGCTCGAGGGTTATTTCGATTTTTCTCGAAAAATACTCATCCGAGAGCGTTGAAACTTCGTAAAACTGCATTAAACGCAGTATTATACAGGGATCTAACATTTAGAATCGTCCGAAACAGCCAGGAAAAAAGTTTACTCTTGACGCGGGGACTTGGAAAATTTTCGCTCGAGCTCCGTAGCCTCGTCCAACCGACGCGCCAGAACCCACTTCGCGAGTCGCTCGATCGTCCGACTAGATGACCCGCTCGACGGTTATTTCGATTTTTCTCGAAAAATACTCATCCGAGAGCGTTGAAACTTCGAAAAACTGCATTAAACGCGGTATTATAGAGGGATCTAACGTTTAGAATCGTGCGAAACAGCCAGGAAAAAAGTTTACTCTTGACGCGGGGACTTGGTAAAATTTCGCTCGAGCTCCGTCGCCTCGTCCAACCGACGCGCCAGAACGCACTTCGCGAGACGCTCGGTCGTCCGACTAGATGACCCGCTCGAGGGTTATTTCGATTTTTCTCGAAAAATACTCATCCGAGAGCGTTGAAACTTCGTAAAACTGCATTAAACGCAGTATTATACAGGGATCTAACATTTAGAATCGTCCGAAACAGCCAGGAAAAAAGTTTACTCTTGACGCGGGGACTTGGAAAATTTTCGCTCGAGCTCCGTAGCCTCGTCCAACCGACGCGCCAGAACCCACTTCGCGAGTCGCTCGATCGTCCGACTAGATGACCCGCTCGACGGTTATTTCGATTTTTCTCGAAAAATACTCATCCGAGAGCGTTGAAACTTCGAAAAACTGCATTAAACGCGGTATTATAGAGGGATCTAACGTTTAGAATCGTGCGAAACAGCCAGGAAAAAAGTTTACTCTTGACGCGGGGACTTGGTAAAATTTCGCTCGAGCTCCGTCGCCTCGTCCAACCGACGCGCCAGAACGCCCTTCGCGAGACGCTCGGTCGTCCGACTAGATGACCCGCTCGACGGTTATTTCGATTTTTCTCGAAAAATACTCATCCGAGTGCGTTGAAACTTCGTAAAACTGCATTAAACGCGGTATTATACAGGGATCTAACATTTAGAATCGTGCGAAACAGCCAGGAAAAAAGTTTACTCTTGACGCGGGGACTTGGAAAAATTTCGCTCGACCTCCGTCGCTTCGTCCAACCGACGCGCCAGAACGCTCCTCGCGAGTCGCTCGATCGTTCGACTAGATGACCCGCTCGACGGTTATTTCGATTTTTCTCGAAAAATACTCATCCGAGAGCGTTGAAACTTCGAAAAACTGCATTAAACGCGGTATTATACAGGGATCTAACATTTAGAATCGTGCGAAACAGCCAGGAAAAAAGTTTACTCTTGACGCTGGGACTTGGAAAATTTTCGCTCGAGCTCCGTCGCTTCGTCCAACCGACGCGCCAGAACGCTCTTCGCGAGTCGCTCGATCGTCCGACTAGATGACCCGCTCGAGGGTTATTTCGATTTTTCTCGAAAAATACTCATCCGAGAGCGTTGAAACTTCGAAAAACTGCATTAAACGCGGTATTATAGAGGGATCTAACGTTTAGAATCGTGCGAAACAGCCAGGAAAAAAGTTTACTCTTGACGCGGGGACTTGGTAAAATTTCGCTCGAGCTCCGTCGCCTCGTCCAACCGACGCGCCAGAACGCACTTCGCGAGACGCTCGGTCGTCCGACTAGATGACCCGCTCGAGGGTTATTTCGATTTTTCTCGAAAAATACTCATCCGAGAGCGTTGAAACTTCGTAAAACTGCATTAAACGCGGTATTATACAGGGATCTAACATTTAGAATCGTGCGAAACAGCCAGGAAAAAAGTTTACTCTTGACGCGGGGACTTGGTAAAATTTCGCTCGAGCTCCGTCGCCTCGTCCAACCGACGCGCCAGAACGCCCTTCGCGAGACGCTCGGTCGTCCGACTAGATGACCCGCTCGACGGTTATTTCGATTTTTCTCGAAAAATACTCATCCGAGAGCGTTGAAACTTCGAAAAACTGCATTAAACGCGGTATTATACGGGGATCTAACATTTAGAATCGTCCGAAACAGCCAGGAAAAAAGTTTACTCTTGACGCTGGGACTTGGAAAATTTTCGCTCGAGCTCCGTCGCTTCGTCCAACCGACGCGCCAGAACGCTCTTCGCGAGTCGCTCGATCGTCCGACTAGATGACCCGCTCGAGGGTTATTTCGATTTTTCTCGAAAAATACTCATCCGAGAGCGTTGAAACTTCGAAAAACTGCATTAAACGCGGTATTATACGGGGATCTAACATTTAGAATCGTCCGAAACAGCCAGGAAAAAAGTTTACTCTTGACGCTGGGACTTGGAAAATTTTCGCTCGAGCTCCGTCGCTTCGTCCAACCGACGCGCCAGAACGCTCTTCGCGAGTCGCTCGATCGTCCGACTAGATGACCCGCTCGAGGGTTATTTCGATTTTTCTCGAAAAATACTCATCCGAGAGCGTTGAAACTTCGAAAAACTGCATTAAACGCGGTATTATAGAGGGATCTAACGTTTAGAATCGTGCGAAACAGCCAGGAAAAAAGTTTACTCTTGACGCGGGGACTTGGTAAAATTTCGCTCGAGCTCCGTCGCCTCGTCCAACCGACGCGCCAGAACGCACTTCGCGAGACGCTCGGTCGTCCGACTAGATGACCCGCTCGAGGGTTATTTCGATTTTTCTCGAAAAATACTCATCCGAGAGCGTTGAAACTTCGTAAAACTGCATTAAACGCGGTATTATACAGGGATCTAACATTTAGAATCGTGCGAAACAGCCAGGAAAAAAGTTTACTCTTGACGCGGGGACTTGGTAAAATTTCGCTCGAGCTCCGTCGCCTCGTCCAACCGACGCGCCAGAACGCCCTTCGCGAGACGCTCGGTCGTCCGACTAGATGACCCGCTCGACGGTTATTTCGATTTTTCTCGAAAAATACTCATCCGAGAGCGTTGAAACTTCGAAAAACTGCATTAAACGCGGTATTATACGGGGATCTAACATTTAGAATCGTCCGAAACAGCCAGGAAAAAAGTTTACTCTTGACGCGGGGACTTGGTAAAATTTCGCTCGAGCTCCGTCGCCTCGTCCAACCGACGCGCCAGAACGCCCTTCGCGAGACGCTCGGTCGTCCGACTAGATGACCCGCTCGACGGTTATTTCGATTTTTCTCGAAAAATACTCATCCGAGTGCGTTGAAACTTCGTAAAACTGCATTAAACGCGGTATTATACAGGGATCTAACATTTAGAATCGTGCGAAACAGCCAGGAAAAAAGTTTACTCTTGACGCGGGGACTTGGAAAAATTTCGCTCGACCTCCGTCGCTTCGTCCAACCGACGCGCCAGAACGCTCCTCGCGAGTCGCTCGATCGTTCGACTAGATGACCCGCTCGACGGTTATTTCGATTTTTCTCGAAAAATACTCATCCGAGAGCGTTGAAACTTCGAAAAACTGCATTAAACGCGGTATTATAGAGGGATCTAACGTTTAGAATCGTGCGAAACAGCCAGGAAAAAAGTTTACTCTTGACGCGGGGACTTGGTAAAATTTCGCTCGAGCTCCGTCGCCTCGTCCAACCGACGCGCCAGAACGCACTTCGCGAGACGCTCGGTCGTCCGACTAGATGACCCGCTCGAGGGTTATTTCGATTTTTCTCGAAAAATACTCATCCGAGAGCGTTGAAACTTCGTAAAACTGCATTAAACGCGGTATTATACAGGGATCTAACATTTAGAATCGTGCGAAACAGCCAGGAAAAAAGTTTACTCTTGACGCGGGGACTTGGTAAAATTTCGCTCGAGCTCCGTCGCCTCGTCCAACCGACGCGCCAGAACGCCCTTCGCGAGACGCTCGGTCGTCCGACTAGATGACCCGCTCGACGGTTATTTCGATTTTTCTCGAAAAATACTCATCCGAGAGCGTTGAAACTTCGAAAAACTGCATTAAACGCGGTATTATACGGGGATCTAACATTTAGAATCGTCCGAAACAGCCAGGAAAAAAGTTTACTCTTGACGCGGGGACTTGGTAAAATTTCGCTCGAGCTCCGTCGCCTCGTCCAACCGACGCGCCAGAACGCCCTTCGCGAGACGCTCGGTCGTCCGACTAGATGACCCGCTCGACGGTTATTTCGATTTTTCTCGAAAAATACTCATCCGAGTGCGTTGAAACTTCGTAAAACTGCATTAAACGCGGTATTATACAGGGATCTAACATTTAGAATCGTGCGAAACAGCCAGGAAAAAAGTTTACTCTTGACGCGGGGACTTGGAAAAATTTCGCTCGACCTCCGTCGCTTCGTCCAACCGACGCGCCAGAACGCTCCTCGCGAGTCGCTCGATCGTTCGACTAGATGACCCGCTCGACGGTTATTTCGATTTTTCTCGAAAAATACTCATCCGAGAGCGTTGAAACTTCGAAAAACTGCATTAAACGCGGTATTATACAGGGATCTAACATTTAGAATCGTGCGAAACAGCCAGGAAAAAAGTTTACTCTTGACGCTGGGACTTGGAAAATTTTCGCTCGAGCTCCGTCGCTTCGTCCAACCGACGCGCCAGAACGCTCTTCGCGAGTCGCTCGATCGTCCGACTAGATGACCCGCTCGAGGGTTATTTCGATTTTTCTCGAAAAATACTCATCCGAGAGCGTTGAAACTTCGAAAAACTGCATTAAACGCGGTATTATAGAGGGATCTAACGTTTAGAATCGTGCGAAACAGCCAGGAAAAAAGTTTACTCTTGACGCGGGGACTTGGTAAAATTTCGCTCGAGCTCCGTCGCCTCGTCCAACCGACGCGCCAGAACGCACTTCGCGAGACGCTCGGTCGTCCGACTAGATGACCCGCTCGAGGGTTATTTCGATTTTTCTCGAAAAATACTCATCCGAGAGCGTTGAAACTTCGTAAAACTGCATTAAACGCGGTATTATACAGGGATCTAACATTTAGAATCGTGCGAAACAGCCAGGAAAAAAGTTTACTCTTGACGCGGGGACTTGGTAAAATTTCGCTCGAGCTCCGTCGCCTCGTCCAACCGACGCGCCAGAACGCCCTTCGCGAGACGCTCGGTCGTCCGACTAGATGACCCGCTCGACGGTTATTTCGATTTTTCTCGAAAAATACTCATCCGAGAGCGTTGAAACTTCGAAAAACTGCATTAAACGCGGTATTATACGGGGATCTAACATTTAGAATCGTCCGAAACAGCCAGGAAAAAAGTTTACTCTTGACGCTGGGACTTGGAAAATTTTCGCTCGAGCTCCGTCGCTTCGTCCAACCGACGCGCCAGAACGCTCTTCGCGAGTCGCTCGATCGTCCGACTAGATGACCCGCTCGAGGGTTATTTCGATTTTTCTCGAAAAATACTCATCCGAGAGCGTTGAAACTTCGAAAAACTGCATTAAACGCGGTATTATAGAGGGATCTAACGTTTAGAATCGTGCGAAACAGCCAGGAAAAAAGTTTACTCTTGACGCGGGGACTTGGTAAAATTTCGCTCGAGCTCCGTCGCCTCGTCCAACCGACGCGCCAGAACGCACTTCGCGAGACGCTCGGTCGTCCGACTAGATGACCCGCTCGAGGGTTATTTCGATTTTTCTCGAAAAATACTCATCCGAGAGCGTTGAAACTTCGAAAAACTGCATTAAACGCGGTATTATACAGGGATCTAACATTTAGAATCGTGCGAAACAGCCAGGAAAAAAGTTTACTCTTGACGCGGGGACTTGGAAAAATTTCGCTCGAGCTCCGTCGCCTCGTCCAACCGACGCGCCAGAACGCACTTCGCGAGTCGCTCGATCGTCCGACTAGATGACCCGCTCGACGGTTATTTCGATTTTTCTCGAAAAATACTCATCCGAGAGCGTTGAAACTTCGTAAAACTGCATTAAACGCGGTATTATACAGGGATCTAACATTTAGAATCGTGCGAAACAGCCAGGAAAAAAGTTTACTCTTGCCGCGGGGACTTGGAAAATTTTCGCTCGAGCTCCGTCGCCTCGTCCAACCGACGCGCCAGAACGCACTTCGCGAGACGCTCGGTCGTCCGACTAGATGACCCGCTGGAGGGTTATTTCGATTTTTCTCGAAAAATACTCATCCGAGAGCGTTGAAACTTCGTAAAACTGCATTAAACGCGGTATTATACAGGGATCTAACATTTAGAATCGTGCGAAACAGCCAGGAAAAAAGTTTACTCTTGACGCGGGGACTTGGAAAAATTTCGCTCGAGCTCCGTCGCTTCGTCCAACCGACGCGCCAGAACGCCCTTCGCGAGACGCTCGGTCGTCCGACTAGATGACCCGCTCGACGGTTATTTCGATTTTTCTCGAAAAATACTCATCCGAGAGCGTTGAAACTTCGAAAAACTGCATTAAACGCGGTATTATACGGGGATCTAACATTTAGAATCGTCCGAAACAGCCAGGAAAAAAGTTTACTCTTGACGCTGGGACTTGGAAAATTTTCGCTCGAGCTCCGTCGCTTCGTCCAACCGACGCGCCAGAACGCTCTTCGCGAGTCGCTCGATCGTCCGACTAGATGACCCGCTCGAGGGTTATTTCGATTTTTCTCGAAAAATACTCATCCGAGAGCGTTGAAACTTCGAAAAACTGCATTAAACGCGGTATTATACGGGGATCTAACATTTAGAATCGTGCGAAACAGCCAGGAAAAAAGTTTACTCTTGACGCGGGGACTTGGAAAATTTTCGCTCGAGCTCCGTCGCTTCGTCCAACCGACGCGCCAGAACGCTCTTCGCGAGTCGCTCGATCGTCCGACTAGATGACCCGCTCGAGGGTTATTTCGATTTTTCTCGAAAAATACTCATCCGAGAGCGTTGAAACTTCGAAAAACTGCATTAAACGCGGTATTATAGAGGGATCTAACGTTTAGAATCGTGCGAAACAGCCAGGAAAAAAGTTTACTCTTGACGCGGGGACTTGGTAAAATTTCGCTCGAGCTCCGTCGCCTCGTCCAACCGACGCGCCAGAACGCACTTCGCGAGACGCTCGGTCGTCCGACTAGATGACCCGCTCGAGGGTTATTTCGATTTTTCTCGAAAAATACTCATCCGAGAGCGTTGAAACTTCGAAAAACTGCATTAAACGCGGTATTATACAGGGATCTAACATTTAGAATCGTGCGAAACAGCCAGGAAAAAAGTTTACTCTTGACGCGGGGACTTGGAAAAATTTCGCTCGAGCTCCGTCGCCTCGTCCAACCGACGCGCCAGAACGCACTTCGCGAGTCGCTCGATCGTCCGACTAGATGACCCGCTCGACGGTTATTTCGATTTTTCTCGAAAAATACTCATCCGAGAGCGTTGAAACTTCGTAAAACTGCATTAAACGCGGTATTATACAGGGATCTAACATTTAGAATCGTGCGAAACAGCCAGGAAAAAAGTTTACTCTTGCCGCGGGGACTTGGAAAATTTTCGCTCGAGCTCCGTCGCCTCGTCCAACCGACGCGCCAGAACGCACTTCGCGAGTCGCTCGATCGTTCGACTAGATGACCCGCTCGACGGTTATTTCGATTTTTCTCGAAAAATACTCATCCGAGAGCGTTGAAACTTCGAAAAACTGCATTAAACGCGGTATTATACAGGGATCTAACATGTAGAATCGTGCGAAACAGCCAGGAAAAAAGTTTACTCTTGACGCGGGGACTTGGAAAAATTTCGCTCGAGCTCCGTCGCCTCGTCCAACCGACGCGCCAGAACGCACTTCGCGAGTCGCTCGATCGTCCGACTAGATGACCCGCTCGACGGTTATTTCGATTTTTCTCGAAAAATACTCATCCGAGAGCGTTGAAACTTCGTAAAACTGCATTAAACGCGGTATTATACAGGGATCTAACATTTAGAATCGTGCGAAACAGCCAGGAAAAAAGTTTACTCTTGCCGCGGGGACTTGGAAAATTTTCGCTCGAGCTCCGTCGCCTCGTCCAACCGACGCGCCAGAACGCACTTCGCGAGACGCTCGGTCGTCCGACTAGATGACCCGCTCGAGGGTTATTTCGATTTTTCTCGAAAAATACTCATCCGAGAGCGTTGAAACTTCGTAAAACTGCATTAAACGCGGTATTATACAGGGATCTAACATTTAGAATCGTGCGAAACAGCCAGGAAAAAAGTTTACTCTTGACGCGGGGACTTGGAAAAATTTCGCTCGAGCTCCGTCGCTTCGTCCAACCGACGCGCCAGAACGCCCTTCGCGAGACGCTCGGTCGTCCGACTAGATGACCCGCTCGACGGTTATTTCGATTTTTCTCGAAAAATACTCATCCGAGAGCGTTGAAACTTCGAAAAACTGCATTAAACGCGGTATTATACGGGGATCTAACATTTAGAATCGTCCGAAACAGCCAGGAAAAAAGTTTACTCTTGACGCTGGGACTTGGAAAATTTTCGCTCGAGCTCCGTCGCTTCGTCCAACCGACGCGCCAGAACGCTCTTCGCGAGTCGCTCGATCGTCCGACTAGATGACCCGCTCGAGGGTTATTTCGATTTTTCTCGAAAAATACTCATCCGAGAGCGTTGAAACTTCGAAAAACTGCATTAAAACGCGGTATTATACGGGATCTAACATTTAGAATCGTGCGAAACAGCAGGAAAAAAGTTTACTCTTGACGCGGGGACTTGGAAAATTTTCGCTCGAGCTCCGTCGCTTCGTCAACCGACGCGCCAGACGCTCTTCGCGAGTCGCTCGATCGTCCGACTAGATGACCCGCTTCGAGGGTTATTTCGATTTTTCTCGAAAAATACTCATCCGAGAGCGTTGAAACTTCGAAAAACTGCATTAAACGCGGTATTATAGAGGGATCTAACGTTTAGAATCGTGCGAAACAGCCAGGAAAAAAGTTTACTCTTGACGCGGGGACTTGGTAAAATTTCGCTCGAGCTCCGTCGCCTCGTCCAACCGACGCGCCAGAACGCACTTCGCGAGACGCTCGGTCGTCCGACTAGATGACCCGCTCGAGGGTTATTTCGATTTTTCTCGAAAAATACTCATCCGAGAGCGTTGAAACTTCGAAAAAACTGCATTAAACGCGGTATTATACAGGGATCTAACATTTAGAATCGTGCGAAACAGCCAGGAAAAAAGTTTACTCTTGACGCGGGGACTTGGAAAAATTTCGCTCGAGCTCCGTCGCCTCGTCCAACCGACCGCGCAGAACGCACTTCGCGAGTCGCTCGATCGTCCGACTAGATGACCCGCTCGACGGTTATTTCGATTTTTCTCGAAAAATACTCATCCGAGAGCGTTGAAACTTCGTAAAACTGCATTAAACGCGGTATTATACAGGGATCTAACATTTAGAATCGTGCGAAACAGCCAGGAAAAAGTTTACTCTTGCCGCGGGGACTTGGAAAATTTTCGCTCGAGCTCCGTCGCCTCGTCCAACCGACGCGCCAGAACGCACTTCGCGAGTCGCTCGATCGTTCGACTAGATGACCCGCTCGACGGTTATTTCGATTTTTCTCGAAAAATACTCATCCGAGAGCGTTGAAACTTCGAAAAACTGCATTAAACGCGGTATTATACAGGGATCTAACATGTAGAATCGTGCGAAACAGCCAGGAAAAAAGTTTACTCTTGACGCGGGGACTTGGAAAAATTTCGCTCGAGCTCCGTCGCCTCGTCCAACCGACGCGCCAGAACGCACTTCGCGAGTCGCTCGATCGTTCGACTAGATGACCCGCTCGACGGTTATTTCGATTTTTCTCGAAAAATACTCATCCGAGAGCGTTGAAACTTCGAAAAACTGCATTAAACGCGGTATTATACAGGGATCTAACATTTAGAATCGTGCGAAACAGCCAGGAAAAAAGTTTACTCTTGACGCGGGGACTTGGAAAATTTTCGCTCGAGCTCCGTAGCCTCGTCCAACCGACGCGCCAGAACCCACGTCGCGAGTCGCTCGATCTTCCGACTAGATGACCCGCTCGACGGTTATTTCGATTTTTCTCGAAAAATACTCATCCGAGAGCGTTGAAACTTCGAAAAACTGCATTAAACGCGGTATTATAGAGGGATCTAACGTTTAGAATCGTGCGAAACAGCCAGAAAAAAGTTTACTCTTGACGCGGGGACTTGGTAAAATTTCGCTCGAGCTCCGTCGCCTCGTCCAACCCGACGCGCCAGAACGCACTTCGCGAGACGCTCGGTCGTCCCGACTAGATGACCCGCTCGAGGGTTATTTCGATTTTTCTCGAAAAATACTCATCCGAGAGCGTTGAAACTTCGAAAAACTGCATTAAACGCGGTATTATACGGGGATCTAACATTTAGAATCGTCCGAAACAGCCAGGAAAAAAGTTTACTCTTGAGCTGGGACTTGGAAAATTTTCGCTCGAGCTCCGTCGCTTCGTCCAACCGACGCGCCAGAACGCTCTTCGCGAGTCGCTCGATCGTCGACTAGATGACCCGCTCGAGGGTTATTTCGATTTTTCTCGAAAAATACTCATCCGAGAGCGTTGAAACTTCGAAAAACTGCATTAAAGCCGGTATTATACAGGGATCTAACATTTAGAATCGTGCGAAACAGCCAGGAAAAAAGTTTACTCTTGACGCGGGGACTTGGAAAATTTTCGCTCGAGCTCCGTCGCTTCGTCAACCGACGCGCCAGAACGCTCTTCGCGAGTCGCTCGATCGACCGACTAGATGACCCGCTCGACGGTTATTTCGATTTTTCTCGAAAAATACTCATCCGAGAGCGTTGAAACTTCGAAAAACTGCATTAAACGCGGTATTATAGAGGGATCTAACGTTTAGAATCGTGCGAAACAGCCAGGAAAAAAGTTTACTCTTGACGCGGGGACTTGGTAAAATTTCGCTCGAGCTCCGTCGCCTCGTCCAACCGACGCGCCAGAACCCACTTCGCGAGACGCTCGGTCGTCCGACTAGATGACCCGCTCGAGGGTTATTTCGATTTTTCTCGAAAAATACTCATCCGAGAGCGTTGAAACTTCGTAAAACTGCATTAAACGCAGTATTATACAGGGATCTAACATTTAGAATCGTCCGAAACAGCCAGGAAAAAAGTTTACTCTTGACGCGGGGACTTGGAAAATTTTCGCTCGAGCTCCGTAGCCTCGTCCAACCGACGCGCCAGAACCCACTTCGCGAGTCGCTCGATCGTCCGACTAGATGACCCGCTCGACGGTTATTTCGATTTTTCTCGAAAAATAACTCATCCGAGAGCGTTGAAACTTCGAAAAACTGCATTAAACGCGGTATTATAGAGGGATCTAACGTTTAGAATCGTGCGAACAGCCAGGAAAAAAGTTTACTCTTGACGCGGGGACTTGGTAAAATTTCGCTCGAGCTCCGTCGCCTCGTCCAACCGACGCGCCAGAACGCCCTTCGCGAGACGCTCGGTCGTCCGACTAGATGACCCGCTCGACGGTTATTCGATTTTTCTCGAAAAATACTCATCCGAGTGCGTTGAAACTTCGTAAAACTGCATTAAACGCGGTATTATACAGGATCTAACATTTAGAATCGTGCGAAACAGCCAGGAAAAAAGTTTACTCTTGACGCGGGGACTTGGAAAAATTTCGCTCGACCTCCGTCGCTTCGTCCAACCGACGCGCCAGAACGCTCCTCGCGAGTCGCTCGATCGTTCGACTAGATGACCCGCTCGACGGTTATTTCGATTTTTCTCGAAAAATACTCATCCGAGAGCGTTGAAAAATTCGAAAACTGCATTAAACGCGGTATTATACAGGGATCTAACATTTAGAATCGTGCGAAACAGCCAGGAAAAAAGTTTACTCTTGACGCTGGGACTTGGAAAATTTTCGCTCGAGCTCCGTCGCTTCGTCCAACCGACCGCGCCAGAACGCTCTTCGCGAGTCGCTCGATCGTCCGACTAGATGACCCGCTCGAGGGTTATTTCGATTTTTCTCGAAAAATACTCATCCGAGAGCGTTGAAACTTCGAAAAACTGCATTAAACGCGGTATTATAGAGGGATCTAACGTTTAGAATCGTGCGAAACAGCCAGGAAAAAAGTTTACTCTTGACGCGGGGACTTGGTAAAATTTCGCTCGAGCTCCGTCGCCTCGTCCAACCGACGCGCCAGAACGCACTTCGCGAGACGCTCGGTCGTCCGACTAGATGACACCGCTCGAGGGTTATTTCGATTTTTCTCGAAAAATACTCATCCGAGAGCGTTGAAACTTCGTAAAACTGCATTAAACGCGGTATTATACAGGGATCTAACATTTAGAATCGTGCGAAACAGCCAGGAAAAAAGTTTACTCTTGACGCGGGGACTGGTAAAATTTCGCTCGAGCTCCGTCGCCTCGTCCAACCGACGCGCCAGAACGCCCTTCGCGAGACGCTCGGTCGTCCGACTAGATGACCCGCTCGACGGTTATTTCGATTTTTCTCGAAAAATACTCATCCGAGAGCGTTGAAACTTCGAAAAAACTGCATTAAACGCGGTATTATACGGGGATCTAACATTTAGAATCGTCCGAAACAGCCAGGAAAAAAGTTTACTCTTGACGCTGGGACTTGGAAAATTTTCGCTCGAGCTCCCGTCGCTTCGTCAACCGACGCGCCAGAACGCTCTTCGCGAGTCGCTCGATCGTCCGACTAGATGACCCGCTCGAGGGTTATTTCGATTTTTCTCGAAAAATACTCATCCGAGAGGCGTTGAAACTTCGAAAAAACTGCATTAAACGCGGTATTATACGGGGATCTAACATTTAGAATCGTCCGAAACAGCCAGGAAAAAAGTTTACTCTTGACGCTGGGACTTGGAAAAATTTTCGCTCGAGCTCCGTCGCTTCGTCCAACCGACGCGCCAGAACGCTCTTCGCGAGTCGCTCGATCGTCCGACTAGATGACCCGCTCGAGGGTTATTTTCGATTTTTCTCGAAAAATACTCATCCGAGAGCGTTGAAACTTCGAAAAACTGCATTAAACGCGGTATTATAGAGGGATCTAACGTTTAGAATCGTGCGAAACAGCCAGGAAAAAAGTTTACTCTTGACGCGGGGACTTGGTAAAATTTCGCTCGAGCTCCGTCGCCTCGTCCAACGCGCGCCCAGAACGCACTTCGCGAGACGCTCGGTCCGTCCGACTAGATGACCCGCTCGAGGGTTATTTCGATTTTTCTCGAAAAATACTCATCCGAGAGCGTTGAAACTTCGTAAAACTGCATTAAACGCGGTATTATACAGGGATCTAACATTTAGAATCGTGCGAAACAGCCAGGAAAAAAAGTTTACTCTTGACGCGGGGACTTGGTAAAATTTCGCTCGAGCTCCGTCGCCTCGTCCAACCGACGCGCCAGAACGCCCTTCGCGAGACGCTCGGTCGTCCGACTAGATGACCCGCTCGACGGTTATTTCGATTTTTCTCGAAAAATACTCATCCGAGAGCGTTGAAACTTCGAAAAACTGCATTAAACGCGGTATTATACGGGGATCTAACATTAGAATCGTCCGAAACAGCCAGGAAAAAAGTTTACTCTTGACGCGGGACTTGGTAAAATTTCGCTCGAGCTCCCGTCCGCCTCGTCCAACCGACGCGCCAGAACGCCCTTCGCGAGACGCTCGGTCGTCCGACTAGATGACCCGCTCGACGGTTATTTCGATTTTTCTCGAAAAATACTCATCCGAGTGCGTTGAAACTTCGTAAAACCTGCATTAAACGCCGGTATTATACAGGGATCTAACATTTAGAATCGTGCGAAACAGCCCAGGAAAAAAGTTTACTCTTGACGCGGGGACTTGGAAAAATTTCGCTCGACCTCCGTCGCTTCGTCCAACCGACGCGCCAGAACGCTCCTCGCGAGTCGCTCGATCGTTCGACTAGATGACCCCGCTCGACGGTTATTTCGATTTTTCTCGAAAAATACTCATCCGAGAGCGTTGAAACTTCGAAAAAACTGCATTAAACGCGGTATTATAGAGGGATTAACGTTTAGAATCGTGCGAAACAGCCAGGAAAAAAGTTTACTCTTGAAGCCGGGGACTTGGTAAAATTTCGCTCGAGCTCCGTCGCCTCGTCCAACCGACGCGCCAGAACGCACTTCGCGAGACGCTCGGTCGTCCGACTAGATGACCCGCTCGAGGGTTATTTCGATTTTTCTCGAAAAATACTCAACGAGAGCGTTGAAACTTCGTAAAACTGCATTAAACGCGGTATTATACAGGGATCTAACATTTAGAATCGTGCGAAACAGCCAGGAAAAAAGTTTACTCTTGACGCGGGGACTTGGTAAAATTTCGCTCGAGCTCCGTCGCCTCGTCAACCGACGCGCCAGAACGCCCTTCGCGAGACGCTCGGTCGTCGGACCTAGATGACCCGCTCGACGGTTATTTCGATTTTTCTCGAAAAATACTCATCCGAGAGCGTTGAAACTTCGAAAACTGCATTAAACGCGGTATTATACGGGATCTAACATTTAGAATCGTCCGAAACAGCCAGGAAAAAAGTTTACTCTTGACGCGGGGACTTGGTAAAATTTCGCTCGAGCTCCGTCGCTCGTCAACCGACCGCGCCCAGAACGCCCTTCGCGAGACGCTCGGTCGTCCGACTAGATGACCCGCTCGACGGTTATTTCGATTTTTCTCGAAAAATACTCATCCGAGTGCGTTGAAACTTCGTAAAACTGCATTAAAACGCGGTATTATACAGGGATCTAACATTTAGAATCGTGCGAAACAGCCAGGAAAAAAGTTACTCTTGACGCGGGGACTTGGAAAAATTTCGCTCGACCTCCGTCGCTTCGTCCAACCGACGCGCCAGAACGCTCCTCGCGAGTCGCTCGATCGTTCGACTAGATGACCCGCTCGACGGTTATTTCGATTTTTCTCGAAAAATACTCATCCGAGAGCGTTGAAACTTCGAAAAACTGCATTAAACGCGGTATTATACAGGGATCTAACATTTAGAATCGTGCGAAACAGCCAGGAAAAAAGTTTACTCTTGACGCTGGGACTTGGAAAATTTTCGCTCGAGCTCCGTCGCTTCGTCCAACCGACGCGCCAGAACGCTCTTCGCGAGTCGCTCGATCGTCCGACTAGATGACCCGCTCGAGGGTTATTTCGATTTTTCTCGAAAAATACTCATCCGAGAGCGTTGAAACTTCGAAAAACTGCATTAAACGCGGTATTATAGAGGGATCTAACGTTTAGAATCGTGCGAAACAGCCAGGAAAAAAGTTTACTCTTGACGCGGGGACTTGGTAAAATTTCGCTCGAGCTCCGTCGCCTCGTCCCCACCGACGCGCCAGAAGCACTTCGCGAGACGCTCGGTCGTCCGACTAGATGACCCGCTCGAGGGTTATTTCGATTTTTCTCGAAAAATACTCATCCGAGAGCGTTGGAAACTTCGTAAAACTGCATTAAACGCGGTATTATACAGGGATCTAACATTTAGAATCGTGCGAAACAGCCAGGAAAAAAGTTTACTCTTGACGCGGGGACTTGGTAAAATTTCGCTCGAGCTCCGTCGCCTCGTCCAACCGACGCGCCAGAACGCCCCTTCGCGAGACGCTCGGTCGTCCGACTAGATGACCCGCTCGAGCGTTATTTCGATTTTTCTCGAAAAATACTCATCCGAGAGCGTTGAAACTTCGAAAAACTGCATTAAACGCGGTATTATACGGGGATCTAACATTTAGAATCGTCCGAAACAGCCAGGAAAAAAGTTTACTCTTGACGCTGGGACTTGGAAAATTTTCGCTCGAGCTCCGTCGCTTCGTCCAACCGACGCGCCAGAACGCTCTTCGCGAGTCGCTCGATCGTCCGACTAGATGACCCGCTCGAGGGTTATTTCGATTTTTCTCGAAAAATACTCATCCGAGAGCGTTGAAACTTCGAAAAACTGCATTAAACGCGGTATTATAGAGGGATCTAACGTTTAGAATCGTGCGAAACAGCCAGGAAAAAAGTTTACTCTTGACGCGGGGACTTGGTAAAATTTCGCTCGAGCTCCGTCGCCTCGTCCAACCGACGCGCCAGAACGCACTTCGCGAGACGCTCGGTCGTCCGACTAGATGACCCCGCTCGAGGGTTATTTCGATTTTTCTCGAAAAAATACTCATCCGAGAGCGTTGAAACTTCGAAAAACTGCATTAAACGCGGTATTATACAGGGATCTAACATTTAGAATCGTGCGAAACAGCCAGAAAAAAGTTTACTCTTGACGCGGGGACTTGGAAAAATTTCGCTCGAGCTCCGTCGCCCTCGTCCAACCGACGCGCCAGAACGCACTTCGCGAGTCGCTCGATCGTCCGACTAGATGACCCGCTCGACGGTTATTTCGATTTTTCTCGAAAAATACTCATCCGAGAGCGTTGAAACTTCGTAAAAACTGCATTAAACGCGGT